>CM047807.1:114090269-114632293 GCA_026214975.1 Gentiana macrophylla
GAAATTTGTGTTTTATCTTTGGTAACAAGTTCGAATTCATGTTTTCTTCATATTAACGAGTTCAAATTCATGTTTTTCTCTGGTAACGAGTTGTCCTTGAAGAAAAAAAGTTTTTTTCTCTGATAACGAGTGGACATCGCCGGAAATTTGTGTTTTCCCTTTATAACAAGTAGAAATTTGTGTTTTATCTTTGGTAACGAGTTTGAATTCATGTTTTCTTCATATTAACGAGTTCAAATTCGTGTTTTTCTCTGGTAACGAGTTGTCCTTGAAGAAAAAAGGTTTTTTCTCTGATAACGAGTGGACATCGCCGAAATTTATGTTTTCCCTTTATAACGAGTAGAAATTTGTGTTTTATCTTTGGTAACGAGTTTGAATTCATGTTTTCTTCATATTAACGAGTTCAAATTCGTGTTTTTCTCTGGTAACGAATTGTCCTTGAAGAAAAAAGGTTTTTTTTCTGATAACGAGTGGACATCGCCGGAAATTTGTGTTTTCCCTTTATAACGAGTAGAAATTTGTGTTTTATCTTTGGTAACGAGTTTGAATTCATGTTTTCTTCATATTAACGAGTTCAAATTCGTGTTTTTCTCTGGTAACGAGTTGTCCTTGAAGAAAAAAGGTTTTTCTCTGATAACGAGTGGACATCGCCGGAAATTTGTGTTTTCCTTTATAACGAGTAGAAATTTGTGTTTTATCTTTGGTAACGAGTTTGAATTCATGTTTTCTTCATATTAACGAGTTCAAATTCGTGTTTTTCTCTGGTAACGAGTTGTCCTTGAAGAAAAAAAGGTTTTTTCTCTGATAACGAGTGGACATCGCCGGAAATTTGTGTTTTCCCTTTATAACGAGTAGAAATTTGTGTTTTATCTTTGGTAACGAGTTCGAATTCATGTTTTCTTCATATTAACGAGTTCAAATTCGTGTTTTTCTCTGGTAACGAGTTGTCCTTGAAGAAAAAAAGGTTTTTCTCTGATAACGAGTGGACATCGCCGGAAATTTGTGTTTTCCCTTTATAACGAGTAGAAATTTGTGTTTTATCTTTGGTAACGAGTTTGAATTCATGTTTTCTTCATATTAACGAGTTCAAATTCGTGTTTTTCTCTGGTAACGAGTTGTCCTTGAAGAAAAAAGGTTTTTTTCTCTGATAACGAGTGGACATCGCCAGAAATTTGTGTTTTTCCTTTATAACGAGTAGAAATTTGTGTTTTATCTTTGGTAACGAGTTTGAATTCATGTTTTCTTCATATTAACGAGTTCAAATTCGTGTTTTTCTCTAGTAACGAGTTGTCCTTGAAGAAAAAAGGTTTTTCTCTCGATAACGAGTGGACATCGCCGGAAATTTATGTTTTCCCTTTATAACGAGTAGAAATGTGTGTTTTATCTTTGGTAACGAGTTTGAATTCATGTTTTCTTCATATTAACGAGTTCAAATTCGTGTTTTTCTCTGGTAACGAATTGTCCTTGAAGAAAAAAGGTTTTTCTCTCGATAACGAGTGGACATCGCCGAAATTTGTGTTTTCCTTTATAACGAGTAGAAATTTGTGTTTTATCTTTGGTAACGAGTTCGAATTCATGTTTTCTTCATATTAACGAGTTCAAATTCGTGTTTTCTCCTGGTAACGAAGTTGTCCTTGAAGAAAAAAGGTTTTTCTCTGATAACGAGTGGACATCGCCGGAAATTTGTGTTTTCCCTTTATAACGAGTAGAAATTTGTGTTTTATCTTTGGTAACGAGTTCGAATTCATGTTTTCTTCATATTAACGAGTTCAAATTCGTGTTTTTCTCTGGTAAAGTGTTGTCCTTGAAGAAAAAAAGGTTTTTTCTCTGATAACGAGTGGACATCGCCGGAAATTTGTGTTTTCCTTTATAACGAGTAGAAATTTGTGTTTTATCTTTGGTAACGAGTTCGAATTCATGTTTTCTTCATATTAACGAGTTCAAATTCGTGTTTTTCTCTGGTAACGAGTTGTCCTTGAAGAAAAAAAGGTTTTTTCTCTGATAACGAGTGGACATCGCGGAAATTTATGTTTTCCCTTTATAACGAGTAGAAATTTGTGTTTTATCTTTGGTAACGAGTTTGAATTCATGTTTTCTTCATATTAACGAGTTCAAATTCGTGTTTTTCTCTGGTAACGAGTTGTCCTTGAAGAAAAAAATGGTTTTTCTCCGATAACGAGGGACATCGCCGAAATTTGTGTTTTCCTTTATAACGAGTAGAAATTTGTGTTTTATCTTTGGTAACGAAGTTCGAATTCATGTTTTCTTCATATTAACGAGTTCAAATTCGTGTTTTTCTCTGGTAACGAAGTTGTCCTTGAAGAAAAAAGGTTTTTCTCCGATAACGAGTGGACATCGCGGAAATTTGTGTTTTCCCTTTATAACGAGTAGAAATTTGTGTTTTATCTTTGGTAACGATTTCGAATTCATGTTTTCTTCATATTAACGAGTTCAAATTGTTGTTTTTCTCTGGTAACGAGTTGTCCTTGAAGAAAAAAGGTTTTTCTCCGATAACGAGTGGACATCGAAATTTGTGTTTTCCTTTATAACGAGTAGAAATTTGTGTTTTATCTTTGGTAACGAGTTCTGAATTCATGTTTTCTTCATATTAACGAGTTCAAATTCGTGTTTTTCTCTGGTAACGAGTTGTCCTTGAAGAAAAAAGGTTTTTCTCTCGATAACGAGTGGACATCGCTCGAAATTTGTGTTTTCACTTTATAACGAGTAGAAATTTGTGTTTTATATTTGGTAACGAGTTCGAATTCATGTTTTCTTCATATTAACGAGTTCAAATTCGTGTTTTTCTCTGGTAACGAGTTGTCCTTGAAGATAAAAGGTTTTTTCTCTAATAACGAGTGGACATCGCCGAAATTTGTGTTTTCCTTTATAACGAGTAGAAATTTGTGTTTTATCTTTGGTAACGAGTTCGAATTCATGTTTTCTTCATATTAACGAGTTCAAATTCGTGTTTTTCTCTGGTAACGAGTTGTCCTTGAAGAAAAAAGGTTTTTCTCGGATAACGAGTGGACATCGCCGGAAATTTGTGTTTTCCCTTTATAACGAGTAGAAATTTGTGTTTTATCTTTGGTAACGAGTTCGAATTCATGTTTTCTTCATATTAACGAGTTCAAATTCGTGTTTTTCTCTGGTAACGAGTTGTCCTTGAAGAAAAAAGGTTTTTCTCTGATAACGAGTGGACATCACCGGAAATTTGTGTTTTTCCTTTATAACGAGTAGAAATTTGTGTTTTATATTTGGTAACGAGTTCGAATTCATGTTTTCTTCATATTAACGAGTTCAAATTCGTGTTTTTCTCTGGTAACGAGTTGTCCTTGAAGAAAAAAGGTTTTTTCTCTAATAACGAGTGGACATCGCCGGAAATTTGTGTTTTCCCTTTTATAACGAGTAGAAATTTGTGTTTTATCTTTGGTAACGAGTTCGAATTCATGTTTTCTTCATATTAACGAGTTCAAATTCGTTTTTTTCTCTGGTAACGAGTTGTCCTTGAAGAAAAAAGGTTTTTTTTTTGATAACGAGTGGACATCGCCGGAAATTTGTGTTTTCCCTTTATAACGAGTTGAAATTTGTGTTTTATCTTTGTAACGAGTTCGAATTCATGTTTTCTTCATATTAACGAGTTCAAATTCGTGTTTTTCTCTGGTAACGAGTTGTCCTTGAAGAAAAAAAGGTTTTTTCTCTGATAACGAGTGGACATCGCCGAAATTTGTGTTTTTCCTTTATAACGAGTAGAAATTTGTGTTTTATCTTTGGTAACGAGTTCGAATTCATGTTTTCTTCATATTAACGATGTTCAAATTGTGTTTTTCTCTGGTAACGAGTTGTCCTTGAAGAAAAAAAGGTTTTTCTCTCGATAACGAGTGGACATCGCCGGAAATTTGTGTTTTCCTTTATAACGAGTTGAAATTTGTGTTTTATCTTTGGTAACGAGTTCGAATTCATGTTTTCTTCATATTAACGAGTTCAAATTGTGTTTTTCTCTGGTAACGAGTTGTCCTTGAAGAAAAAAGGTTTTTCTCTCGATAACGAGTGGACATCGCCGGAAATTTGTGTTTTCCTTTATAACGAGTAGAAATTTGTGTTTTATCTTTGGTAACGAGTTCAATTCATGTTTTCTTCATATTAACGAGTTCAAATTCGTGTTTTTCTCTGGTAACGAAGTTGTCCATGAAGAAAAAAGGTTTTTCTTTGATAACGAGTGGACATCGCCGGAAATTTGTGTTTTCCATTTATAACGAGTAGAAATTTGTGTTTTATCTTTGGTAACGAGTTCGAATTCATGTTTTCTTCATATTAACGAGTTCAAATTCGTGTTTTTCTTTGGTAACGAGTTGTCCTTGAAGAAAAAGGTTTTTTCTCCGATAACGAGTGGACATCGCCGGAAATTTGTGTTTTCCCTTTATAACGAGTAGAAATTTGTGTTTTATCTTTGGTAACGAGTTCGAATTCATGTTTTCTTCATATTAACGAGTTCAAATTCGTGTTTTTCTCAGGTAACAAGTTGTCCTTGAAGAAAAAAAGGTTTTTCTCTGATAACGAGTGGACATCGCCGGAAATTTGTGTTTTCCCTTTATAACGAGTAGAAATTTGTGTTTTATCTTTGGTAACGAGTTCGAATTCATGTTTTCTTCATATTAACGAGTTCAAATTCGTGTTTTTTTCTCTGGTAACGAGTTGTCCTTGAAGAAAAAAGGTTTTTTCTCTAATAACGAGTGGACATCGCCGGAAATTTGTGTTTTCCCTTTATAACGAGTAGAAATTTGTGTTTTATCCTTGTAACGAGTTCGAATTCATGTTTTCTTCATATTAACGAGTTCAAATTCGTCTTTTTCTTGGGTAAAAAGTTGTCCTTGAAGAAAAAAAGGTTTTTTCTTTGATAACGAGTGGACATCGCTGGAAATTTGTGTTTTCCCTTTATAACGAGTTGAAATTTGTGTTTTATCTTTGGTAACGAGTTCGAATTCATGTTTTCTTCATATTAACGAGTTCAAATTCGTGTTTTTCTTTGGTAACAAGTTGTCCTCGAATTAAAAAAGGTTTTTTCTCTGATAACGAGTGGACATCGCCGGAAATTTGTGTTTTCCCTTTATAACGAGTAGAAATTTGTGTTTTATCTTTGGTAACGAGTTCGAATTCATGTTTTCTTCATATTAACGAGTTCAAATTCGTGTTTTTCTCAGGTAACAAGTTGTCCTTGAAGAAAACGAGCCGAGCCGGACGGACGGCGGCGGCGGCGTGCGCGCGCGTGTGGAATAATCTAAGTCCTCCCTCCTGCACAAAAGTGCCTTGCCCCTTGGGGCACATTTATAAGAGCATACACTAGCTCTTATATATGGAGCTCAAGCCTCCCATCTTTCCAATGTGGGATATTGAGTTGAGGTACTCCCTTCAACTCTTATCTCCACCACATTTTCAACCAACTTTAGACATTAATTTCTCATTCACCCGATATCCGAATCGAGTGATTCAAAAGCCCATCATCAACTACTCCGTATGGAGTATTTAATGATATTATTAACTCTCGATGACATACATCGGAGCAGATCCGTAAATCACGCTAAAGTTGACTATTCAACCCTTCAATTGGGCTTTTTCTCCAACAATCCCCACATGAATGAAAATTAATGCAAATGCAAATGCAGACTCAAGAAGAAGTCGACGGAAAAATATTGCATCGGGAGAGGTAGCTTCCGGCCTTGAACTCGCCTTAGTGAAGTACTTATCGGATTTACTCGCTAATCGGTGAACTAGGTCTTGAACTGTTCAGGCCTTTAGTGTAAACCAAGACAATAGCACTCACACAATATTTCCCTAGCACCTTCGGTTCTCATGGTTGTGTCCGTCTCGGCCCTGGACAACACTTGGTTTCAGAAAGTGCTTTAGAGAATTCAAGCCTCAAAATTCTCACAGAAGCGGCCCCACTTCGCACTTACATAGGTGACCTCCTATCAAGGGTATTCTGCCCTACCCCACTTGAATATCAAGCTATAGGAATCATTAAAAGCTAAGCTTAACCTCACACCCTCTGCAGATAGCACTTTTATTCTCTCAGAATGGGTAAGTGCTGAACTGTTCCTTATAGCTTAGTTGTCCCTTTTGAACCATGATCTTGGGATCTCCAGTCAACATGGTTGGGTTGCCACTACAAGGAAACATGCGTAATAGGCTTCAGTCCCATTCCGGTTGTCAAAATTGACATCTGATCTCTAGCTAAACCTTTTGTAAGCGGATCCGCGAGATTCTCCTTCGACCTTATATAATCGATGGAAATCACATCATTAGAGATCAATTATTTAATGGTATTGTGTCTACAGCGTATGTGTCGAGACTTACCATTATACATGCTACTCTGTGCCCTTCCTATAGTCAACTTACTATCGTAGTGTATGCTGATAGCAGCCACTAGTATGGAATATCCTCAAGGAAATTCCTAAGCCATTTAAGCGTCTACTCCGACCTTATACAAGGCTATTAACTCGACTTCCATTGTGGAATGAGCTATGCACGTTGGTCCGGTAGACTTCAGGGACAAACGGCACCACCACCAATCGTGAATAAGTATCCTTTGGTGGATTCGAATCATTCGTATCGATATCCACCCGCATCACAAGATCCTTCTAAGATCAGCTGGATATCTCATATATCGTAATCCCAGACTCATAGTGTACTTCATGTACCTCAACAACCTATTTAAGGCTTTCCACTGATTATGATCTGGATTACTCGTGAACCTACTCAGTTTATTCACTGCACATGCTAAGTCTGGTCGTGTACAATTGGTTATGTACCTCAGACTTTCAATCACTTGAGAATATCTCAATTGATCCACAGGTTCACCTCTATTATTGACTAAGTGCATACTTAGGTCAAGTGGAGTGCTTACATCTGCAACTCTCAGGTCCTTCACATTGAAGTCCCTTGTCAACATCCTTTCGTATTCATGATACTCTCATGGGTACTTCCGATTATTAGCATGTCATAGACATACTATCACATAGGTGTGTTCTTAATGCAAACATATATATGTCCTACCCACTTGACAACACATGACATCACAAACTTGATATGCCGTTGCTTCGCTATTATTCAAGCCACAGAGAGACTTAACAAGTCTACACACCTTACTCTCTTAGCCTGGAACTATGAACCCATCGGGTTGTTCCAAGTACATATCTTCCTTCAACTCACCACAAATATCCATGTGATGGATTTCCCGGTTATAGTCTCCAGCTATACCGACGAGAACCCTTATATAAGTAATTCTCACAACCGGTGAGTAAAACGCCAAAGCATTCTGTCGATACCCTCAGGCTACCAACAATGCCTTACAATAGATCCATCAACCTTTAACTTCTCATTGAAGATCCACTTGCACTCGAGTGGTTTATTTCCATCCACTTCAAAGTGTGGTTTAGCATGATGGATTGTATTTCACTATTTACAGACTCTTTCCAAAAAAAGGAGCTCTGTAGTAGACATTGCCTCAGCATATGTCCTTAGTTCATTTTCTACCATATAAGTCAGAAAATCAGGAGCAAAGGACTTGGAAGTCCTAGCCCTCTTACTAAGACGATGTTCCTCAATTTCTTGAGGACCACTCTCTTATATGTCCGCCTACTCACGCTTCCTTCTTCTTTAACACTTTCCTTACAATGAAAGATATCTGCAAGGAACACCACATTCTTAGACTCGATAACGACATGTTCATGTACATCATTGATGTCTGATTTATGCACCAAAAACAATAGGCACTAATGATTTTAGATCCTATCATTCACTTTGGTTTAGGCACTTCGACCTTAGCCAACACCCCCACATTTCCAAGAATCTGTAGTCTTTCCACAGTTCATATGGGGTAGCACCCTTCTTCTTTGAAGGGATGTTGTTCAGAATGACTTCTGCTGAGAGGACATCTTCCCCCCACAAGTTCTGATGTAAACTCGAACTTATCAACATAGCATCCATCAACTCTTTAAGAGTTCGGTTCTTGCACGAAGCAATACCACTTGATTGAGGTGTGTATGGTGTAGTTGTTTGATGAATGATGCCGGGCCCTTAGCAAGACTCATGAAACAATACATCATATTCACACCCACAATCACTACGGATACATCTCATCCGTTTGCTATGTTAATTCTCACTTTCATTCTGACAACCATCAAGGCACCACGAGCCTTATCATAATAGTTCGGTGCTATACTCAATAAAAGTAACATTATACTTTTATCACCTCTAGTTTGCATGAATCTAGAGGTTATGTGTTCCTTTCTACCGGTCTATCGCGTAGAGTTAGCCAACATGGCTTCAACACATATTAGACACTCGTGATGAGGATCAAATTTCAAATTTGGTAACAACACCATGTTCATTAATAGATGAACGAATTTGAAATTTTCAAGTCTTAGTCACAGTGTCACAAGCAAGATTACTCAAGCATATAAGCAGATCTTAAAGCCAATCTCACTGGCTCTTCATAGAGCATCTCCTTGTGCTCATGCAGGCATTTCCATGTCAACAAAATGATCAATCCAGTTTGATCATTCAAAACATTGTTCGTTGCACCACCGAATTTCTCCATCCAAGGGATGAGATTAACCGGTCATTGGTGTTACGTCTAGTGCTACAGGAGGCACGTACACTTGTGTCACAAAAGACACAATCAAGGTTGGATTCACCTCGGTGTATCCTTTCATTTCTGCTCTAATAATGTAAGATCGACAAAATTCGCAGATCTCAGGTTAGTTGAAATCGAAACCACAAACAACATCAAAGAAATCAACTTCCATGATTTAACAATAGATACCACCACGTCATCGCAAATAAAATTTTATACCAATCGATACATGAATTGATCCGAGTGTATAACATATGATCGATTACACTAAACAAAGGGACCATCACTATATTACCACACCGCCTATAAGGCATTTAGGATATACAATTCTATGTTCTTAAGCAAGTTGCACTACAGACTTGATTAACCACCTTTAACAAATTTATTTGCAAGAATAAAACATCAACGTGTGGTCAATTGTTCAATTCTTTACCCACCAATGAAATGACGCAACCAAGTCATTCTACTCACAAACAGAAGTCGGAACAAAATGAGGATACAAATTATACTCAATAAATTGATTGTTCCAAACTACTAATACATTATGTACCATAATTACTTACTTAATATAAATACTAAATAAACAGTATTGAGCATTATTTGAACCAAAAATCACGCAAATAATGGATGCCATGTAAATCTACATCTAACAAGGTAGAAGAAATACTACAACAATGCCCTTTGCGCAATCAATCATAAGGTTTGCTATGATTGCTATATAGGCAACGAGATCAACACAGCTTAGCATAATTGCGTCCAAAATCAAACAGATAAATTGTTTTTTTTTCCTTTTTTTTTTTCTTCCCAAAACAATATACGTTTTACAAACCATATGCTCATACTTGACTCATGTCAATACCTTACATGTTATAAATTAACCAAAAGTAACAAAGATCACAAAGTGCTTCGAAAGCCGAGACCTCAAACCTTTTTACCTGCAACTTGAATAGCATACGGCACGGAGATATATTCACATATATTGACAAGAGATAAAATTAGTTTGCCGTATAACCACTCTGTTACGTCAAAGCAATAAGTATCCGGGCCAACTTGACGCATATATACAATTAAACACGCCACAGAATATCCACGAAGTGTAAAACAATATATATCATTGTTGTATTCAATTACCATTGTACTAGTCAAAATCGAAATTGGTCTCTGAACATTCTTGTATGCAAGTTTTCAGCCACAGGTAAGATCGCATCGATCAAAGAAATAAATAACTAACGATAATTCGACCAGATCTGAAAAGTAATAGGTTCAACACGATCCACGATTACAATTTGTCTTAAGCTTGTTGGGATAGGTGTATCGTGTGTGTAGTGATTTACGCAACAGATCCGTAATTTACAGATTAAATTACGGAATATTAATCTAGAAAATAAATCATGTGAATACAACAATTCATATTATCTAGCAGATCTAACAATCTCAATATTACGTGCAAATCTAATGCAAATTACGATGCTTGAAATAAAGGACTAGAGATCAAACCGAGGCGAGTAGATACTCTTTCCTTAAGACAAATTGCTCCGGTATGGTGCCCACGGTAGTAGCAAATGTCTCCCAAGATACAACGGCTTTACGTCTCGGATTTAGAGGCACTTCAAAAATCCGAGCTCCGGCGAACTTACATAGTGCTCCGACTTCTCTTCGACTCAATATCTAGATCTATATGACTGACTCTTTGTGGTGGAAAGACACAAGAGAAAATTCGATGAATAACCTTCATCCATGGGGTTCTTTATATAGTGGAGAGGAGGAGCCAATGCTTTAATCTGATTGGCCGAAACACATCATCAAACTTTTCCCCTTGGAAAAGTAACGACCGACTTCTCCCTCAAGAAAGTCAATGGCGTGTTGGACTTCTTTGACCGACCCAATCAAGGCTTCTGATTGGTCGGATGTTATGTCGTCTGAATTCTAATTGGTCAAATGACTCAATGAATTCTGATTGGTCGAATGACACAATCATATTCCAAAATTAATTTTGTGGCTAATTTCATAAAGAAATTTTGTCCAAAAAAATTAATAGTAACACCCGACCCGACCCGACCCGAGCACGAGCCGAGCCGGACGGACGGCGGCGGCGGCGTGCGCGCGCGTGTGGAATAATCTAAGTCCTCCCTCCTGCACAAAAGTGCCTTGCCCCTTGGGGCACATTTATAAGAGCATACACTAGCTCTTATATATGGAGCTCAAGCCTCCCATCTTTCCAATGTGGGATATTGAGTTGAGGTACTCCCTTCAACTCTTATCTCCACCACATTTTCAACCAACTTTAGACATTAATTTCTTATTCACCCGATATCCGAATCGAGTGATTCAAAAGCCCATCATCAACTACTCCGTATGGAGTATTTAATGATATTATTAACTCTCGATGACATACATCGGAGCAGATCCGTAAATCACGCTAAAGTTGACTATTCAACCCTTCATTGGGCTTTTTCTCCAACAAGTTTTGCATCTAAGTTAGGGTTTATAAATTTTCTTTTGTTTAAATGATGCAAAATCCTCTCAACAAAAGTGGCGCCGTTGCCGGGAATCGGTGTTTTGTTGAATCTAGTTGAGTTAATTTTCGATTTTGTTACGTTTTCAGTAGCGTTAACTAAATTGAGAGTTTTTATTTTTGCCGTGTTTCGATGACCGCTTGGTTAAGAATGTGCAAAAGTTTTTTTACTCAATTTGTTCAACGTGAATTATGTGTTTAGGTGATTTCTAATCGAATTCTGTGCTAAAAATTTATCTCGTGGTTGGTCTCGTGCTATATGTGAGTTGAGTTTATGATTAGTTTTGGGTTCTTCGTTATTTTTCCCGCCTATCTCAGGCATTTTTGGAAATGGACGAGCGTTCAAGGCATCCGAACGCCCGTCCAAGTTTATAATATGCAGGGGAACGCCCGGTTGAGTGATGAAACGCCCGTTCAGTGCTAAATTTTCAGATGAACGCTCGTCCAGCTGCATGAACGTCCGCTTGGTCTCGAGAAATGCGATTCAGTTCGAATTTTCCTTGATCTCGATTTTTAATGCTTTTGTTTGACATGGATAATTTTATACTAGCTTCTGTGGCTTTTTATTTTTACGTAGATGTTCTGAACTTGCATATTCATATCTTTCCATCTACGAATCCATGTTAAATAATTGATTTACTTTAATATACTTGATTCATCTATGCAAGTTATAGTGACTCGCCGGTTCTCGTAAGCTATAATCGGTCTTATTGTTATTTAGTAGCTAATGTCGGTTTTCGTATGCTACATACCGCGTGATGAATCTTTTAAGCTTTGAGACTTATGTGCTTTCTTGTTATTTTGTAACTCATATGGGTAGCTACCGCCGGTTTTCCGTATGCTACCATCGCGTCTTATGAGTTATATCTCATTTTAGTATAGCTAATCGTTGGTTTTCCATAATGCTATCATTTTTATGAGTCTTAAGGCGCGCGCTTACATCGCATTGTAATGGACAAAGATCTGCGTTTATCGTAACCTGTCATTATTTGGTAGACGTTTATTTTATACATGTCATGTTGCAAATGAGTGGGCTAGTTCTCTTTCTTTTATTTTCTTTTATTTGTGCATCTCATTTAGTTGCATGTCATCTAGTTGCATTGTTTTCTTTTCTTTAAGGGCCGTAGTCACTGTAGGGTTGTCTTCACAACCTGCTCAGCCTGAGCCTGTTTGCGTTTTCTTTTATTAGGATTACATATCATGTAGTTTGCATTGTAATGTAGTTTCACCTAGCCTACTATTTTGCAATGTCCATGTATATGTTCCATCCTTATCTCGAGCCTAATCAAACATCTCTATGATTTATTCTCCTTTTGTTTTCAATGTATAATTCTTTTTCCCCGTAGACTCTTTTTGCAATCGATCAAGTATGCAGGACACTTTTGATAGTTGTTGTAGCGCTTTCAAGTCGATGTCGAGATTCTGTGATGCTCCACAAGTCTCTTGATCTATTCAAGCTTACTTGGATCTGTGATGCTCCACATTTCCAAGGATAGTCAAGCAATTTTGGTTCTTGAGGGTTCTTTCCAGAACTGCCGACTTGGAAATACAATCACTAAGTTCCTAAACTTTTTATTTCTGCATACAACATGAGGACAAGTTGCAATCTAAGTGTGGGGAAGGATTAGTATCTACACTCTTTTGCCATATTAGTCATATTTCTATGAAAATGCTAAATTTTTCAAAATTTTTGTTTTTGTCCCGAGTGAACAAATGCATGTCTTTGTTTGAGTTTATATCATTGATGCTTTATCTGCATATTTAGTAATTTAGATGTTTCACCCAACCTATTTTTCACGTGCCATAGTAGATGATGAGCTTTTTATAAAGTTATACCCCGCTTGGATTAGTGATTTTGATTTTCTTATAAGTCATGTGCTTAGTGCTACGTATATATCGTGATAATTATGATAGTTTGTATCTAGATCCAAGTATGTCATACGCGTGAATATCTTAAGTTTGAATGTGATAAGTAAGTGTAGCTAATGTCAAATAAGAAGTTGATTTAATTGAATTAATTGTGTGTGTCGAAAGCTAGTCGATGATTTGAGTGCGATAGGGGATTATCTCGAAATGTCCTATTCCACCATGATGACTAAAGCTCACGATACTAGAAAGAGTCGCCTTATGATTGGAGTAAGGTAGGGTATTATCTCGAAATGTCCTATTACGCTATGAGGGCAACGGCTCATTCTAATGTGTGTTTAAGTGAATAAGTTAAATCAACTAAGATATTGGTATGAATTGAATATAAGACTCGGATTTATGTATATCTTATCCTCAGTATAAAGCGATAGATATTTGTAGGGACTATCCTCTGAGTATTTTCAGAAAGGTCCTAGATTCAATCTATCATTCTTTTCGGGATATGTCACGTTTGTAGGGTGCATCTTATGAGTGTCATTTATTGCTAGTCTACGAGGGGGTATTAGCTAGTTTTGCTTGAATCAATTTCAAGTGTGGATTGGGTGGAAATTTATTATGGCTATGCACACACACACTTGGGTGAACCTCTAAAGTATTGAATATGTTTTATATTTGCTAAGATGTTTATTTGTCTCGAGCGATGCTTATGTATTGTTTTGTTCGGGACGAACAAAAGTTTAAGTGTGGGGTGTTGTTAAGGGTCAAATTGTATGATTTATAACGATATATTTTATATAAAATTCCCCATATTCGTATTATTTTCATAGAAATCGAGCCTTATATTTAAACATTGAGCAAATGATATTTTTAATGAGTTAATTTCAAAATGTAATGAATTTTATGCTTAATTGATGATTTATTATTAATTTGGAATTGTATTACATTTTGGTGTTATTCATTGATTAATTAGAGCTCACAAGTGTTGAAGTTTGGAATTGACAAGTGGCAAGGGATAAGATCAAGGAGAGCAAGTCATGAATCATCTAGAATATCCAAGAGATAAGGTTTGTTACAAAAGGATAAGGATGGGTTGTTAAGAGATAAGGACAAAGATCAAATCCGTTCATTTCAGGAATAGTCGAACGGCGTTCAAGCATGGGCCGGCGTTCCAATATAGAATCATGGCGTTCAGGGGCTGAAAGCAACACTCGAGAGCTCAAAAAGCTTGTAGCCCGGAGTTCGTAAAATGGAATGGCGTTCCACAACATAGAACCAGCTGCCTGGGCATGAAACCAGCGTTCGTAAAGTCTCAGCATCTAATTTTCTATAAATACCAGCTGCCCCCAAAACATATTCATTCATAATACAACTCATAATTCCACATACGTAATTTCTAAAAGGGAGAGCAAAGAAATTGCAACACTTCTTTGGGAACTTCAAGGCCGGTCACCCGAGCCTTGTGCTCGGGTGATCTGGGTTAGATTAGATGCTTTTCTCTTCTTTGTAGATTCATGGATTCATCAATTGTATCAAACCCCCGTGAGTTTGTTCTTCAATTAATTCAGTCCCGCTTTATATTCATGATTTATGATTCGTTTTGTATCTTTTCTATGCAATTATCATGCCATGTGTGACTAGATCGAGAGATTGGTTGCTAATCGTTGTCTAACTTGATGAAAATCATTGTTAGGCTAGATCACCATAGAAAAGATGTGATTTTTAACCTTGACATAACGAAAGTTGATAGGTTGATTATCTAGGTTATTAGATTGAAAGATCTTACACCTTGTTTTGTATGCGTTAATCTCTATAGATCGAAAGATGATGAGATTGATAGGCGAATTACTACGAAAGTAGGATTCATACCTTCGTAAGGTGAAACCAAAATTCGAGTTAAAATCATGAGATGAGGTAGGATTGAAATTACATGGTTTGTAACGTTGTTTGATTTCATGTTTCCTTAGTTTAGGTCGTTTTATGTTTTCCTTAGCTTTAGGATTGCTTTTTTATCTTACGTGTTGTTCTTATTTGTTTGTTCTTAATTATGTGTTTCTGGCTTTGGACTAAAAATCCTCTGTCGCTTTATTTTCCGCTTTAGTTTAGGTTTAGTAATAATTAGTAGTAACAATTGAGAGAGTTAATGAAATTAGATTTCAATGACCCAATTCCTCGTGGATCGACCCTTACTTATCTCGCTATACTATCAACTACCCGGTGTTTGGCCGGTTAGGAGTTAGTTTTGCATCTAAGTTAGGGTTTATAAATTTTCTTTTGTTTAAATGATGCAAAATCCTCTCAACAAAAGTGGCGCCGTTGCCGGGGAATCGGTGTTTTGTTGAATCTAATTGAGTTAATTTCTCGATTTTGTTACGTTTCGTAGCGTTAACTAAATTGAGAGTTTTTATTTTTGCCGTGTTTCGATGACCGTTTGGTTAAGAATGTGCAAAAAGTTTTTTTTTACTCAATTTGTTCAACGTAAATTATGTGTTTAGAGGCCAAGTGCAACTCGGGTTCATCTTTTCTTTGGAGGAGCATAGATTCAGGCCGAGACACTTTGAAAGGCGGATTAAGATTGAGGGTTGGAAAAGGATATGGCTTTACTTGGTATGTGGTGGTGGAGATTTAAGCAAGAAAAATAAGCTCATTGGAGGAAGGTGGTGAGCGCTTTCAGGGACGGACCCAGCCCATTAAGGGTGGGGTGCACGGCCCCCACTCAAATTTCCTGGTGAAGTTACTAATATACCCTTCTTATAATAATAAAACTAAGTATGTATATTATTACAGACAATTTCTACAACAATTATTTATTTAGTTCAACTGGTTAGGACTTTGTTTCTTACCCTAAGGTAATGGTTCGAGACTTGGCTGTTGAGTTTTTTTCCCAACTTTTTTTTGAATTTTGCCTCACTGAAAAAATTTCTTGGGTCCGTAACTTGCGCTTTGTACGGTGAAAATGAGGGGTTTGGGGAGGGTGCTATAAGGAGTGGGAAAGGCAAGCTTTGGTTAGGCATTATTACAAATGTGATCTCGATTGAGAAGTTGGGGGTTCCTCTTTCTTCTTCGCACTCCATGCAGGTGGGAAACGGGGAACTCTCGTTATTTTGGTCGGATGTTTGGGTAGGAAACCTGTGTTTGGCAGATGTATATCCTAGACTGCTTTGCCTTGACCATACAAATGGGCGGTTCGTGAGGATTAGGGTGTTTTTTGGGAGGCTTATGGAGGTGGAAATCCGAGTGGAGACGTGAGCTTTGAGGTTGGGAGGTTAGTGATCTTAATGCGCTTACTTTGGCTCTGTCGTATATCTCATTTGCAGGAAGGTGTTTGTGATACTCTTCATTGGAACCTCTCACCTAATGGAATGTTCACTAAAACTTTGTTGAAAAATTGTTGCTCGAGAAGGAGCACGCGAGAACTAATGTACCAGTGCATGGTGTTTTGAGATGGAATCAAACTCTACCTTCCAAAATAATTTTTTTTTAAGGAAGGCTTCAATTTGCATGTGCTACCCACTAAAGTCAAACATTGCTAAAAGAGGTATTGATCTTCCTACAACAAATTGCTCCTTATGTAACATTGGGGATGAAGACGAGTCACAACTCTTCCTTCATTGTGACTTTTCTAAGATGATTTGGGATAAGATTCTCTCTTGGTGTAAAATTTCTATAACTCTCCCTTCGAGTTGGACAGATTTTTGCGTTTTCTCCCCTTCGGTTCATCTTGATGGCATCTCATGGATGTGGGAGGCTCTTAAGAGAAGCGCCATTTGGTGTATTTGGACAAAAGGAAATGGATTGATTTCTAATCGGGAATCATTGGACATGAATGCATTATTTAAGGAAATTCGGACTACAAGCTTTGCTTGGATTAATGGAAGAAATAACAAGTTCATTGGAGATTGGACGGTGGTGTGGCTTGAAGACCCGTTTAGCGCTTTCACACGGCTCCAATTGAAGGTTTAGCATATTTTCGGAATGTTGGGTTGTTGCTTTGTTCAAATCCTTGATTTTCATAGTTTTGCTTTGTATTTGCACTTTTTTCTAGCATCTTGCTAGATTAAGATATTTTATTATCCATTTGTCGTTCGAAAAAAAAGTCTTCCAAGATCCTTGGGTCCCAAAATTACTTGGATTTATGATAGGCTCAGTTGATGAACACTTGAATGATATGAAGGTTAATCAACTTCCCAACCCAAACCAGAGCTGGAATGAAATCTCGATTCACGGGCTAAATTACAATTTTGGTACTCTAACTAGACACATTTTTCGATTTTGGTCTGGTTTTCTCCGGCGACAATTTTAGTCCTATAAGTGGTCTTTCCGGCAACAATTTTAGTCCTGTAAGTGGTCTTTCCGGCGTTCAAGGCTATTTTTGCAAAAAAAAAAGACCATTTACATGACTAAAATTGTCGCCGGAGAAAAACCAGGACCAAAATCGAAAAACGTGTCTAGTTAGAGGACCAAAATTGTAATTTAGCCCTGATTCACGATCTTTTTCCTCCGCATATTGAAGATAATATTATGCAAATTCATCTCTCCCCTCGGCCTGGACCCGATAAAATTATTTGGAACTTTTCGACGAATGGGATTTATACGGTTAAGACGGGTTATCACTTTGCCCTCTCCCAAAAAAAATAAAGATAGCCAGAACCCGAGTTCCTCCTCAAGTAGTCGGATGGCAGCTTTTCGGAACAAATTACGGGCGCTGAAAATTCTACCAAAGGTATAACACTTCATGTGGCGTTCCTACACTAACAGTCTCCCTGTAAACTCTAATCTTCGAAAGAGAGGAATCACAAATGATACATGTTTTTTCTGTACGGATAGTCAAGAATCAGTGAAACATTGTTTAATTAATTGTAAAGTTGCGACACAAATTTGGAAATATGTCAGTTTGGTGCAGCCCTCAATATTGCGATTTTTGGAACTCGATGAAAATACATCGACCCAAGCAGTTTATCTATTTTGGTTAATATGAAAGACAAGGTGCAATACATCGACCCAAGCAGTTTATGCTATTTTGGTCAACCAAGCCACCAGTATAGACTCAGCAATGCGGGAACTTTACAACAATGGAGGAACCGATCAACAAGTAGTATGGCCCTCCACCTGGACAAATCCCAATCAAGGAAACGTAAAAATCAAATATGATGCTAGTCTTATTGAGAGCTAATTATCGGTTGGGGGCTTACTTCGCGATAGTGTAGGAAAATTCATAGCATCATTTTCTTACCCTCTAGGAAACTGCAACAACACTTTAGGGGACAATCTTTAGCTTTCTACCATTCCTTGACAGTAGCGGTTGCGCACGGATGTCATAATTGCATTTTTGAGGGAGATTGCCTTTTGTTGATTCAGCAGCTCAAATTGCCCCAATGAGGACTTGTCTGAGTTGGGGGTAATTCTCAAGGCGTGGGAAGAGATTTTTCTACTTTTCTGTTCAATCTCTTTTCCCTTGCCAAAAGATCGGAGAATCTCCCCGCTCACCTATTAGCTAGACAAGGTTTTTCATTGTTATCTTTTAAAGAGTGGGGTTCCCAACCGCCCTCGGATGTACTTGACACTTGCACGATTGATAGCGCTTAAATAAATACATTGTTTCTAAAAAAAGAAGCTATTTTGTGATGCCAATAAAACACGCCTAAATATATGTTTAATGTTTTATCCGGTCTTGTACACCTTTAAATTTTACTCGGCTCAACTCAATTTTATTAACACATCTCATCTGAAAACTAATATTAAGTATGGAATGAATTTTTTAGTTGTTATTTTATGAACTTTAAAAAAATTCGCATCTTAAAATAACATTATAAATATTTTTATCCCACTCGAGTAGAAAATATTAGGAGTATCGAGTGTGTTCTATTGTTAAATTTTAAACGTCTAAGATTTTTTTTCATAATATAACACTATAAGGAAATCCCACCCACCGAATCTGTAATCCTGGCTCCATCCTTGTTCGTAAACTATGTGAAAATTCTAGGACGAAGACGGGAGAAGCATACCAAAAAGGAGAAAGTCTCTAAAGTATGATTTATAATTGATGGCCAAAACAATGACATCCAACTTTAACCGGCAGAATACCGGGACTGAAGCACTATAGTGATGAGTAAGGTAGATTCCACGAGGAATTGACTGTGTATCACAATCACTTGTCTTTTAGTTCAGGTAAAAAATAGAGTTGGAGTTTGTAACAACTAAGCAAACACTAAGAATGGATTGAATAAATATGATTAAGGAAATAGCCAAACTATGTTCAGGAATACTACTCTTGACACTCTTACTGACTCACTAGGGATAAGCTTTACCGAAAAAACCAACCAATTTTAAGCTAATGAATGGGTTCTTGGGTGCAATCTTCTAAAGTGTGTTGATGAAGTGCCCTAAACCCAATTGGGTTGGACCAGATCCGACCCTGTCAGATCATTTCTACTACGTCTTTATGTTTATACATATAATAAATGGCTTTTATATTATTATATATTTGTTCATCTAACGAACCAATTATGATATTGTATATATATGATAAAGTCCCTAGTGTCAAACTGTGATAGAGAAATCATAATAGTGATTATGGTTGATGTGATCTCGACTCATTTTAAAATGTTTGATACTTAAATCTCTCTAGTCGTATGTGTTATTAATTGGGACATTAATAGTACGGTGAGACTAACATGTATTTTTTTTTTGAACAGCAATAATAATTTTTATTGAAGGTAGCAAGATGCTACGAAAAACAAGGTTACATGGCCTAAAAAAATAAAGGCACAAAATAGGACGCCAAACTATTAGGAAGTCTCAAGCCTGAACAATAACCAAACAACAACCAGGAGCAACAAAACAAAAAAGACAAAAACGTGTCCGGCTAATTGTGAGCATCCAAGGGGCACACCTTCCATGAATTCCAATCCAGCGTCAACTTTTCGCATCTAGTATTAATCCACGAAAAGCTAAGTGCTTGAATCTCAACGAATAAATCCTCCACCGACACGGTTTTTGAATTGAAGATAAGATTGTTCCTTCTTTTCCAAAGGCTCCAACATGTTATTTTCCTTGTGGCGTCCCATATCTTGGACATGTTCTTTTCCTTTATATGCCGAGGAGTGCTGTAGAGACTAACATGTATTAGATGTCTTATATCTTATGAAGATAATGATATATAGATCTCGTCTATCGAAGTGCAGGGACACTTGGACTGTACGTGGACGTATATTAGATAATGCTTACGTTAGACTGGCCCGCTTACTTTATTAAGTGTCACACTATGTAACGGTTGTGTAATTATCCTTTGACCAGAGTCTTCATAACATCACGATGTGGATTGTCATGTTTTGACACTATTGAGGTTTCCCCTAATCACGGGGCGATCATGCAGTAGTTCTTAGGTATGACACTGAAGCATACATAGGATTTATGTTGCTCGTCCGAAAATCGTGTATCCTAATAGAAGGAGTATATATCCGAAAGGGACTTCTTATAAGGAATGTCTTATTCTCGAAAGTATTTGCAAAGCGGAAGTAATGTGTGAGAGAGGATTTTTAGATTATAAGATACGATCGTTAATGTTTTGACACTTAAGATTCGACTGTATGTATATTATAACAGGGATAGGATTTTATTTATACGGTAACCGTTTCACATGAAAAATAGTAGTCAATGCACTTGACTCTTCTGATGATTGGGGGTCAGGACGTGTTGCTAGACGTTGATGATCGTTAGGTGTGAAGGCCATTTTGGTGAATGTACTTTATGCTTACGGCCAACATATTCCGAAGCCTATCGGGTCACATGCATATAGACAATGAGTCGGAATTAAATTGTGGTTGTAGTGATAACCAAATGAGGAATTATTTATCCCGACTATAAAATGTTAAAGTGATAAATTAATATAGTAGTATTTATTTATTATAAATAAATAATACACGATATTAATTATGCAGATTAATTAAATATCCACAATATATACGGTTTCTTGATTAGGCTTTTTTTATTTAGGAAATGTTTTTTTAAGGTGACTGTGTTATTTTAATTTTTTATATCTCACATTAATTATTAATATATATATATATATGTATATATAATTAAACTGTTGTAAATTTTTTTTTTTTTTTTTTTTTTGTAACGGGCCAACTGCCCTATAACCAGCGACGGAACTAGGGACTGTTTCTTCAAAAAAAAATTTAAAAAAATTAAAAAAATAAATAGGGGTTGTTTAGGTTGGCGCAACCCATCTGATTTTTATTTTTGGTACATCAAATTATTATATAAATCAATCCAACACAGTTAGTTGTTTTAATTCAATTCACCTGATCATACAAATTAAATATAGTCAATCAACTCATTCGATCATCGATTCCTGGTTCCGTCCCTGCCCATTACCACCATTTTTTGAGCTTCGGGCGGTTGAGGCACTTGATACACTTTACTTTTTATTAGTGTGTACACATCGTAATCGAGCTATAAGGTATGTATTTTAGCTTTTATCTTAAAATATTACGATGAAAATAATTCAATGATTTACGAATTCGAATTGCATATAACAAATATATACTTTATTCCATTGCATTTAATATTATATATATATATGTTGAATAATCATCTCTCCTAAAAATTAAAATTCACAGGGAGGTAAATAATTAAGCTGATATTTATTTTTTCTGCAGTATCCTTGTTCTTTTGTAACTTTGTTTATTTGTAACAACAAGCTAGACGCTTTAAATAATAATTGTTGTTCAGAACAGAAAAACATTACAAAGATGAATTATTTTAATCAAACCAACTGCATCTGAAACACTTATTAAGATTATAAAAATTAAAGCATCGTCAGAAAATGTATTTAATGATGAAAATAATCGCTTAAACAAACCACATGCATTATCAAAATATCATTGATCATTGAAATTAAGAAAAAAAGAAGTTACAAATATAGCATAAAAATCTCAAATAGTAGTACCATTAAGCCACCAATTCATATAAACAAGCTGGTCTGGAGCGGGATTAGCTACTTTAGCAATATAAAACCCATCTTCTTTAACAACCCACCAACAAATGTAATTATTTTGAGCAGACCAACGCCCACAATGATTTCTTGAAATTCTACCATCATAAACAGCCATATTTCTTTGCAGCAACTTCCACCAAAAATCACAATAAACCTTTGTGTATCCAATGCCGTCTTTAACATTGAAAATGTACTGCTCATTCACACGGAGATTATGATATCCTAAGTCTGTACCACTGTCTGTGTAACAATGGAGTTTCAAGAGAAAGTAATTATCAGGGAGATTACTAACGATGTACACATCATACTGTTCCGAGACAACACCTACATCATAATAAAATAATAAAATCAGAGCAACAATGAGATTTCTAATCTTGATAGAAATCATCATAGTCTGATTCTTAGATGCGACTATTTTTACTGCAACCTGAAAACAAGTGCAGAAGATGATCTTATTTGCTACTCCTTTGCCGTTTTAAGTATCTATTGTGAAACTAATATTATATGAATTTAAATAGTTAAAGTCAAAGAGAGAAAAGACAAAGAATGATATAACAATTCATTAAGATATATAGGTATTTATGTGATTGGGTTGATTTGATTTTTTTTAATCAAATTGTTCTAAAATATTACTCCCCCCTCCTTTTTTTATGTGTCGCATAGAGAAGATTCACACAGACTAAAAAAAGTGATTTAATGTGTCAAAAAAATATGGTAAAATAACAAAATTATCCTTCACTCCATTTGCATGGAAAATTGTACAAAATTTTGGGTTATTAAAATGAAGGGTAAAGTGGAAAAAATAATAATAAATCAGACGGTTTTGTGAAATGATGAGATAAAAGCAAAGAAATTCGAAAATCGATGATTAAAAAACTCAGGAAATATCGTTTTCATATGGGATATGTCCATAAAAATAAAATAAAATAAAATAAAATAAAAAAAGGGGATATGTCCATCATACATTTACACACGTATCACAAGTTGTGTAAGGTTTCTTCATAGATTGGAAAAAAAAAAAATTAGCTCGTCTTATTTGAAACAAATTAAATCATTTATAGCGTGATTTGGGTTTTTTTTTTTTGAACGAAAACCTTTATTGATTAATAAGAAGAAAATAGAATGTTTGTACAAGCCGTATCCTGACCCTCCCCTTATATCAAAGACGTAGACGAAGCGTAGCCCTGCCCTCTAAAAACCTATAAGTGGCAAACCCAGTGTGAGAAAATCCTGGCTCATAGGAAAAGGTGCAGCACCCTATGCTTCCAAAAAATAAAGCTTCCCAAAAAAGAAAGTTACAAACGAAAATACAACAGAGAAAAGAACACGTAACTTGGAGTGGGTTCGCTCTGCCAAATTTCTTTCGTGAAGGTAGAAAATGATCTTCAATCCGTCCATGATGGCTAGAACATTCGTCATGGTTTGCTCCCTTCAAGCTGCGTTTCGATGGTGTATCCATTAAATTGCGCCATGATTTAAGCCACAATAACTTTTTGAGGTGATTAGGCCATCCACCGGCGACGCTATTATAGGATCCTGTATAAATAATCGTGGGAAAGTAGTGTATCCATATAGTTAAAATAACGGGAGAGGCATAAGGAACTCATCAACCTGCTTTGCACCCCACAACGTGATGAAGGGTGCATCCAAGGGTATGGGCCATATCAAACGCATGATGATAAGTGCCATCCACATGATCGTAACCGAGCCATGAGTTCCTGGTTTGCACCTGTTGTTCTTTTGAGGGTCTTGATTGATCACCAATGCTTTTGAAAAACGCAATTTTATGAAGAACGGATCCTCATGATCCACGCGTATATCATTTGTCCTTCTTAAATTTATTCGACCCCTAACTTGTCCGGAGTATCACGAATAATTTAAGTGAGATACTGACTGAGAGTCTTGCCTTTTGTTTAGGACAAAATAGATCAAAAGATTACTTGAAGTGTTTAGATGTTTTAAGAATTTATCAAGGATGAATACATTTGTTGTCTATATGTTCAACAATGTAAAAGGACCTTTTATAGTACTTGGATTGCAGAGAAATAAGTTACAAGTTCGTATTTTAAGGTTACAACCTAAGTGAAAAGGTATCACTTGGTTATAACCACTTAAAAAGACCAAGAGGCACCTAAAAATAAGTTTTAGACCCACAAAGCGGCGCTGTGTGCCACCTGTGATCATCGGAAATCCGCCAAACTTCTACATTCAACTTTTAAGCATCTTTGAAGTACCACAGTAGGCTTTGTCACTCTGTTTCACCAAAATCTGATTTTTGGTCTTTTAAGCTGGTTTTTTACGGTCCTTTAAGTGATTTTCTCGAACTATACTTGCTTATTCCCCATCCGTATACTCATATACACTTATATAAGCGTGCACTCCGCACCTCCAAACTTATTATTAAGTGTTACGAGTATATCCATCCTTGTACTAAACCCCGATTACCTCAACGGCTTGTGATTGTACTTAAATCACCAACATTCCTCCCCCATTTAAGTGTAATCCTTGGTTTAGTAAAACAAAACAGTCATAAAACAAACCAACTCATGATTCAATGAAAATGTCACGAAGATTGAATTTCCATCTAGCATTATTACACGCAAATATTCGAGTATTGGGGTGTGACTAAGCATTGAACCCCTTTACACATTTTGAATACATGTACATAACAATACACATGAATTGAAACTACTTCAAAGTATTATACTTGACACCATTTCTTGAAATCCGGCCTTGTGTCCATATCCATTCTTGAGCATTTAGAAAGCCAACCCAACTTTCCTTGAAGCGGCCATACTTCATACTCATATAGGTGAATCTTAAGTTTACCGTGCACCTGCATAAGCACTTTTATAAGATTCATTAAGAAGATAACACTTCAACCTAATCTCACAGGTAAACAGCACATACCTTCGGGATTAATACATGTGCTCAAGTTTCCAAAAATCAGGCTTACCTCATTGAATTTAGCCTAAGGCATTGTACCAAAGGGAAATTGGGCGTCCCATAATCAGAAACTTATACAGGTTGTAGTCCCATCCCGACTACCGACTTTTGTAACAAGTCCTTAGCCAATCCTTTCTTCAAATGATCAGCCAAATTTCTTTGAGATCTCACATACACAACCGATATCACCCCGTGAGATATCAACTCACGTACCGCGCTATGTCTAACGCCTAAGTGTCGTGACTTACCATTATAAACATGACTATATGCTTTAGAAAGTGTAGATGAGCTATCACAATGGATAGATATTGGTGATATTGGTTTAGGCCATAAAGGAATTTCATGAATCAAATTCTAAGCCATTCCGCCTCTTTACCGGTGCGCTGCCAAGGCAATAAACTCCGACTCCATAGTCGAGCTAGATATACATGTTTGTTTCTTAGAAGCCCAAGAAATAGCGCCTCCTCCTAAAACAAACACTCATCCACTTGTAGAAGAATGATCTTCTACATTAGATATCCAACTAGCATCTGAATATCCTTCAATCACCGAAGGATATGCAACATAAGTCAAACCAAAATCTTTGGTAGATTTTAGATATCTCAATACATGAACAACCGCTCTCCAGTGACAATTACCTGGGTTACTCGTATATCGACTTAGTTTTCCAACCGCATATGCAATATCCGGTCGTGTACTAGTCATGGCATACATCAAACAGCCAATGACTCGTGAATATTCAAGTTGATTCACTGTTTCACCTTTATTAGGTCCAAGCTTCTCATGGGGCTCCATGGGTGAATTTGCCGGAGTACAATTTTCACAATTAAACTTTTTCAACACTTTCTCAATATAATGAGACTGTGTTAGTGAAAATCCTCCCTGATTTCTCTTGATTTTAATACCAAGAATTACATCTGCCTCCCCCATGTCTTTCATAGAGAATTTAGAAGATAAGAGTTCTTTACACTTATCAACCTGATTTTGGTTCGTACCAAAAATCAACATGTCATCGACATATAGACAGATTATTACACCGTTACCGGTTTCATCAAATCTACTATAAATGCACTTGTCCGACTGATTGAGTTTAAATCCACTAGCCAAGACAACCTCATCAAACTTTTGATGCCATTGTTTAGGAGCTTGTTTAAGTCCATACAATGATTTTACAAGTTTACATACTTTATGCTCGTTACCAGGCATAATAAATCCTTCCGGTTGCTTCATGTATATTTCCTCATCCAAATCTCCATTTAAAAATGTTGTTTTAACATCCATTTGATGGATCACCAAGTTATGAATTGCGGCTAAGGCAATTAATAACCTGATTGAGGAGATTCTAGCAACGGGAGCATAAGTATCAAAATAATCGATACCTTCCTTTTGCCTAAAGCCTTGTATAACTAACCGGGCTTTATATCGATCAACAGTACCGTCGACTCTCATTTTCCTTTTCAAAATCCATTTGCAACCTAATGGTTTGCAACCACGTGGCAAATCCGTAAGAATCCACGTATTATTACCCATTATGGAATCCATCTAAATCCACCGATGGCTTCTTTCCAAAATGATACATCCACGAGATCCCATCACCTCGAGAAAATGTTCTTGGATCATCCTCAATATTGTAGCAATATGAGTATTGATATCCAACTTCATTTCTCGAACCTTCCACCAAGTAAGTAACAAAATCTGGTGGAAATGTTTTAGCTATTCTAGCCCTCTTACTTCTTCGAAGTTCAGAAGACTCAATTTGAGAATCATTATTCTCCACATTCTCCACTCCAACTATCGTAGGAGCAATAGCCTTTGGTCTAGGAATAGATGTAAATCTATTCTCATCAAAGATAGCATCTTGTGATTCTATAACCGAATGTGCAGCCACGGAATCACTAGGTTCGATAACATAAAACCTATAAGCCTTTGAATGGCTTGCATATCCAATGAAAATGCAATCGATGCCTCTTTCTCCTAAAGTTTTAATTTTAGGCTCGGGAAGTCTAACAACCGCCCTGCAGCCCCAAACTTTTAAGTAATTCAAGTTTGGTCTCTTTTTGAACCAAAGTTCATACGGGGTAGCAGAATTCCTTTTATTAGGAATTCTGTTTAGTAAATAACAAGCCGTTAACATGGCCTCACCCCAAAATCCACTGCTCAATCCCGAGTAGGATAACATGGAATTTACCATCTCTTTTAGAGTACGGTTCTTCCTTTCCGTAATGCCATTTTGTTGTAGCGTATACGGTGCAAGTAACCTCGTGTATAATACCACACACGACCGAAGTAGGTTGGATCATAGTATTCTCCACCTCTATCGATGCAACGTTTGATACTTGAACTTAATTGCAATTCAACTTCACTTTTATAAACTTTAAACTTATCAAGTGCTTCGTCTTTTGTATTAAGTAAATAAACATAACAAAAGCGAGTATGATCATCTATAAAAGTAACAACATATTTCTTATTTCCCAAAGAAGGTGTGGCATAAAGATCACACAGATCACTATGGATAAGTTCCAAAATTGTAGACAACCTTTCAACACCATGAAAAGGTTGTCTTACAATCTTAGTAAGCATACAAGTAGTACACTTATCCATATTGATATCAAAAGGGGGAATCAAAGCATTCTTACACATAACATGCATACGTTTGTAATGTGCACGTGTCCTAATCGTGCATGCCACAACTTTGAAATATTAACATCATAAATATGCATAACTTGATTAACTTTATTATTAACAACATTAAGCATAAACATGTCATTACATAAATAGCCAAAACCAACAAATACACCATGTTTGGATAATATAAACCTATCGGACTCATATACTTGTTTGTAGCCCGATTTACACAACAAAGCACCGAAACAAGGTTTTTCGAATGCATGGCACAAATAAAACATTAAATAGTTTTTCTGATTTCCCGAACTAAAATTTAAAGTAATTGTTCCAAAGACACAAATTACTGACCTTCGACTCGTTTCCCATCTTTAAGATAGATCCATCGTTTCTTTGGTTCAAAGTCTTCAAACCCGGCGTCGATATTTGCATACATGTCTTGTTTCTCCCGAGTCGATCCACCACGTAACATCATCATCCACGCATATAAAAAGCTTTGAAATAAATGGCACATAATTCATAACCGAATTAACACCATAATTAACATTCGACCTTGATGATGTGGTGGTCTTGGTCTTTCGACCCTTGCTTTGGACCCTTGCCTTTACCATTCTTCGAACTCGACAATCAGCCTTGTAGTGTCTGTCTTACCACAAATCCAACAGGCCCCTTTTGGCCTTTTCCGGATTCTTTGTCATTCGACTTTTTCTTTTTCTTGCCACGGTATTTCCCTTTGTTAGTTTTAGAACTCTCCCTGAGCCTCCATCACATGAATGGAAGTGGATTCATCAATTTCCTTGCCCTTGGTTTTAACCCCCTCTGCGCATACGAGGATTCCTCAATGCGCTTGAGATGGCTACCAAGTTCAACCAATGAGAGTTCTTTCTTTTTGTGTTTTAACATATGCTTAAAATCTTTCCATGATGGTGGTAGTTTGTCAATGATACTAGAAACATAAATGGATTCATCCATTTCCATTTTGTGTTGTGCAAATTGGCCTAAAATGCGTTGTAGTTCATTGAATTGTTCCATTCTGAGACCGTGAATCTACCATCATGTATTTCATGAAATTGCCAACTAGAAACTTTTTAGCAGATGAATCTTCATTTAAATACTTAGTTTCTAGTGCATCCCATAACTCTTTTGCAGAAGCAAAGTTTTGATAAATGTCAAATAATGAATCAGACATACCATTGACAATGTGACCACGACAGATGTAGTCATCATTTTCCCACTTGTTTCTCCTTCGTAATTCCTCCAAAGGTGCATCATCATCAACTTATGGTATTTCTGTGCTAAGAACATAGACCACTTTCAATGTTGTGAGAAGAAAATGCATCTTCCTTTGCCACCTCCGGAAATCAACTCCTTCAAACTTGTCTAGTTTCCCGAAATTCATCATCAAATCCTTTGCATTCACCATTGTGATCAAAACAATAAATTTAAGAAGATTGTTGTTCTTTTGAGGGTCTTGATTGATCACCAATGCTTTGAAAAACCTGCAATTTTATGAAGAACGGATCCTCATGATCACGCAGCGTATATCATTTGTCCTTCTTAAATTTATTCGACCCCTAACTTGTCCGGAGTATCACGAATAATTTAAGTGAGATACTGATTGAGAGTCTTGCCTTTTGTCTAGGACAAAATAGATCAAATGATTACTTGAAGTGTTTAGATGTTTTAAGAATTTATCAAGGATGCATACATTTGTTGTCTATACGTTCAACAATGTAAAAGGACCTTTATAGTACTTGGATTCTGAGAGAAATAAGTTACAAGTTCAGTATTTTAAGGTTACAACCTAAGTGAAAAGGTATCACTTGGTTATAACCACTTAAAAGACCAAGAGGCACCTAAAAATCAGTTTGCGGGCCCACAGGGCGCTGTGGCCACCTGTGATCATCAAAAATCCGCCAAACTTTCTTTCAACTTTTAGGCATCTTTGAAGTACCACCACAAAGCGGCGCTGTCACTCTGTTTAACCAAAATCTGATTTTTGGTCCTTTAACTCAGTTTTACGGTCCTTTAAGTGATTTTCTCGAACTATACTTGCTTATTCCCCATCCGTATACTCATATACACTTATATAGCGTGCACTCCGCACCTCCAAACTTATTATTAAGTGTTACGAGTATATCCATCCTTATACTAAACCCGATTACCTCAACGGCTTGTGATTATACTTAAATCACCAACATGACACCCTCACAATAAAGTGTAAGGTGCGTCCATCTGTGAGAGAGTGCTATCTCGCCAAGCGTATTTTCGGCATCTCATGTTGATCTGAATGCAGAATAAGACAGAGTTGTAATGGTAACTGAGTAGTTTGGTCAAAATGGTTCCCTAGCGAAAGCTGGGATGCATGCCGAGCAAGGAAGTCGGCTGCTGAGTAGGCTTTGCAAAAAACATGAGTAACAGAGAGTCCATGTTGTTGAAGAAGCGTGTCTTAAAAAATATATTCGTATCATAGTAAACATATTCGTTTTTACATTAAAAATATAATAAAATCTCTTTAAATGCATCAAGGGATCCCAGACGGAAGTTGGCTACCGGCTCAATGGTAGGGCTGTGTACCGGAGAAAATTGAATAAAAAATTAATGTTAAATTAAAATAAATGAAAAATGAATTATATATTAATTGAACACGTGTCATATGAGTTGCACCAGTTGGGTGAATGATTGCTACCATATTTGGGTAGAATCAATTCGGTGGAAGGTGCTACCACATATTGGTTGCACCATATCGGTGATAGCTCGCACCCATATAATGGAAACGGTGTCTAAGTTTTGTCCTTCTATAAATTTAATCATTTTGAATGAAAATTAATTCTAGTTTTTCCATTACTACTCTCCAGAAATTACTTTGAATTTCCAGTATTGAAACTTTGTGAAAACACATATTGTTAAGAAATAAGCATTACTAGCATTATTATTATTATTGTCATTTAGATAATGTTCACAAGTGTGACATTATGGGCTTGACACTTGTCACTTTGAGGTGTAACCATGTGTTAATGTGTGTGTAACCACTAGGTGTAATTACACCTTAAATGTACTAGATGCTGTGTTGATAATGATATCTATTGAAAGATTTTCTACCCACAATTATGTTCCAACGTCCTTCTTGGTATCGAGGTGAGTCGGTGCCATGGCAACCACCACCGGAGTTGAGTGATGTCAACCATTTCAAATACTCCTTCACCATTGGTGGAGTAACCTTTGAAGAGCGCAGATTCTCCTATTCCCACCTTTGGTTTTCGATCCGATGCTTTGCATCCACCATTTCCCGGTTCTGTAAGTCCTCATTCAGCTTCTTCCCTTCTTGGGCCACCGTTTTCTGGAAATTTAAGTCAGACATGCACTGTGAAGCTCGATCGGAATAATTATTTACTTTGGAGGTACACTATCCTTCCTATAATCCGTGGCCACAAACTGGAAAATCATTTACTGAATCCTACACCAATGTTTAATGACCGCTTTGTCTAGATCTGTTAATCCAGCCATTGCTTCTATGAATGATGAATGGCACACCCAAGATATTCTGATTATGGGATGGCTGCCCAGTTCTATGACTGAGCAAGCTCTGTCGGAAGTTGTAGGATGTTCAACAGCTTATGAAATTTGGACAACCCTTGAGACACTGTTTAACAGTAAATTTGAATCAAAGATGTTGGAGTATAAGGATGCCTTAGCCAAAGCTAACAAAGGATCCAAATCTATGTTTGATTATCTTGCTCAGATGAAGTCATATTCAGACAGTTTAACAGCAGGAGGATATCCCATTACTAAATCTGAGCTCATTCTGGCAACATTGGGAGGTTTAGACCGTGATTATGAGTCTGCCATAGTTAACATTACATCAAGAGTAGGATCACTAAGCTGGCAGGATGTGCAATCTCAACTTATGACACATGAGAGGTTAATTGCAAGGCTGAACTCTACTGGTAATTCAGGATTGGTTAATCCATCTGCCAACATTGCTCAGAGTTCTCTGCCCAGAAATAGTAACCGTGCACCCTACCAGAATACCAATACTGGAAGAGGAAGAGGTAGGGGTGGCAGGGGCAGAGGTAGAGGAGGTGGTAGAGGTTCTGGTAACAAGATATTTTGTCAGTTATATGGGAAGAATGGCCATATTGTCACCTCCTGCTAGCACAGGTTTGAAGAAGACTTTGTTCCTCCTTCTCAAAATGTCACCAACAACAACACTGGTACAAAGAAAGTCTCTTCTTATCTAGCCAGTCCATAATCTGTAGGGGATCATGCATGGTATATGGACAGTGGATCATCAAATCACCTTACTGCAGATCTTAACAATCTTCATCTCAGTGCAGGGTACAATGGCTCAGAATCAGTGGCAGTAGGTAATGGTGAACAACTACTTATACTTCACATTGGTCACAGCTATCTCTCCACACATAAACCACACACTACATTGTTTTTAAAATATCTCTTACTTGTGCCTTTGATCTCTAAGAACTTAATTAGTTTCTCTAAACTTCTGACTGATAATTGTGTTACTGTTGAATTTAATCCCAATTCTTGTTGTGTGAAGGACAAGAAAACAGGGACACTACTTCTAATAGGAATTCTCAAGGATGGTTTGTATCAGATTATGGCTCCTCCTCCAAATAAGATCTCCCTTCATTCCAAAGTCAAGACTCCTCCAGCTTCCAGTCAGTCCTCAGTTCAGTCAGTCTGTGTCTAAGTCTTGTAGTGCTCAACTATGTTCTTTTAATGTCAATAAAGACCTCAATGTTTGGCATATGAGACTAGGTCATCCCTCCAAACAGGTCTTGAGTCAAGTTTTGAGGTTATGTAATGTGAACATTAATGAAAATTTGAGTTTTTGTGATGCCTACCAGGCAAAGGCCATGATTTACCTTATTTGCCTTCTGATTCTCATGCTGCTAATGTGATTGACTTAATACATTCTGACCTATGGGGACCAGCACGCATAAAATCCACATCTGGCTATCTTTATTATGTCCACTTCATTGATGATTGGTCTAGATGTACTTGGATATATGCACTTAAAGCAAAATCTGAAGTTTATTCTATTTTCTTACAATTTAAAACCCTTGTTGAGAATCAGTTTTCCAAAAAAATTAAGTGCTTACAGACTGACTGGGGGGAGTTTAGAACCCTTGAACCTTTTCTTAGGAATCAAGGGATTCAGTTCAGACATCCTTGTCCTCATGCTCATCCACAAAATGGTAGAGCAGAGAGGAAACACAGACACATTGTGGAATTAGGTCTCAAACAACTTGCACAAGCCTCTCTTCCTCTTAGATTTTGGTGGGAGAGTTTTGTTGAAGCTCTCACTATGATTAACATTTTACCTACACCTGTGTTACAACATAAATCTCCTCATCAAGTTTTGTTTGGAAAACAACCTAATTATAAGTTCTATAAGGTCTTTGGATGAACTTGTTTTCCTCACCTTAGGCCCTTCTTCCCTACTAAGTTCAAGTTCCACACCAGGAAATGTACTTATTTAGGTGTCAGTCCTTATCTAAAGGTTATAAGTGTCTTGATGCCATTGGTAGAGTCTTTATCACTAAAGATGTAGCCTTTAATGAGCATGAATTCCCCTTCAAAGAAGGTTATCTACAGGGTCCTTATAAAGAAGTTCTTTCTGATCCTAATCTTTCCTCTTGGTTTACCATCTCCATGTCTGAGCCATACTCTGTGCAAGATCAATCTGAAAGACAAACTGTGGAAGGTAGTGTTGTTGTTTCATCCACACTAGAGGTACACTCCCCTTCTCCTACTTTTGCTGCACCGCACTCTCTTACTAATCATGCACCAACCTTTAATTCCTTTGCACCTTTGTCCACATATGAATCTGGAGGTGATGAAGATCACAGTCCTACACCTGCCCTACATACCATTTCTCCTCCCTATAGACACAGTTCCTCCACCAGTCCTTCTCTATCTCCTCCAGCACCAGGTCATCCTTCACCATCACCTCCACCAAAAGGCCATCCTATGCAAACCCGCTCTAAAAGTGGCATCTTCAAGCCTAAGACCTATTCCTCCCAAATTACCAGTACCATTCTCCCTTCTCACCTTACTAAACCTACCACTACTTTTGAGGCATTGGCTTGTCCTAAGTGGAAATAGATGCAGAATTTAGTGCTTCACAAAAGAATGAGACCTGGGTCCTGGTTCCACCAGCTAGCCACCAGAACTCAGTGGGGAGCAGATGGGTGTATAAACTTAAAATGAGGACAGATGGTACAGTATTAAAACACAAAGACAGGTTAGTTGCTAAGGGGTTCAATCAAACTTATAGGGTTGATTTTACTGAGACTTTCAGTCCAGTTGCAAAAGCTTCAACTATTAGAGTTGTCCTAGCATTAGCTGTGAGTCTGAATTGGCACATACATCAAGTGGATATAGACAATGCCTTCTAAAATGGGCCCTTAGGTGAAAATGTCTACATGATTCAACCAGAAAGGTATGTTGACACCACCAAACCACACTATGTCTGTAAATTGACCAAGGCCCTCTATGGGCTCAAGCAAGCCCCTAGGGCATGGTTTGGGGCTCTCAGACAACAGATGTTGACATGGGACTTTAAGCAGTCTGCAGCAGATTCCTAGCTCTTTGTTCATATTGAAAGCTAATGCTCATGTTTTGTATGTCTTGGTGTATGTAGATGATATTCTTGTGACAGGTGATTCACAACAACTGATACGGAAATATGTCCATATGTTGAATACCAAGTTTGCATTGATGGATCTTGGTTCCATAACACATACCTGACACAAGGTCACTATGCCTCACAGTTACTAAAAAGACTGCAGCTGGATCACATCAAGCCTTGCAACATTCCAATGACACCAGGAGAACACCTCCTGCCTGATCAAGGGGAGCCTATGAAGTCACCTAGTACCTACAGGAGTGCTATTGGAGGACTGCAATACCTCACCTGCACCAGACCAGACCTGGCATATTTTGTCAACTATCTCAGTCAATTCATGCAAACACCTACACAGGTTCATTGGTATGCTCTCAAAAAGTTACTTAGGTATGTGAAAGGTACTATGCACTATGGTTTGCTGTTCAAAGCAAATGGCACACACTCTGATTAATGAGTTTTGTGATCTTGATTGGGCTGTTTTCCGGTGACGAGAAAATCATTTGTTGGTTACTATGTTTATTTTGGAGGGTCATTGATTTCATGGAGTTCAAAGAAACAGAATGTGGTTTCTAGGTCCAGTGTTGAATCTGAGTATAGGTCACTGGCTAACCTGTCTTCAGAAATGGTTTGGATCAGGCATCTGTTAACAGAAATGGGAGTCAGTCTATCTTCAGTTCCAGTGGCCTGGTGTGACAACTTGAGTGCAACTTATTTGGCTCAGAACCCTGTGTTCCATGCTAGAACAAAACATATTGAACTAGATGTTCACTATGTCAGGAATCAAGTGCTTAACAAGCAGCTTTTGGTGCAGTTTGTTCCTTCCTCTATGCAGATTGCAGACTCACTAGCCAAAGCCTTGCCTAGACCTCAACTAGAGCATTTCAAGGCCAAACTAAATGTAGTACCTGTGCCTACCTTTAGTTTGAGGGGGCTTGACACTTGTCACTTTGAGGTGTAACCATGTGTTAATATGTGTGTAACCACTAGGTGTAATTACACCTTAAATGTACTAGATGCTGTGGTGATAATGATATCTATTGAAAGATTTTCTACCCACAATTATGTTCCAACGTCTTTCCCATATACATGTTTTCTACTACATCATTTTTCGAAGTTATAAGAAAGAGATTAATTTAACCTAGGCTCGATTCGATGCTTTTGATTCTGTTAGATTTCAGCAGAACAGAAGGAAATGATTAATTGTTCTATCTTGAGAGACGAATGCGATAGCCGTTTACACATAATCGACGTAAAATCGTTTAAATCATAGAGTGTTACGCTGACATGAATCCATAAGTTTTCGCGTTTACCGATTTCGGTTTTGTCATTTTTGGTTATTTTCTGATTTTCTATTATATATGGTGTTAAAATCATCTAACATGTTTACAGCATGCTCAAAACAATAATTTTAGCAGAAAAATTTAATGCCACCTAATCGAGGAAAACATAGTCCTTTCAATTAATGGAATAAAACTCCTAATGAAGGATTATATGGAACACTTCTCGATCATGCATATTTACGAAAGTGTTAAATTATGTCATTGTACTTCTTAGTGTTCGCTTATGTCTAGAAACTTTGTTTATGTCTAGAAACTAGGTGGAGGCTTTATTAAATAATTGATGTTCAAAAACAAAATTCCAATGATGAATTGAAATCAACTTCCTCTGAAACACTAAATAAGATTTTTAAAAAAAAATTAAAGCATAATCAGAAAATGAATTAGATGAATCATATGCAATATCAAATAACACTGATTATTGCTATAAGAGACGGTTTTAAATGAAATATACAAATCTCAAATAGTAGTTCTATTAAGCCACCAATTCATATAAACAAGCTGGCCTGGAGTAGGGTAAGCTACTTTAGCAATATAAAACCCGTGATTCATTACTACCCACCAACAAGCGTAGTTATTTCGTGAGACCAACGTCCACAATGATTTTTTGAAATTCTACGATCATAAACAACCATATTTCTTTCCTGCGACTTTCACCAAAAATCACAATAAACCTTTTTGACTCAATGAAGTCTTCAACATGGATAGTGTACCTATGATTCACATTGTATTGCCTCACCGAAGTCATCAAAGGCGGTATAACAATTGAGAACTAAGGGAAAGCTATCGTTAGGGAGATTACTAACAATGACGACATCATGCTGAACCGAGACAACACCTACAGTGTAATAAAATAGTAAAATCAAAGCAACAATGAGATTTCTAGTCTTGATAGAAATCATCGCAGTTTAATCCTTTGATGTAGAAGGCGATTTTATTTGAAAATAATATATACTATATATATTGAAAAAATACCCCTAAAAAAATATTGAAAAAACAGGCAAAGCATGACAAAATTGAGTAATATGTGAAGGTGGATAAGAGTTGGTAGTTGCTTCATATTAATTGTAACTATTAGTGCTTCGTAACTGAATTGGTGTGTGTATGGAGTCAAAAAATAATTAAAAAAAAGTTAATGCTTCAAAAATGAGCTAGTGTGCTCACGAATAAAAGAATTCAGAATTAGGGAGAATGACCCAAAAAGGGGAGGGGGGATTGGGGGTGAAGGACAAAAACATTTCAATAATTAAGGTGAATGTCAGCTTTTTAAATTTTTTGCATAAAAGGACAAAACTATTTTATTTTATTTTTTTAATTTTCTTGACGCATATTTTCACCAAAAAAAAAAAAAATCCCACACTTTCTTTCTCATCTATCTTTTTTAAACACTCATATCTCTCAATTTAGAACTCCAAATTATAAAATTCTTTCACAAATTTTTTTATTTTTCATGATCTTTATTTTGAGACCATATTCAACATATTCCGACACGATTTCAGAAAATCTGCTGACGAAATTCACTATTAATCAAAATTCACTAATTTTCGGGATTCACTGAGTGGATTTCGACAGTGAATCTGATGAAAAATGATGTAATTATATCAAACCAAGTCTCATAACGAAGAGCATCAATAAATAAAAAAATTCAGTGAAATTCTTATCGGGTTTGGAGATCTAGATCAAAAGATATGAGTATTTGAAAATGGAAGAGGAAAGAGAAAAAAAATGGAACAGTATCTGCATCGGATTTTTTTTTTTTTTTTTATTTTTTTGGTTTTGTTCTTTAGGCTATAAAAATTATAAGAGTTGTGCTTCTCTCTGAAAAAAATATTAGGTTGTCATGTTATTTAAAAATATTCCAAAAGGTGTCCTTCTACCTAATTCTATAAAAAAAAACTAAATCAGGAAATACAAATTTATAAAAAAATATTACCGTTGTTCGGAGACCTGAACCGAAAAAAATTTCTCACATGAAACGCCTTTTCCTGACAGTTTAATTCTTTGTTCTAAAATACACTTTATCTCTCATCCATCATTTTTATACACTTGTATTTCTCAATCTACAACTCCAAATTTGGAGTGGGGGGAGGATTGACTCAAACGAGATGTGATTGGGTTGATTTGAATTTTTTTTATTATCAAATTGTTCTAAAATTTTACTCCTTCCGTTTTTCTAATGTGTAGCATAGAGAAGATTTACACAGATTAAGAAAGTGATTAATGTGTCTCAAAAAAGATGGAAAAATAACAAAATTATTCTTCACTCCATTTGCATGGAAATTGTTCAAAATTTTGGGTTATTAAAATGAAGGGTAAAGGTGAAAAAAATAATAAATACTTCATTAGTATTGTAAATTTATAGATAAATAAAAACTAGGGGGAATGGGCCACAAGGACAAAATAATTAATAAATGATTCTGGAAGGACAAAAGTAACATTTTCATGATTATAAAGGACAAAAATCATAATTGTTACTTTAAAATTGTTACTTCACGTGTTAATGTTACTTTGTGTTTCACAATAGTTACTTCATATTTACTTTATTCCACATTTGTTACTTCATATTTGTTACTTCATAATTGTTACTTTTATCTTGATTAAATTTGATTCATTCTATCCCGATTTTTTGGTAATTTTGTCTTTCTGGACAAAAATCTATAAAAACTAAGTAAATTCTTAAAAATGATTTTTTTTTTGAAAACAAAAATGACAGCTAGAAAAAAAACGGAGGGAGTATTGTTTCATATGGGATATGTACATCATACATTTAGACACGTATCACAAGTAGTGTAAGGTTTCTTCATATGTTGAAAAAAAAAAAAAAATAGCTTGTCTTATTTGTGACAAATTAAATCATATATAGCGTGATTTGGGCTTGTCTTATTTAAGCTTAGCTTATTTTATTTGTGAAAATCATATATAGCGTGATGACAAAAAATGAAAAAAAAAATCATAAATGGGGATAGAAGGACAATTGTCATTTTATGTGATTAGAAATGACAAATTTAAAATAAATGGACCGAAATACCTATGATTTTTATTTTACGCATTAAACATGTAGTAACAGTAGATAAAGTGTAGTAACAGCTCAAAAAACAATTAGTAATGACTAAAAAAAGTAGTAATGTGACCCAAAAACATAGTAGTAATGATCAATAAACAAGTAGTAACAACCCATAAAATATATAAAGTTACAAAAAAAATATAGTAACGTTAAAAAAATGTAGTAACAACCTATACAAGTAGTAAAACCAAAAAAATATAGTAACAATGATATTATAGTAACAACCTATAATATACATGTAGTAACAATCAGGCGGTGAATGCTCGATTGACCACATTCGATGAAGTAGCAGCCAGATTTTTGCAGTTGAAGCAGCAGCCGGATTTTCTGAGGTAGGAGATGAACGAATCCTGTCGAAACCAAAATTGATTTGGTGTGCATATCTCCTCCAGATCGTGAGAAAAGGAAAGGAAATCAAAGGCTTGTAAATGGAAGAGGTAACCAAGGGATTAATAGGCTATTGGCATGAACATAGAGGTTACGAGAGGCTAATGAGAGAAGCGGCAGCGAGCGAAGAGGACCGGCCGAGTTGAATTAATGGCGGTGGCGAGAGGACGGTCCCGGCTAGAGAAGGATGTTCTGGAGGCGGCTCAGATTGACCCCTAGTCTGAAGCTGAAATTACGCCGCTCCTCGTTGAAGAAGTTTCTTATCAAAATCCACAACGGCTACGTTCGTATGATGATGAAACTCGCCAACTCATAGTTCCTCAACGCCCGGTAGCAATGGACGCTTGCCAGACCATTTGCCGGTGGATTCGGATACCGGCCGATTAAAGAGTACGACGAGAAAATGGTGCTTGAGATCTACAAAACTATTGTCATGGCACAAAGAGTTGTTCGACTGGATTGTGATTTGTGAGTTTGATTGGAAGTGGCGGCTGTGGTGTTTTGTTTGTGGTTTGAGATGTAGCTGAGTCTGGATGAGGGAGAGATAAGAATTGGAAAAAGGGTATATTGGTAAGTTTATGTAGGTATGTATTAATTAATAATCAGTTTCCTTGGAGCCTGATAAATAAATTAATCCGTCCTTCCCGTCAAAAATCTATATTTTATATGTTATCCAAAAAAGACTGATACTTATTTGTAATACCCCCGATCTAATTTGACGTCTACGCCCCTCGGATCTGCGGAACAACATAAATTATCATATCTTAGTAAACATATTAGTTTTTACATTAAAACTCTTTAAATGCATCAAGTGATCGCAGACAGAAGTTTGCTACCGGCTCAACGGTAGGGCTGTGTACCGGTGAGCCGGCACCCTTTGGCCTTCGGTTCAAAATAGCAGCATCGATCATTTATGTTATCTTCAAGGTTATCCCTGTAAATACCCTTCTATTCTAAATGTCCGTTGAAGGTTCAAGAAAGAAAAACTTATCCCTTTCATTTGTCATTCTTTGGACAACTTGTGGTTAAAAAGTAGGTTTTTCTTAATTTATTTAATTTGCCTAAAAAATCCACTATTTTGTGTTGTGGAATATTGGATTGCGCATAAATAAGAATGAACTATGGGTCGTGGCCTTCGAAACAACGTCCAACGAATTATGAATTTTATATGAGGATGCAACGGGGCAAAAAGTAAATCTTTCTAAAAGTTTCTTCATCGTCTCGAAGAATTGCCCGACTCAAACAACTCATAGATTGACGTCTTTGACAGGTATCCGAAAGTCTTCTCTCCCTTTTACTTACCTCAGATGGCCTGTGTTTGTTGGTAAGGCGAAAAAAATCTATTTTGATTATTTGCTTGACAAAATGCGAAAAAAGATGGAAGGTTAGCAAGCTAAGATTCTTTCTGTGGGAGGTCGTTTAATCCTAATTAAGCACGATCTTTCGTCCATCCCCATACACACGCTTGCCGCCGTGCACATCCTAAAATCTGTCATACAGCAAATGCACAAAGTTTTTTCCCATTTTCTATGAGGTAAAACAAGCGGAAAAAATAAGCGGATATGGAGATCATGGGAGCACATTTGCGGTCCTACAAAAGAAAATGGTCTCGGTGTTCGTAATATTAATTATATCCAGCTTGCTTTTTCGTGTAAATTGTGGTGGAAAATCAGGAACAAGATTGGTATTTGAGGTACTCTTTTCGCTGCCATTCCTTCATGGACAAAACTTAGAGTTTGAAAATGATGCAAAAAGTCGAACATATTGTTAACAATTGTATGCATGCTCGCCATGCAAGTTCTACTACCTGTTGGGTTTGGGAGCCTAACGCTTCAGGGTTTTTCACGGTCTCCTCCGCTTATGATATCATTAGATGAAGAAATGAGCCTCTTTATGAGCTGAGCCAACTTTGGAAGCCCTCCATTCCTACCAAAATTCTATCTTTATGTGGAGGTTCTTAAATAATTTATTACCCATCTCAGACGCCTTAATGAGATTTGGCATCAACGCCCCTTATAAATGCCTTCACTTCTCGCATGAAGACACCCGCACCCATGCCTTCTATCACTGCCATTTTGCTCAAAGAGTTTGGGACCCAACTGCGCTACCACCCGCTAGCCGCGGATTTTAATGCTTACCTTAGAGCTTGGTGGCGCCCAAATCGCGATGGAGCAGTCAAAGTTGCCTGCCAGCTTATCTCCTCTTTTGTGTTGTGGGACTTATGGAAATCTCGCAATCGCATCATTTACGATAACCAACAGAGTTCTTACAGTCACGTCATTCATAATATTCATAAAAATCTGCAGGCGGTTCTTTGTGGATAAAAGCTCTATAAAAAGGATAATGATGACGATTGTCTTTTTTTCCAACAATTTTATCTACCAGTTTAGCACTCAAAAGCGCCCTCAGCCATTACTCGTCTCTTGGACCAAACCTAAGCGCAATTATTGGAAGCTTAATACTGACGTCTCTTCAAGAGGTAATCCGGGTTCTTCAGGAGCAGGTTTCATCATCCGTGATGAAGATGGTTGCCTTATGCATGTTGCCAGTGAATATTACGGCTCAACAACTAATCTCGTTGCTGAAGCCAAAGCTCTGGAATCTGGTATCATCTTCGCCATCTCTCATGGCTTTCTTAATCTTCTCATTGAAACAGATTCTCAAGTCCTCGTCAAAATCATAGAAGGTCACTACTCAATCCCCTGGGTGAATGACAAGGAAATTAATGCCATCAAAAAATTTATACAGTTCCATGGATTACAAGTCACTCATATTTATCGTGAATCCAACAATGCCGCTGATTTTCTTGCTAAACAAGCTTCCACAAACGTCTCCTCCTCTCTCTATGATAATTCAAGCTCGCTTCCCCTCCAGCTACACCTCATTTTGCATGCAGAACGTCAGGAGATTCCATCTATATATACGCCTCACTAGATAAGCGGCCATTGTATCTGGATGCACCCTTCATTCTTCCTCTTAAGGGTTCAAACCCACGGTCGTCTCGATTATCTATCATTCGTTTGGTTTTGTTAATATGATGCCATGGTACAACTATTTTGATGGTTGCAGGAACTAATCACACCCTCACCAAATATCTCAGAAGTGGAAAGGGAGCGAATTGGACGAGGTCTCACTCACGCATTGAAGATTTTCCACATCATTTATTATGGTTTACATCATGGAGAAAATCAGGAAGCACCCTTCAGCACCATGAAGGTTGCAAAGCAGGTGTTTTCTTACATACGCCATTTATATACTTTTCCGGACTTGCTGTTATTTACTTATTTTTCATCATGTATGCTGCGAATTGGAGACATAACTAGAGGAGATCCTAGATGACTGGCTGGAGCTGATCTAGCTTCGCTTATGCAAGAAGAAAAAGATCATGGTTTAAGCACTCTTCAAGACTACCACATTGGGCTAGGACCTGCGGATTTTACGCTCTTTTGACAATTTTCTCCTTTTCGGCTTGTTCTTGTATAACTTCTTATTTCAGGGGGAGGTTTCTTTTTCTGGAAACATAGGGTGCTGTGCTCTTTCCCCTGAGCAGGATTTTCCCACACTAGGTTTGCCACTCATACGTTTTAAGGAGGCAGAGCTATGTTTTGTCTACGTAATTTGGCATAAGGGGAGGGTCAGGATAAGACATCGTACGATCTTTTTTAACATCATTCAATAAAAAGTATCATTTATTATAAAATTTTTTTCTAGTTTTTCCATTACTACTCTCCAGAAATTACTTTGAATTCCCAGTATTGAAACTTTGTGAAAACACATATACATGTTTCCTACTACATCAATTTTCGAAGTTAGAAGAAAGAGATTAATTTAAACTAGGCTTGATTCGATGCTTTTGATTCCGTTAGATTTACCCGAACAGAAGAAAATGATTGTTGTATCTTGAGAGACGATTGCGATAGCCGTTGACACATAATCGATGTAAAATCGTCTAAAGCTTACGCTCCCCTGAATCATAAGTTTTCGCGTTTACCGATTTCGGTTTTGTCACTTTCGGTTATTTTCTGATTTTCTGTTTATATATGGTGTTAAAATCATCTAACAGCATGCTTATATCAGTAATTTTACCAGCAAAATTTAATGCCACCTAATCGAGGAAGCAGCCTCTATTATTCGTTTGGGGTGTCAATCTTTGTGATGGTCGACTTGTAACTATGTTAAAATTGTTGAGAGAGAGCACCGACTCTCTTGACCCATCTATAGGTCTCTAGATTATTCTTTTGCTTACTAATTGCTAGAGAGTTCTAGCATCTTTGGAAAACATAAATAATGGAGCCATAAATTAAATTAGCAAAAAGGTTGGGTCTATATTATGCTAGAGTTTTCTAATGGGACATACTAGATTGTTCCAATGAGCCGACATTGGCAACTATAAATAGGAGTCATTTGGTCTCCAACTAGTACCAAGAAAAGCATTTCCACTTTCATGTATACAACTTCTCTTGCAATATAAAAGCCTTAGCATTTTCTTATATAAGTTGAGTGTCCCATCCATTCTAATATTTAATATTAGTAGCAACAAGTGGTATCAGAGCCTTGTCGATCGGGCGTAGTTTTTTGTGGTGGTGATATTTGGTCGGGGACCAATGACGTCGTCACTCTGCCGAAATAAACGGTCGGAGGATATTATTCACCGGTTGAGAAGAATCAATCAAGGATTCTTGTTCGTGGCGTGATCTGGGGATTTGTGAAGTCGATTGGTCAGGACTCAGCTTACTTAGTGTTTGACGGTGCAACAAAACTAAGTCACAATGGCGGATTTTTAGGTGAGTAATATTAAAAATTAAATAATCATAATTATAGCACATGGCAATCGTGTATGGTGTCCTACCACGAGAGCCAAGATTTATTGGAGTATGTCACGAAGTGATTTAACGCCGCCCGCTTCAACAGATGCAACGGTCTTGCGTAAATGGAAGGTGAAAGCCGCGAAAGCCATGTTTGCTATAAAGACATCGATCGAAGATGAGATGATTGAGCATATCCGGAAAGCCACCACACGAAGGAAGCATGGGACACGTTGGCTAGTCGTTTTTCGAGGAAGAACATTTCGGCGCTTTGCAAATTTGGAGAATGAGTTGATGTCGCTCACCCCAGGAAATCTATCAATCGAGATTATTTCACCAAGGTAAAATCTACGTGTTATGAGATTTCGAATTAGATCGAGTCCAAAATTGGTGAGTCTCGGATGAGAAGAATATTGATACACGGTTTAAAACCCGAGTATCGAAGTTTCACAACGGCAATACAAGGTTGGGCCACACAACCAACCATTGATGAGCTGGAAAATTTATTAGCGGACCAGGAGTCGCTGGCTAAGCAAATGGCAGGCGTAGTTATAAAGTCAGAAGAAGAGGCGTTGTATGCAAGACAAGCAAGAGGAAAATCAAATAGATATAACAATAAGGGATTCAAAAGCCAATATGATGGAAAACAACAAAAGGACGAAGGACGGAGTTACCAAAGAGGGGGAGCTGAAGGGAAGAGACATGATAATAAGAAAAGTAATGATAGACCTCAAGGAGGAGACAAACGCTTTCACAAGCAACAAAATGCTTGCTTCAATTGTGGCAGAAAAGGACATTTCGCAAGAGATTGCAGACTCAAGAAGAAACAAGTCGAAGGAAACGCTGCTACTTCGGATACCAGAGATGACCAAAGTGAAACAGAGTGGGATGTTCAAGCATCTTTCTCAGGGTTGAAGTCCGAGCAAGAAAATATTGACACTACTATGGTGAAAGAAGAAGACCAAGTAACTTGTGCAGCAACTATGACAAGTGATATTGGGCGTGTTAACTTTCACAATCTGTGGATCGTTGACTCAGGAGCTGGCAATCATATGACCGGTGATAAAGAAAGACTTCAAAGTATGACAGAATACAAAGGAGGACGTGTTGTCGTAACGGCGGATAACACTAAGCTTCCAATTAGACACATTGGAGAAACAGTGATCACGCCAAACTCAAATTCTCAGCCAGTGATACTGCAAAATGTGATGCATGTTGATGGAATGAAGAAAAATCTCTTGTCAGTATCACAACTCACAGAGTCAGGTAATTATGTATTGTTCAGTCCACAAGATGTGAAGGTTTATCGTGATCTTAGAGTCGTTGGGACTCCAATCCTAGAAGGTGAAAAGAAGGAGTCAGTATATGTACTGACTGCTGAAGCAGCATATGTTGAGAAAACCAGGAAAAATGACACAGCTGATCTATGGCATGCACGTCTGGGAGATGTCAGTTATAAGAGACTTAAGGTCATGATGAAAGAATCTATGGTCAAAGGACTTCCTAAGTTGGAATGTCGGGATGACACGGTTTGCGCCGGATGCCAATATGGAAAAGCGCATCAACTCCCATATAAGGAGTCGAGATACCGAGCAAAGACACCACTTGAGTTGATTCATTCAGATGTTTTGGACGAAAGCGCCGGTCAATCGGAGGAGCAAAATATATGATCACCTTCATTGATGATTTCTCAAGATATACGTGGGTGGATTTCATGAAGGAGAAATCCCAAGCTTTGGAGAAGTTCAAGGAATTCAAATGTAAAGTAGTAAGCAGACTTTCCTCAAAGAGTACGTTGTCTACGTATTGAGATAATGGAGGTGAGTATACATCCACCGAGTTCTCGGAATATCTAAAGCAAAATAATATTCGCGGCGATTGACTTGTCCGAGAACGCCGCAACAAAAACGGGTAGTTGAAAGAAAGAATCGACATTTATTTGAGACATGTCGGAGTATGACACATGCAAAGAATGTCCCAGCCCGTTTTTGGGCAGAATGTATGAAGACTGCAGCCCATGTGATCAATCGTCTACCACAAGCAAAGCTTGGATTCATCTCACCATATCGAAACTCAAAAGAGAGAAACCAAGCTGTAAGTCATTTCAAAGTATTTGGTCATGTATTCATTATGTATTCGTCCCAGATGAGCTACGAAGCAAATTTGACAAGAAAGCAATCAGATGCATCTTCTTGGGATACGATGAGGAAAGAAAAGGATGGAAGTGTTGTGACCCAAGAACGAATCGATGTATGGTGTCAAGAAATGTTGTATTCGATGAAGCATCTTCTTGGTGGTCATCTCATGATGAGGAGCTTCGACTCACCTATTCTAGAAGAGAAAATAAGAGAAAAGCGAGAAGAGTTATGCACTCGAAAGTAAATGATGATGGCCAAGAGAAATCGGCAAAGAACTCAAGAGATGGAATATAGCGAGATCGAAAGTCCAACACGGAGATGGAGGAAGTTGATCATCATGAACAACAACTTAGGAGATCATCTCGACAGAGAAAACCAAATCTTAAGTATGCTAACATTGCGGCAGCTTGATGATATGCAACTATGGAGCCTTCAAGCTATGAGGAGGCGTCTAAAAAGGGTGAATGGATCCAGCGATGAAAGAGGAAATTCAAGCGCTTAAGCAAAACCGGACTTGGGAACTTGTTCCTCTTCCGGAAGAGTAAAACCAATATCTTGCAAATGGGTTTACAAGGTGAAAACACGACAAGACGGATCCATAGAAAGACATAAAGCTCGATTAGTTGCTCGAGGTTTCTCACAACAATATGGCTTAGACTATGATGAGACGTTTAGCCCGGTGGCGAAGATAACTACTGATCACGAGTCTTCATCGGCCCTAGCGGCTAGTAAGTCTTGGAAGCTATGGCAGATGGATGTGAAGAACGCCTTCTTACATGGCGAGATCGATCAAGACATATACATGGAGCAACCAAAAGGCTTTGAGAGTATGACTCATCCTAAATACGTGTGCAAGTTAAGAAAGGCGTTATATGGATTGAAACAGGCGCCAAGGGCTTGGTACGGAAAAATTGCAGAGTTCTTGACTCATAGTGGATTCTCTATAGCTCCGTCCGACTCAAGTTTGTTCATCAAGTATCAAAATAAAAAATTAACAGTCGTGTTGGTATATGTTGATGATCTCATCATCACTGGAGATGATGACAAAGAAGTTCAACAAGTCAAGAGGAACTTATCAGTCCGGTTTCAAATGAAAGAACTTGGAGAGCTTAAGCACTTTCTTGGACTTGAAGTCGAGTACACTAAAGATGGGTTGTTCCTCCGCCTTGTAAGTATGTTAAGGATCCATTAAAGAAGTCGGAATGATAGACTGCAAGCCTTCTCCAACACCAATTGAAGTCAATGCCAAGTTAAGCTCAAAAGAAGGCAAAGAGTTGGATGATCCTACAAGTTATCGACGACTAGTAGGAAGTCTGATATACTTGACGTTAACAAGACCAGACATTTCCTTTGCAGTTGGCGTCGCAAGCAGATTTATGCAAAGTCCAAGAAAGCCACATTGGCAGTTAGTTCAGAAAATTATGAGGTACGTCAAAGGAACTTATGACTACGGTATTTTCTACCAGAAAGGAGTGCCATGTAGACTTGTTGGATACTGTGACGCTGATTATGCTGGGGATCATGACACTCTCCGATCAACTACCGGTTACGTGTTCAGCCTTGGTTCTGGAGTAATATCTTGGTGTAGCAAAAGACAACCTACTGTATCTCTATCAACTACCGAGGCAGAGTACCGGGCAGCCGCACAGAGCGACTCAAGAAGTCACTTGGCTTGTTCGATTATTGAGAGACTTACATCACCCGATTGACTACCCCGGTGGATTTACATTGCGACAATATATCATCACTACAACTAGCGAGAGAATCCGAGTATTTCATGCAAGGACCAAGCACATTAAAGTGCACTACCACTTTATTCGAGAGAAGGTTCTTCAAGACGAGATCTGAGATGATTCACGTGAAGACCGAAGATCAACTAGCGAGATGTCTTCACCAAAGGTTTAAGCGGAAACAATATCATGGATTTTGAAATGCGCTTGGGATGTTTTTCTAAATCATCACCGAAAGAGAGTAGTCGGTGAGGGAGTGTTGAGAGAGAGCACCGACTCTCTTGACCCATCTATAGGTCTCTAGATTATTCTTTTGCTTACTAATTGCTAGAGAGTTCTAGCATCTTTGGAAAACATAAATAATGGAGCCATAAATTAAATTAGCAAAAAGGTTGGGTCTATATTATGCTAGAGTTTTCTAATGGGACATACTAGATTGTTCCAATGAGCCGACATTGGCAACTATAAATAGGAGTCATTTGGTCTCCAACTAGTACCAAGAAAAGCATTTCCACTTTCATGTATACAACTTCTCTTGCAATATAAAAGCCTTAGTATTTTCTTATATAAGTTGAGTGTCCCATCCATTCTAATATTTAATATTAGTAGCAACAAAAATAGACATTTTTCATATGGTTTTCAAAGACGGAGCCAGAATTTTAATTTAAGGTGGACTAATAGACTATATCTGGTTCGTCGGGCGTGCTGGATTAAAAAAATTTGATGGATCAAACTGGATTACATCGATTGTTTAGTGTTATATATTTTTGTCCGGGTGGGCTTAGCCCCCCTAAACATACTACGTACCTCCGTCGTTTATGGCTTCACCTTCGCTACATTTTGATATGTACATACAATTGCTGCTACGAATTATGGGTGTTGCACCTATTATTCATATGGCCTAAGCTTTCATTTATTTGCATTTGTTTGTCAAAAAAAAAACAAAAAAAAAAAAATTGTTCTTTCAATTAATGAAATAAAACTCCTACTGAAGGATTTTATGGAAGACTTCTCGATCATGCATATTTACGAAAGTGTTAAATTATGTCATTGTACTTCTTGGTGTTCGCTTATGGTTGGATCTGGTTTTCAGCAGAATTCGTGTTCTTTTGTAACTTTGTTTATGTCTAGCAACTAGGTGGAGGCTTTATGAAATAATTAATGTTCAAAAACAAAATTCCAATGATAAATTATTTTTATCAAATCAATTTCCTCTCAAACACTTAATAAGATTTTGAAAAAACAATTAAAGCATACTCAGAAAACGAATTAGATGAATCATATGCAATATCAAATAACACTGATTATTGCTATAAGAGACGGTTTTAAATGGAACATACAAGTCTCAATTAAGCAGTAGTACTATTAAGCCACCAATTCATATAAACAAGCTGACCTGGAGTAGGGTCAGGTACTTTAGCAATGTAAAACCCGTTTTCTTTTACTACCCACCAACAAACGTAATTATTTTCAGCAGACCAACGTCCACAATAATTTTTTAAAATTCTACGATCATAAACAGCCATATTTCTTTGCTGCAACTTCCACCAAAAATCACAGTAAACCTTTGTGTCTCCAATGAAGTCTATAACACGGACGGTGTACTGCTGATTCACATGGAGATATACATAATTGAAGTCATCAAAGACGGTGTAACAATGGAGATTTAAGAGATAGTTATTGTCAGGGATATTACTAACAATGACCACATCATGCTCAACCGAGACAGCACTTACATCGTAATAAAATAGTAAAATCAGAGCAACAATGAGACTTCTAGTCTTGACAGAATTCATCGTAGTCTGATTCTTTGATGCAGAAGACAATTTTATTTTATACCAATACAGTATATACTATATATAAATTGAAAAATAGGTAAAGCATGACAAAATGGAGTATTGTATGAAAGAGGACCGGGGTTGGTAGTTGCTTCAAATTATACTATTAATGCTTCATAACTGAATAAGTGTGTGGAGTCAAACAAAAACCAAAAAGGAATTAATGCATCATAATTGAATTAGTGAGCGAAGGAATAAAAGAATCGGGACTTGGGGAGGAGGAAAAAAATTGAATATGACATAATTTCAATGCTTTAGCAAGAATGACAGGTTTATTATAAAAAAATTGCCCTTGTTCGGCGACTTGATCCGAAAAAAAGTCTTGTCACATGAAGCCCCTTTTCTAACAATATTTAGGTTCGTCATTAAAGATTTGGAAAGATTTGCCGACAACATTAAGGCTTGTCACGACAAGACACTTTTAGTGACGAAAATTAACATTCGTCCAACAGAACCCTTTAGCGCCCCGTGAACACAACAAACGTGTGACAAATTTATTTGTCGTGTATTCCTTTCTTGACACAAATAGGCACTTTTCATGACGATTTTTCGAACGAAAGATCCTTTTTATAACGAAATATCCTTTTCACTGATGTTGGGGAAATAGGGAAAAAGATAAAGAAAATATCTAAATTAAGTAATAGGACATGTTTGTTTTGAAAACATTTGCATAAAGGACAAACTTATTAAAATAAAATAAAAAACTAGCCGTTGTCGCGGATGGAAAATAATAAAGAGATCCAATATACTTTCCCACTTATCGACTAATTTTAAACACTTATAATTGATAATTCGTTTCACCAATTTTTTTTATTGTTTCATGCTCTTTATTTTAGAAAATCAACTGTCGAAATTCACCGTTATTTAAAATTCACTGTCAAATTTTATGTTTTTCGACAGTGAGTTTATTGAAAAATGATGTGAAGATTTCAAACGAAGTATAGAATCAAAGAGCACAGAAAATTAAAAAAAGATGATGAAATATTTAACACGTTTAGAGATATAAATCAAAAGATATGGGTGTTTCAAAATTAGGGTGGAAAGAGAAAAGAAAAAAAATGGTACAGTCATAGGGATTTTGACACTTTTGATTACTCATGTTTTAGTTTCGTTCCAAAAAATAACCCTTATTTTTTGAATGACACATTTTGTCCCTTTTGTTTGTATTTTGTTTTAATTTTAGGGCATCTTATGTTTCTGAATGACGCTTTTTCTCCATATTGTTTCAATTTTAGGACAATTACCTAATTAACCGTCTAAGTTAACGTCGACTAAACGTTTGATGATACAACCGGGCACCCACGTATGCTTTTAATATTCCATCTAAACGATTAAAAATCGACATTCCCCTCATATTCCTCTTTCATATCCCTAATTTCTTTCCCCCAAATTGACTAATTTGCACAACAAAAAAATCTCTACAAGGTATTTATTTTTTCTCAATGTCGATGTTTAATCGTTTAGATAGGATATGAAAGCATTCGTGGCTCCATGTTGGATGAAACGTTCAGTCGGCGTTAACTTAAATTGTGAATATGGTAATTGTCCTAATACAAACTTAGAGGACCAAAAGTGTCATTCAGAAACATAATTATTATTTTTGAAACAAAGCTAACATATGAGAGACCAAAAGTGTCAAAATCCCACAACATATGTAGCTACTTAAGCAAAATATGTAGCTACTTTTTTAAAACAATCATTTGGACAGGGTTGGCAACTTTAGCAACATGTGTAGCTATTTTTTGGGAAAATTATGAAAAAAGACAAAAAAAACATTATGAAATTATCAAAAAGACAGGAACATTTGCTTTTTATCAAAAAGGACATTTGTCAATGTGTATGCACAAAAATACCCTCTTTTTAATTTTCCCCATGTTTTTGTAACCATGTTGCATTATTAAAATAAAAAAAAACTAACACAAAAAACCTGCCCCACTTCTTTTTTTTTAGGGTGACCCACGTTTTCTTAAACCAAAAAAATAATAAAATAAATAAATAAATACATCTTTCAATAGTAGTGTCGAATAGTAGTGTCACATAATATCACGATATTAAATAGAAGTGTCAAATAGTAATGTCGCATATTATAACAATGTCAAATGGTAGTTCAAATAGTATCACAATGTCAAATAGTAGTGCCAAATAGTAGTGTTACATAGTACAATGTTAAATGATAGTGTTAAATACTAATGTCACATAGTATAACAATGTCAAATAGTAGAGTCATATAGTGTGATAATTAGTAGTGTTACATTATATTTGACAATTAGTAGTGTCATTTAGTATCACAATGTCAAATATTAGTGACAAATAGTTGTGTCACGTAGTATAACAATGTCAAATGGTAGTGTCAAATAGTATCACAATATCAAATGGTAGTGTCAAATAGTTGTGTCACGACTACTATAACAATGTCGAATGGTAGTGTCAAATAAGTATCACGTTGTCAAATAATAGTGTTAAACAATATAACAATATCAAATGATAGTGTCAAATAGTGTGATAATTAATAGTGACATACTATATATGACATTTGTTATTATAGTGTGAAAATTAGTAGTGTCAAATATATATATATATATATATATATATATATATATATATATATATATATATATATATATATATATATATAGACTGAACGTGGTACATACTTACTTAAAAGTAAAAAACTGAACGTGGACATTCTTTAAAAAGAAAGCTGAATGTGGTAATGGATGTGGGAGTTAAGGGTAAAATTGTCTTTTTAAGGTGTCTGTGTCATTTTGACAATTTTGTAAATCTTTTTGTCATTTTCAATAAGTCCTATTTTTAAAAACAACATTTTCTTTTACTTCCCACCAACAAATGTAATGATTTCTAGTATTATGTACTCGTCATGTTTTTCCATCATAAACGGCCCCACCAAAAATCACAGTAGTATTTTGTGAACCCTCAGGTGGACTCCTTCACAACAAAAATGTACCTCTCCTTCACAGTGAAATCATTTCTTTTTTCTTTTTAAATTTTAGTCCTAGGTTAATTGCAGGTGCAAATCTCTCACACATTATTCTTTTTTAAATGGGTTCACTGAAAAGCTCTAGCAAGTGTATTGATCTAGAAGACCAGATTCTACAGAAGATTGGCAACACTATGGATTCAGATACACTTCCATTTTATCTTTCTTTAGATTCTAGAAGTTCTAAGTGAATTATCACATACGGTCAGATCCAACACTTGGATGAAAATTAATTCGTGGTTTTCCATTACCGAGACTCTTCAGAAATTACTTTTAATTTTCAGTATTGAAACCTTGTGAAAACACAAATAAAGGTTTTCTATTACTGCATTTTTCGAAGTCATAAGAAAAAGATTATAAACCAGACTTAATTCGATGCTTCTGATTCCATTAAGTGTCGGTTTAAAAGAAAGAAATGATTGTTATATCTCGAGAGACGATTGTGATAGCCGTTGACACATAACCGACTTAAAATCGTCTTAAGAATAGAGTGTTTCGCTCACCTGAATTCATAATTTTTGTATTTACTCATTTTGGTATTGTCATTTTCGGTTCATGCATTATATGTTCTGATTCCCAGTTTATATTTGGTGTTAATATTATTGAACAACATACTTAATTAAAAGGGACATATGCTAATAACCCCGTTCCACAACCAAAAAATGCAGATACATTAGCAGATAATCAATCAATCTGAAGTCATGTAAGATCAAACAAATGTTGGATTGGTTTCTGCACCTCAAACAAGCAATTTTAAAGCAAACATGGATGAAGTTGACATTTCAAAGAACAACATGAGTTCAAATACTAGAATAACTATGGGGGACGAAGCACATCCCAAGCTAAATGCAGTTGAAATCGAATCAACGGAAAGTACCAAGAGCTCCAAATTCGATACGATCATTGAGGAGAAGATATGTGCGGCAAGATTGAAGATAAATCAAGAGACCACACAAGAAGAAGTAGATACTGATAAAGATGAAGATTCAGATAATAAAGATGAAGATTCAGATAAATCCAAACCAGTTCAAATTAAATGCAATTTTGAAGATAAATGCAATTCTGAAGATACAGGCAGAACTTATCTTGCAATTCAAATGAAGCAGCGAGGCGAAGGGTCTATCCAATCGATTTGAGCAGCGTTTCCAAAGATCTCCAAGAGTCTCAGGCACGAATGGAGTCTTGATCAAACAAAATTGAAGAAATCGGCTAAGAATGGATATTCGTGTGCAATTAGGGTTTCTTTGTGTTTATCTCAAAAGGGGCTTTTTCACATTATTCGATACTTATCATTTATTTGTTTTATTGCTATAAATAGGACCCTTGTAATATTTATTTACATACAGTGAAATATACAGACTTTCATTTATTCAAAAGTTCTTTATGGTATCAGAGATTTAAATCGTGCATTAGCTCTTTCTCAACCAAAATGGCCAAAGAATCAGCTCTCACGATTCAACAATTCCATCAATGTTCAAGCCTTATTTCGATAAAGCTGAACCTTACCAACTACCTACTATGGCGTTCTCAGATCATCCCCTTGATCAAAAGTCTTGGAATGTACCACCACATTTCATCATCGGAGAGACCTGCTGAAAAGACCAAAAGTGGAGAGGAAGCAGCACAAGCAGAAGAGATTGACAATCCAGACTATCCTATATGGGTTGTCAATGATGGTCTACTAGTTTCTTGGCTTCTAGGCACCATGAAGGAGGAAGTTGTGAGCATAATATATGAAGAAGAAGCCACAGCATTCCAGATCTGGTCAGCACTGGATCAGCATCTCCTTCCACACACAGTTGAAAAGGAAGGTAACCTAAAAAATCTTCTAATGGGACTTAAGAAAGGTAGTAAAAGCGTTGAAGATTACCTAAAGGAATTTAAATCAATTTGTGATAATCTAGCAGCAATAAAGAAACCTGTGTCTGATTTTGATAAAGTTTTTCAGTTTTCCCATGGACTTGGCAGTGAATACATGAACTTTAGAACTGCAATGCTTACAAAACCCCCATACCCTTCATTTAGTCAGTTAATCATGTCACTACAAGGTTATGAACAGACTATCAAGGCACAAAAAGCAGAACAGAGATTGCTGGCAGATCAAGCTCAAGCTTTCTTTTCCCAAAGAGGGAGAGGAAGAGGCAGAAGAGGTGGTGGTAGAGGATTTAATTCAAGGGGCCGTGGCTTTGCCCCTGCAGGCAGATCCTCAGACACTACAACAAAACAACAAGAAGGAGGTTCAAAGGGATCTCGAATCCAAACCCAATGCACCACAAGGCAATGCCACCAATCATTGAGAATGAAGGTGGTTTGCCAAACTGTGGAAGGATCAATCACTCACCATAGATTTGTTGGTATAGGTTTGACCATACCCACCAACTGAGGAGGTACCACAAGCCTTTCTTTGCAATGAACTCGACGATGGAAGGGCATGATCCTCGCTTATATCCGACACCTGGAGCAACAACACACATGACCAATGATGAAGGTACTCTCTTCTAAAAGAAAATATCAAGGTAATGATAAGATCTATGTAGGAGATGGTTCTGGATTAAATATAACCCACACAGGTGATGCATATGTTGGTGATTTAAAACTTAAGGATATCCTAGTTGTGCCTTCACTAACTAAGAACTTAATGTCTGTTGGAAAATTTATTTCTGATAATCAATGTATTTTCGAGTTCACTGACCATGGTTTTGTGATCAAGGATCAAAGACAGAGGGTTATTGCCAAGGGACATAGAAAAGGCAACCTGTATGCAGTCAGTGGAGGTCTGAAGGAGGCTCTAAGTGCAGTAAAATCAGGAAAGGCACCAAGTTCTGTTTGGCATGAAAGGCTGGGGCATCCCCATACAAAACTAGTCTCTATTTTGAATAAAAAATGTCTTATTGATGTTAGTAGCTGGATTCAGCAACCTAGGGTTTGTGCTAGTTGCCAATTAGGCAAAAGTTGTAAACTTCCTTTTAATAAAAGTAATAAAAGATCAGTTTTACCACTGGAAAAAGTGCATTGTGATTTATGGGGACCAGCCCCTGTTGCCTCTAATCAAGGATACCGTTACTATGTGGTCTTCATTGATGATTATACACGTTTTACCTGGTTGTACCCACTAAAGAAAAAATCTGAATTTTATGGTTGTTTTCTCAAATTTCAAAAATCAGCAGAAAATCAATTAAATCAGAAATTAAAGGTCTTTCAGTGTGATGGAGGAGGTGAATTTAAGTTAGGAGATTTTCTAAATCACTTGTCTGCATGCGGAATTAATCTACAGATATCCTGTCCTCATACTCCTGAACAGAACGGAGTAGCTGAAAGGAAGCATAGGCATGTGGTAGAAACAGGTTTAACCTTGATGTTTCATGCCAATGTTCCTCAGCATCTGTGGGTTGAGGCCTTCCTAACTGCTATATACCTTATAAATAGACTACCCTCTTCCAGCTTGAACTTTGAAACACCATATTACAGATTGTTTAAAAGGGATCCTGATTATACTGGTCTAAAGGTGTTTGGCTGTCAGTGTTTCCCTACTTTGAGACATCATGGACAGTCAAAGTTTGCAAAAAGAAGCATCCCTTGCGTCTTTTTGGGATATAGTCCCCTTCACAAGGGATACAGGTGTCTGGATCCAGTTACAAAGAGAGTATACATCTCCAGGCATGTTGTGTTTAATGAAGAGGTATTCCCTTTTAAACCTTTGGCAGTACAAGTCCCAAGTTCAGGACCTGAATATGTAAGCTATCCTACTACAGATGAATCCAACTCAGAACCTGAAGAAAATCCACCTAATGACAGAGTACTTCCTGACTGTTGCCCCACTGAACCTGCTCCAATTTTGGATGCACCAGAATCTGCAGAAAGTGCAGATACAGATGTAGACAACACAGATACAGATGATGCACTGAGTGAAGGAAGTCATGAAAATAGTGAGGAACAGCCTTCCCCTGAGCCAGAAACTCAAACAGATTCTGATGTGTCCCCAGAAACACAACCTTCTCAGAGGCCTATTAGGGACAGAAGGCCACCATCTTACCTACAAGATTATGCCTTGGTTTCCACCAATCCTGATATCCTCTCAGAACCACACACAGTCAAGACTGCCCTAAAACATCCTGAGTGGGTGCAAGCAATGAAAGAAGAACTAGATGCCTTGCACACTAACAACACTTGGGTTACGGTTCTAGAACTGCCTGGTACTAATGTTGTTGGCTCAAAATGGGTGTACAGAACAAAGACTAGAGAAGATGGTAGCCTTGAAAGGTACAAGGCCAGGCTAGTGGCCCAAGGATACTCACAACAACCTGGAATAGATTTTGAAGAAACTTTTAGTCCTGTTATAAAACCAACTACTATCAGACTGATCCTCTCACTGGCTGTCTCTCACAAGTGGTTGTTAAGGCAACTAGATGTAAAGAATGCATTTTTACATGGTCATCTAAAGGAGGTGGTTTACATGGAGCAACCACCAGGTTTTCAACATCCCTCTAAACCAAACCATGTATGTCTACTAAAGAAATCCTTGTATGGCCTTAAACAAGCCCCAAGGGCTTGGTTTGATAGACTTTCCCAATGTCTTCTTGGACTAGGCTTCCACTGTAGTCCAGCTGATTCATCAATGTTTGTACTTAAGAACAGAGGGGTCACAGTCATCTTACTGGTTTATGTTGATGATGTCATAATTACAGGCAATGACTCACAGCTCATTACTAGTATGATCAATCAGCTTGCACAGGAATTCTCTCTTAAGGATCTGGGCAAGCTTAGGTATTTTTTGGGGGTTGAAATAAGAGACACTTCAATTGGCATTATGCTCACTCAACAGAAATATGCTGAGGCCTTACTGGCCAGAACACAGATGCTAGATTGCAGTGCTATTGCTACTCCTTTGGCACTTAAGGTACAAGTCAAATCTGCAGATTCAGAGCCTTTTGACCCTTTTACTTACAGAAGCATAGTGGGAGCATTGCAATATCTGACTTTTACGAGACCAGATATCACTCATGCAGTGAACAAGGTTTGTCAACATTTTGCTCATCCTACTGTAGGGCATTTCAAGGAGGTCAAAAGGATACTGAGATTTGTCAAAGGCACTGCAGATTCAGGTCTACATTATCTTCACAGAAGTCCTATGGTCCTTTATGCATACAGTGATGCGGATTGGGCTGGTTGTCCTACCACTAGAAGGAGTACCAGTGGGTTTTGTGTGTTCTTTGGGGCAAATTGTATCTCATGGAGCTCTAAGAAACAGCCCACTGTGGCTAGGTCAAGCTCTGAAGCTGAGTACAGGTCAATGGCCTCTACTACAGCTGAATTGGTCTGGATTAGTCATTTGCTGCGTGACATTGGTGTTCAATTGTTTAAACCCCCACAACTGTTCTGTGATAACCTAAGTGCCTTATACTTAACTGTGAATCCTATGTTTCATTCTCGTACTAAACATTTTGAGTTGGATTATCATTTTGTTCGTGAGAAGGTGGCAGTGCGTCAATTGGTCACTCGATTTGTGCCCTCTATCCGTCAGTTAGCTGATATTTTCACTAAACCGTTATCTAAATCTCGTTTCTCTCTATTACGCGACAATCTGCGTGTTCAATCACTCTCACACGCCAGATTGAGGGGGGATGATAAAGATGAAGATTCAGATAATAAAGATGAAGATTCAGATAAATCCAAACCAGTTCAAATTAAATGCAATTTTGAAGATAAATGCAATTCTGAAGATACAGGCAGAACTTATCTTGCAATTCAAATGAAGCAGCAGGGCGAAGGGTCTATCCAATCTGATTTGAGCCGCGTTTCCAGCATCTCCAAGAGTCTGTGCACGAATGGAGTCTTGATCAAACAAAATTGAAGAAATCGGCTAAGAATGGATATTCGTGTGCAATTAGGGTTTCTTTGTGTTTATCTCAAAAGGGGCTTTTTCACATTATTCGATACTTATCATTTATTTGTTTTATTGCTATAAATAGGACCCTTGTAATATTTATTTACATACAGTGAAATATACAGACTTTCATTTATTCAAAAGTTCTTTAGATACTCTACTACTTCTTCACCAACTCAAAATGACACTATCACCGAGCATTCGAGTTTTTCAATGGATAAAGATAAAGAACTCCTAGAGATTTTCAACTAGTCTTTTGATTTACAAAAGAAACATTTGAAGTTGGAAAAATACATATGATGACTAAAGTAACGAGAAAGAAAAATAAGCGTTACCTTCAAGATATTGTAATTTGAGTAATGAAATTCGGCTTGTGAGTTTAAAAATCTTTTTAGTTTTCAATAAAATTGCTACTTATTTAAAAAAAAAAATGCTAAAATCAGTAATTTTACCACAAAACTTAATGCCACCAAATCGAGGATACCATAGTGCATTCAGTTAATGAAATAAAACGCCTAATTATACATTTTATCAAACTGTAACGCTCTGCTCCCAGATACCGAGCCCTTATCCGGGAGAGAACATTCGGCGCGTATAGCATTAAATAAATTTAATATTATACGCCAGCCTCTACGTCGTCGTATCAAAATAAAGCAACGGAAGCCCAAAAGGCTAGGGTAAAAACCATAAATGCTACTAGAATACAAACCGACTAGGGGTAGAAAAGGAAAAGCTTACAACGTACGATGTTACAAAATAAAGATACAACCCTTATCTTACAAACTTGGAATAAAAGTACAACATGTTATTTAAGAATCTACAACATACTATAGTACAACCCTTTAAAGAAAGTAAAGGAAAGCATCATCAGCACCAACGTCATCAAAACATCATCGAACCCCTCAACGAGCTCAAGGACAACATGTTCGTCTTCTCACCCCAAAGCACACAAAACAACATATGCAATTGAGGTAAGTACAAAGTACTTAGCAAGAGGAAGAAGCTAATGTATAATCAAGTCTTCCAACGAAAGGTTCATTAATTATTATTAAGTTATCTTTATGAGACCGACTCAATTCTGGGGTTCACTTCATGCTCATCAACATGTCTTGAGTAAAAGTTTCTAACTTAACTTATCTTTGCGAAATCGGCATTCAAGGGCACAACGCATGGTGCTACCCACCACGAGGTATCGTTTGCAACCTATCAGTGGATCACACCGATAGCCACGAGTTAAGACCCGATAGTGTACACGTTCGGTGAAGTCCCCCCATTTAGCCATTTATAGGCCAGCAGAGTTATTCACTTTATCTGACCGCCCACACATCGCGATATGGCTAGGTGCCTTACCAAGAATGTTACGATGTTTAGTCTTTTAGCTACACACGTACGTTTATTGTTAATTATTAACTAGCCACCTATGTATTTTCAAGTAAGCTCCCTCACTTCTAATAATCTCTTTCTTAGACCACTAGACACGGACAAGGCCTAGCACATACACAGACATTGATGAATACTAATTCATCAAAGCACAAGCCTATCATTCCCTTCCGACGGTCCCGAACTTCAACTCCCTTTAAGAGTACATTCGGTGCCGGAACTAAACGCATCAGAAACTCATTCAAGGCTTGTTCAATATTATTAGATCAAGAAACAACACTTGAAACTCAACACATAGCTCAAACATCATATTTCCCAAAAGCAAGATCAATGCATACCCATTCAAGGGAATCCGTGCGCATTCTAACTGTACAGGCCCTAAACCTGATTTTCAACACTTCTCTCGATTCTACAACCTTTCTAACATGTTTATCACCAAAAATACACATCGAAACAGTAGGAATACAGCCTTTAAACATACCATAACATCTTGTACTACAACAACAACAATTAACATGATTTACAATCAAGAAATCAACACAAAAGTTCAACCTTAACATCATAAAACTTTAATTAAACATTAGGAAGAGCCTCTTACTTGATTGAAGCCACAAACCAAAACTAATCTCTGCAGAGTACTTAAACAGGCCTCAAACAAGATCTAAAAGATCACAATTAACATAAATTAATTGATGATCAAAGCTTCTAAACAAAGAACTATGAAACAAAACCCTAGAACATGAATTCATGATCCTTTTCATGAATTTACAGCAGAGAAATCGACTCCAACATACCGAGAATCAGACCCAAATTCTGGTATCAAAATGATCCTCGTCTTCTCACGATTCCAGCGGTTCATTCAGATTTCTAAACGGATTCACGGATCAAAAGTTATGCCCAAAAAACCCTAAAACACAAAACATCATGATCTTTTACGATTTTGCAGCAGAAAACGAGTTAACCATACCTAGATTATTTCCTGTAAGAGTATTTTTAGAATAATCTATGCTCTGAGTCGATTGTTTTGACTATTCATTGCTGCAAAACGGAACTACATCATTGTCAAGGACATTGCTAACAATGACCACATCATGTTCAACCGAGACAACACCTACATCGTAGTATCAAAGCAACAATGAGATTTCTAGTCTTGATAGAAATCATCATAGTCTGATTTTTGTGAAACTAATACTATAATATAAATAAAACGGAGTCAGAGATAGAGAAATGAGAAGTAGTGGAAGAAAGAAGCAATACTCGTAGTATATTATAATCGTCTTTAACATCTCATTAAGATATAAAGGTATTTATAGGGTAAAATGTAAACAAAGTTAATGATTGAAATTGAAAAAATAGGCAAGTCCAGGAAAAACCCCTTGATAGAATGTTGAGAAATAGGCCCACCGGTTTTTGGCGAAGACCGATAGCCACGGGTTAAGACCCGATAGTGTACACGTTCGGCGAAGACCCCCTGCCATTTAGCCGTTTAAAGGCCAGCAGAGTTATTCACTTTATCTGACCGCCCATACTTCGTGATATGTCTAGGTGCCTTACCAAGAATGTTACGATGTTTAGTCTTTTAGCTACACACGTACGTTTATTGTTAATTATTAACTAGCTACCTATGTATTTTCAAGTAAGCTCCCTCACTTCTAATACTCTCTTTCTTAGACCACTAGACACGGACAAGACCTAGCACATACACATAGATTGATGAATACTAATTCATCAAAGCACAAGCCTATCATGCCCTTCCGACGGTCCCGAACTTCAACTCCCTTTTAAGAGTACATTCGGTGCCGAAACTAAACGCATCAGAAACTCATTCAAGGCGTGTTCATGTTTGTTTAATATTATTAGATCAAGAAACAACACTTAAAACACAACACATAGCTCAAACATCATATTTCCCAAAAGCAAGATCAATGCATGCCCATTCAAGGGAATCCGTGCGCATTCTAACTGTACAGGCCCTAAACCTGATTTTCAACACTTCTCTCGATTCCACAACCTTTTTAACATGTTTATCACCAAAAATACACATCAAAACAGCAGGAAAACAGCCTTTAAACATACCATAACATCTTGTACTACAACAACAACAATTAACATGATTTACAATCAAGAAATCAACACAAAAGCTCAACCTTAACATCATAAAACTTTAATTAAACATTAGGAAGAGCCTCTTACTTGATTGTAGCCACAAACCAACACAAATCTCTGCAGCACTTAAACAGGCCTCAAACAAGATCTAAAAGATCACAATTAACATGAATTAATTGATGGTCAAAGCTTCTAAACAAAGAACTACGAAACAAAACCCTAGAACATGAATTCATGATCCTTTTCATGAATTTACAGCAGAAATTTGACTCCAACATACCTGAGAATTAGACCCAAATTCTAGTATCAAAACGATCCTCGTCTTCTCACGATTCCAGCGGTACATTCGTATTTCTAAATGGATTCATGGATCAAAAGTTATGCCCAAAACCCTAAAACACAAAACATCATGATCTTTTACGATTTTGCAGCAGATAACGAGTTAACCATACCAAGATTATTTCCTATAAGAGTATTTTTAGAATAATCTATGCTCTGAGACGATCGTTTTGACTATTCATAGCTGCAAAACGGAACTACGGATTGGAAGATAAGAATTTTTGAAGTTTATCTCCTTCTCCAATGTAGAAGTCGACTTTGGCAGAGGATGATGGAACGCACAACAGTATTTTTTCTTATCAGATTATTAGAAAGGAAGAGTTATGAGTGTCGGAAATTTTAATCTTGAAAATAACCTCCTAGAGATTGATGTTATTTATTAACTCCCAATACCTTTCCTTTATATTTCAAATAAAACTTAAATTCTTTATTTAAATATTATAAATTTGAACCTTATGTTAAAAGACGTTTTTGCCCTTTTTCAAAAAGTCGGGATGTTACATTCTTCCCCCCTTAAAGAAGTTTCGTCCACGAAACTTTCCAGAACCAACTCCACTTTCATCTTAGGTACCAGCTTGCCTACCTTCTAGTTCACCATAAAAAACAAAATGTTATCTCCAACTGATTTGAACCTTTGTATTTTCATCGTCAAGACTTCAATGCGTCCATCACAACTAATCTTGTACTTTAGACCCCAGCACTACTCTAGCTCATTCACATGCACCTTTCTTCTACCTTATACTCAATTCTACTAACCTAACTTCTTAAGCTCCTCCTATAACACTTTGTCCCAAAAGTCATAAGTCAATCCACTAATTAGCAAGTAGTATTTGTTCTAGGTTCTTCGTCCATTTTCCCTTACAGCTGTTTCCATACTTATACCGTTATACGAGGGTTGCTTTGACCTATACATCTGCCTTATTAACTTAAGGAACTAGCTATTAACTTAAGGAACTTCAACTCTGCCTTGTTATCCATCCAACACTAATCCATCTATAGTACACCCAAACCACATACATACTTCAATATTTACTAGTCTTCAAAAAGGAAACCATATAAACAACTTCTAGCAAACTTATAAGGCTTTCCTATAGACAAGAAACAACTTTTGACAGTGAGTTTATTAGCAGCCATAATTATATAGTCCAACAGATGACTGGAGTTGTTGATTGAGGCTAAAATCCACCCAACAAAAAACAATTTATAAAGACTCGAAACCGTGGGTAAACTAACTCTCTAACCGGCAGTGTACCGGGTCGATTGCTAGAATAGCTACAGGAGTACGAGGTCGAACCCAAAGGAATCGTGCTTGCAAGTACCAAAGTGAACGTAATGCTTAGTCTAGGTGATCAAAGTTTTAAGGTTTTGTTACTACAACGACACTAAGTGATTCCAACTAACGAGTCTAAAGGTAAAAAGAAAGAAAGAAGATTAAACGACTAAGTTTTAAAGATAGTTAATGAGACATAGCCGAACCATGATCAAAATGGCTAGTTTCACCCCAAGGGGTGACAAACCGGGCGTGTGCAACAAACGAACGAACTCTTACATTCAATTCCACGGGTACGTGCTCCTAATCCCGGTGCTAAGGTCTGAACAACTCTTTCCCAACACCTTATGCCAAGTCAACTAACCTTCCCTAAGAGAGGTTCATTCACAAGACAATCATGCACGAGAGCCGTTTAAACGTTAAAAACGAGTAACCTCGCACTACAATGCGATCCTAGAACCCTTTTCCCACACCCCTCTCTCTGAACAACTCTCAAGATTGATGTGTGTGATTTTTGACCTAGGTGATCAATCTAGCCCAAATCCGTTATAACAAGTTCTAAGACGTGAAACATGCAAGATACAACAATAAAAGGCACTACCCACTCCCAATTTCATCACCCAAAGGGTGATTTCACCAAATTTCACATGATTCGACTATGAAAAGAGATTAGCTACTCATTACACTAGTTAAAGCATACACAATACAGTAAATAAGAGTCATAACAAGCAAAGGGAAGGAGAAAATTACCATTAAATTGTAGAAATTCGAGATTGGATCCAAAAAGTACAAAATAGAGAAGTAATTAAAAGGTGGTCTCTTAGTGTTTGGAATGAAAATCTAAGCTAAGAAATGGAAAGATTAAGCTAAGATGTTTTTGATTTACACTAAGAGAGAGTATTCTAAGCTATTACAAAATTCGAGCAAGAAAGGGGTAGAGTTTTGCTAAGAAAAGCTTGATGATCTCAAGAAATGGTCTAAGGGGGGTATTTATAGGTGGAGGAAAAATCTGCTGCAAAACCGGTCCAAAATCGCGTTTAGAGGTCTGGAACGGGCGTTTGGAATCTTCAAACGCGCGTTTCGCATAAATTCTGGGCAGGGACTTGACTGTTCTTCATCTGGAACGCGCGTTTGGGAAGGTTCGAACGCGCGTTTGGGATCTTGGAACGCGCGTTTAGAGTAGTTTTCAAACGCGCGTTTGGAGGGCTTCACTCAATCAAGTTCGGACTTTCGGGCGCGGCGTTTGGGGTTTCAAACGCGCGTTTGATGTATGGAACGTGCGTTTGTGGAGTTCAAACGCGCGTTTGACCCCTGTTCCCCCAAATCTTCACTTTTCTTCCTTTTTAGGCCCTCGTCTTGCCTCGACCATGCTTTTTCACCACGAATCGTCACCTTCCGGGTTCTCGAGACACCAATACCCTTCAATATCATAAACAACCACAAACATCCAAACAATTCCGGAGGGTAAAAGTGCTCGGGAATGGGGTTAATATCAACAAAAAGAGGTAAGAATTCATCAAAGTAATGGATTCATTCCCCGTGCCATAAACTCACGATATCACCCCGAAAACGGTCTAATTCACCCAAAATTGTGCTGAAAGTGTGGTAAACGGGGGTAATTAATGCACCGGAGTCACGTAAAGTTGACTCCCATCAACCACCCCACACTTAGCTTTTGCTCGCCCTCGAGTAAACTAGGCGTTTTAAAACAAACCAAAGGATTCAACATTGTGACGTAGGTGCTACTATCCACACCCTCGAGGTAACCACAAAGTAAGACAACGAACATACACACACCGGTGTAACATTATCAAGAAAATAGAGTGTGTGTGGTGCCGAGCTACATCCAAGTGTTCAAAATGATTGTCGGGGCTTGAATCCCGACCAAAGGTCTACCAACCGTCTCATATCAACCACCCCCTCCACTAATCAAGGTTACTAAGTTTGGACACAATCGGGTAGGACTTGAAGGGTTATAACGTTAGGCTAGGGTAATTCCGGTTAATCGAAAAGGATATTTTGGGAACTGGAGAAAAGAAGTACGAGTGAACTTAATCAACAAGTGTACCACCTTATTTCTACCATACAAACCATCCAAACTCCCTTTTGATTAGTATAAAACTTTGGGAACCATAGGATACTAACATACCCGAACTCATTGCCTAATTCAACTATGTTTCAAGTTTCATGAGGCGAGATCGAATACATTAGCACCTATCTCACTATCCCAACCCTTAACATCATAAATATAACTTTTGAGCTCATCTCTTTGATTCTAACCCCTTTATTTATATACATCAAACTCGTATTTATTGAGAACTTTCTAATTTATTTTGAACTTTGATTGATTGAGTTCTGTTTTTTTTTTTTTTTTTTTTAAAAAGAAGAAGAATTTCACAGATTTTTCTTTTCTTTTTGGGCCAAACCCCAAACATTGCACCCAATTTGAGCTCCTCTTTTCCTTATAGCTCCCAACCAAGAAAACACCAACCCATTACAATATCATTTCCCCCACCCCACACTTGTCTTGGAAAGTGTGGCCTAACAAAAGACTAAGTCCACTCGTAAGGTGTAAATGAAGGGAACGTGACCATAATTAAGGCTCAAGGTAGATTTCTGACTAAGTAACAAAGCGGCTATAAAATGAATGGTGGTCAGACCATTCTATCAAGGCTGAGAGGGGCTACGAAGGTCTAATGTTCGGGACAAGGCTTATTTGGCTTTGGTAGGGTCAAAGAGACGCCATGACCGTCATCCCGTGTCCTACTTAGGTAAACCTTTCTATTTCGTCTCGAGACCAGTGATATGAGAGGTGGTAGTAATCAAATTGTGCACAAAGTGTAGCTTGCGTGAAAATAATAAACTCCATTCTCAAGATAATATCAAACCGAAGTGCACACGTTCGGGGCCCTACTAAGGTGGCTACCACTCGAATGTGAAAATAACACATACAACACGGTGTTAAAAACCCTTGAAAAATTTTAAAAATTACCCAAAAATCGACTCGAGCCCGGTCATAGGCTAAGCATACCACATATTAAGCACATTTAACAACGAAAACAAGAAAACGGCTAAGTCTCCCACCCCACACTTAAACGAAACACCTGTCTTCGGTGTGTGAGAGATAAAAAAGTAAAAGACTTAGTTTGTTTGACCAAAACCGGCAGTAAAGGCGCACTAGTAGCCCACGTGACATCTTCTAGTAAGCTCCATCTCGAGTATCTAAAACCATAGAAACAAAAACCAAGGAAAACACATGCACGGGAAAAGTCCACGTGCCAAAAGATGGTGATAGATACGAGATATATAAAAAAATAGAAGCCATGCCACAAATAACGACTCGAAGCATATCAAGCATACTAGACGGGAATCGCACTGGATGTAAAGATAATCAAAAGAAACACAGAGCATCCACGCATAAAATAAAGCCACAGAGGCTCACATAAAAACATCCCCGTCTACGTACAAGAGCCGGAACCAAAAGAAATTATCACCCCAACCTCTCTTTTAAGCTAAACTCTCCCCCCTTGCACCCAAAGACCACTCCAAACACATTATTACTACCAAAAAGGTGGGTTGCCTCCCCCAAGCGCCTTTGTTTTACGTCGTTGGCTCGACAAGATGACTTATACAGTGCCAATTTTTTCAAAGTTATACTATTGGCACAGGCGAGAAAAGGTAGAAGTGCTTTGTTTAACGTCGTTAGCATCAACTTAATGGCACCAAACAGACTCATACCACAAAAGACTCAAAACAACGACCCGAACCACAAAGCATCACAAAGCACCCTATCACATAGCATATCAATTATAAGTATATTCATGAGAGACACCGCGAGGGGGTTTTAAAGGTGTGGAGTTAACACATGGGGTACCTCTTCTAGCTCGTGAAGTTACCTTTTGCCAAACACTCAATATTTTCTTTTCTGGTACCCGCTCCGGTTTCTCTTTAAGGTGCCCTTTGCTTGGGGTGCTTCTTTTCTTCACATTTCCTTTGAGTTCAATTCCCGGTTCTATGATGAGTGGCTTATGGTCCGGATGAGACAATGATGGTGCGACGGGCGATCCCGGTTTATCCTTGGTCTTGATCTTCACTCCATCAGCGACCTTTTGTGCATCCACCATGTCTTCTATAGTTAACTCCTTATCAACCTGTGGGTTAGTGGTAGCAACAACACAAGCAAAAGTAGATTCGACAGAATGACAAGCAAGAGATTTAGACTTATAAACATTCAATGTCGCGCTCTCCTTACCCACATGAAAAGTAATATCACCACTCTTCACATCTATGCTAGCATCACTCGTAGTCAAGAAAGGACGACCAAGCAAAACCGAAGTCTTAGAATCCATCGCCATGTCTAAGCGACAAAATCTGAGGAAAGGTAAATTTATCTATTTGCACAAGAACATCCTCCGCTACCCCCATAGGTGTCCTAACCGACCTATCCGCCATTTGTAAGGTCATCCCCGTGGGTTCTAGCTCACCCAACCCTAAATTTTCGTACAAGGCCCTAGGCATTAAGCTCACAGAAGCTCCTAGGTCACACAACACATTTTCAATCACAGTATCGCCAATAGTAATAGGGATGGTGAACCCACCTCGATCTCTCATTTTCGGGGGTATCTTACTATCAAAAATCGCCGAACACTCTTCATTCAAACATACCAAACCTTCCATTTTACTCTTATCATTTAACAAGCCTTTCAAACACTTACAATAAGAGGGCATGTTTGCAAGTGCTTCAAGAAAGGAATGGTCAAGTCAATTTTTCGCAATATTTCAATGAACCGTTTTGTGCTTTATTCAAGCAACTTTGCCTATGGTTCTTTGGGGATAGGAAGAGTGCTCAAATCGAAATCTTTAGGAGGAGAAGGGACTATACCTTTCTTACCTTTGGCGCGTGGGGAAGACGGCTCTTTCATTGGCTCTTTCCTTTCCATTGCTTTACTCGGTTCCCCATCTTCAATGTCAATTGCCACAAATTCCTTCTCCTTTGTCTGCTACTTTCTCTTTCTTTGCAATCACCAACTCTTCCTTTACGGCTTCCAATTCTCTTCTCATTGCTTCCAACTCTGTCTCAATATTTCCTTTTCCAAATCTTCTTTCTCAACCGGCCTATAGAAATCATCATCTTCATCAATACCCCTTTCTCTCTTTGACTGATTTTGAGTCCTTCCTCCTCAAGCATTATCAACACCCACCTCTTTACCACTTCTCAAAAATAGGGCCTTCACATTTTGGGGATTATTTTCCATGTCGCTCGGTAAGCCTCCTTTCAAGTTCACCATGGCATTATCGGTGATTTGCCCCATGTGTGTTTCGAGATTCCGAATGGCGGACCTATGTTTGAAGTTCATCTCAACCATGTCCCTTTTTTATCTCATAAAGTTTTTGTTCATTTGCTCCAATATGACATCGGTTGCACTCTTTTGAGGAATTGGAGCAAGTGGTGGAGGAGTTGCTTGGTAAGTACCCCCTTGTTGTTGATGTTGAGATTGTTGAGGATAGTATTGGGCTTGTTGGTTAGGCGCTTGATAAAATGAACTTTGATTTTGCCTATAAGCTTGGTTTTGGCCTTGGTCAAAATACCGGTTCCAATTCTGCCCTTGATGGTTTTGATTCCAACCTTGATTATTATTTCTCCAAGAACCATCACTTTGTTGATCATAATTACCATCTTGACTTTGCCCCACATAATTCACCTCATAACATTGAGAATTATCCACAACCGGTTGCTCGTTTTGTTGGCCTTGTTCGGCGCTTTGAAATTGATTCATAACCGGATTGTAGCCCAAGTGCCCGCACTCGCTGCCCCATGGCATACATGTTCATCATTTTCTTGGCTAGATCGGTTGGACTATCTTGTGACGAAAAACTAGCTTGTCCTTGCATTGAGGATCGTGGATATGACATATTTTGAGATTTGTGTGTCATCCCACAATCCTTAGCCGAATGTTGGCCTCCACATATTTGGCAAAGCCTTGCCTTTTCATTTTCTCTTTCAAGGTTCTCCAACCTTTGCTCCATCGTTTGCATCTTAGCTTGACATTGCTCATTTGTTTCCACTTCCTTCACTTCAACCAATCCCGGCTTTTTACTCCTTGGCCCTTTTCTACTTGAAGACACATATTGCTTTGAGGTCTCAGCAATTTTCTCGATTTGATTTATAGCCACCTCCGGTACCATCCTCATAATATCCCCATTACACGAAGCATGCAAGGTCCCTTGGTGCACCGGCTCCAACCCTCGGAAAAATGCATGAACTACCTCAAAAGGTCTCAAGCCGTGCCCCGGGCACTCTCTCAATAACGCTTTAAATCTATCCCAGGACTCATACAATTCTTCTCCTTCATACGCATTAAACAAGATAATAGCCTCTTTCATGTCCAATGTCATTGATGGCGGGTAATACTTGAATAGAAATGTCATAACCACGTCCTCCCAAGTGTGTAAAGAATCATGAGCCAATGAGTCATACCATGTCTTGGCTTGTTCCTTCAAGGCGAAGGGAAATAGCATAAGTTTAAGCGCTTCGTCACCGACTCCATTTATCTTGGTAATGTGCACAATTTGTAGGAAATGATCAATGAACATATGAGGACTTTCCATGGCGGTTCCCTTGAATATAGCATTGTCTCCCAACAAATGTATGATATTTCTATTCAATTCCAAGTTATTGGCGGCCACCGGTGGCATTCGAATTGGACTATGCCCCATGGTTGCCGTGGGATCCATCACAAAGTCTCTACAAGTCAATCCGCCTTGATTTTGCTCTTGTTGACCGTTGAACCAATTAGGCATCGCATTTACACCTTGATTTTGAGCTTGATTTTGGTTCTGTAGAAATTGGTTCAACATCCATGCATTGAACTGTTGCATAAAAAGGGGATCCATTTGATTTCCTGGGGCCCCATGTTGACCATTATGTGGCATTTGCTCATTCACATTCCCAAAGTTATTTCCTTGTCCATTCCCACCTCCTTGTGCATTGTTGTTGACAAGCGGCGGGTTTTGATTCGGGACCCCATTATTGTCCCCCAAATTTCTTTCAAAGCCTTGTTCACCATTTTGTGCCATACCGGATCCTTCTCCCAACTCACCCAAACTACTCTCTTCAAAGACCGGAATCGACTCTCTACTTGATAACCTCTTTCTTCTTTGACTATTTCTACGCCTTGCGTAAGCTTCAATCCCGTCTATGTATGGCTCGAGTGGTGTTTGAGATCTCCGGGTCATGCACTACAAAAAGCAAACAACAAGAAAACAATAAAATAAAACCTAGGCCCAAGCCTTCGGTTCACTTGCAAGATATCACAAATAGCACACAATTCCCCGGCAACGGCGCCATTTTGATTGAGGCTAAAATCCACCCAACAAAAAACAATTTATAAGACTCGAAACCGTGGGTAAACTAACTCTCTAACCGGCAGTGTACCGGGTCGATTGCTAGAATAGCTACAGGAGTACGAGGTCGAACCCAAAGGAATCGTGCTTGCAAGTACCAAAGTGAACGTAATGCTTAGTCTAGGTGATCAAAGTTTTAAGGTTTTGTTACTACAACGACACTAAGTGATTCCAAGTAACGAGTCTAAAGGTTAAAAGAAAGAAAGAAGATTAAATGACTAAGTTTTAAAGATAGTTAAGGAGACATAGCCGAACCATGATCAAAATGGCTAGTTTCACCCCAAGGGGTGACAAAACCGGGCGTGTGCAACAAACGAACGAACTCTTACATTCAATTCCACGGGTACGTGCTCCTAATCCCGGTGCTAAGGTCTGAACAACTCTTCCCCAACACCTTATGCCAAGTCAACTAACCTTCCCTAAGAGAGGTTCATTCACAAGACAATCATGCACGAGAGCTGTTTAAACGTTAAAAATGAGTAACCTCGCACTACAATGCGATCCTAGAACCTTTTTCCCACACCCCTCTCTCAGAACAACTCTCAAGATTGATGTGTGTGATTTTTGAACTAGGTGATCAATCTAGCCCAAATCCGTTATAACAAGTTCTAAGACGTGAAACATGCAAGATACAACAATAAAAGGCACTACCCACTCCCAATTTCATCACCCAAAGGGTGATTTCACCAAATTTCACATGATTCGACTATGAAAAGAGATTAGCTACTCATTACACTAGTTAAAGCATACACAATCTGATAAATAAGAGTCATAACAAGCAAAGGGAAGGATAAAATTACCATTAAATTGCAGAAATTGAGATTGGATCCAAAAGTACAACATAGAGAAGTAATTAAAAGGTGGTCTCTTAGTGTTTGGAATGAAAATCTAAGCTAAGAAATGGAAAGATTAAGCTAAGATGTTTTTGATTTACACTAAGAGAGAGTATTCTAAGCTATTACAAAATTCGAGCAAGAAAGGGGTAGAGTTTTGCTAAGAAAAGCTTGATGATCTCAAGAAATGGTCTAAGGGGGGTATTTATAGGTGGAGGAAAAATCTGCTGCAAAACCGGTCCAAACGCGCGTTTAGAGGTTTGGAACGGGCGTTTGGAATCTTCAAACGCGCGTTTCGCTTAGTTGAAACGCTGCTGCCGCATAAATTCCAGGCGGGGACTTGATCGTTTCTTCATCTGAAGGCGCGTGTTTGGGAAGGTTCGAACGCGCGTTTGGGATCTTGGAACGCGCGTTTAGAGTAGTTTTCAAACGCGCGTTTGGAGGGCTTCAATTCTGAATCAAGTCTGGACTTCTGGAACGCGCGTTTGGGGGCTTCAAACGCGCGTTTGATGTATGGAACGTGCGTTTGTGGAGTTCAAACGCGCGTTTGACCCCTGTTCCCCCAAATCTTCACTTTTCTTCCTTTTTAGGCCCTCGTCTTGCCTCGACCATGCTTTTTCACCACGAATCGTCACCTTCCGGGTTCTCGAGACACCAATACCCTTCAATATCATAAACAACCACAAACATCCAAACAATTCCGGAGGGTAAAAGTGCTCGGGAATGGGGTTAATATCAACAAAAAGAGGTAAGAATTCATCAAAGTAATGGATTCATTCCCCGTGCCATAAACTCACGATATCACCCCGAAAACGGTCTAATTCACCCAAAATTGTGCTGAAAGTGTGGTAAACGGGGGTAATTAATGCACCGGAGTCACGTAAAGTTGACTCCCATCAGTTGTAAAAGAATTTATTCTTAAGCAAATCACATACAAGAAACAAATGTTTCAAACTTATTCTCACCTTGATTCCAGAAGAAGGTAAGAATGGTTAAAGAAAATCTCTTGGGAACTGGAACTACTAAAGAAGATAGCAATAGGAAATCTTGAGACATGTAACTCAAAAATGAAAGATGGTTTGAACTTGGTTCACATGCATATAGTACAAAATTTATTTAGATAACCCAAAATGGATGATACATAAGATTTATCGAGATGAGACTACTTGTAATAAAATCAATAAAACAAAAGTTCTCTGACTGGGACATTTGTTGCAACCAAAATATTATTCTATACAACCCATATTGGAAATATTTTCATTTCTCTTGAAGTAATTGGTATGATTGAATGCAAAAATAAAATTTTCTTACTTCGCCATTAAAGGATTCAACAAAATAGGTCCGAAAGTAGAAGAGGTTTCAAATCTTATTCAAATATGTATATATATATATATATATATATATATATATATATATATATATATATATATATTATTTTATTTTTTTAAATTTTTTTTAAGACGAGTAATATTCTCTCGAAAGGTTTCATGATGAAAATCCAAGTAAATTGAAGAAATGTTGCGAAGAGGTCATGAATGATAACGTGGAAAAGAAAGTAAATAAACTCAGAGAATGCATTTTCTATTTCTTTCAACATCTTTTTTTTTAATAGGGAACATCTTCTCCAAAGGTTCAATGATAAAGGGTAAATCGGAGAAGTGCTTCGTGAAAATCATAAGTGACGACTAAGTAAAGAGAACACAAAAGTTTTAAATAATGCCTGTTTTCATGTCGTTCAAAGACTAACACAAGAAGGACTATTGTGAAATCGTTAAAAGGTTTTCATCGAGAATGCAAATGTTCAAAGGAATGAGGGTAACCCTTTGTTTAAAAAAAATCAGAAAGCCATTTCTTCCAATTTGAAGAAGAAAGGTTTAAAATAAGACAAAACAACTTAACACTTGTAGAAAAATCTTGTCAAGGAACACTCTTAACAAAATAAGTAGCAGGTTAACATTCTTTATCAAACATAACTTTAAAATGCACGCATGAGACGTAAAAGAGGTTCGACTACTCACTTATTCAAAAATTTCGCGAGGAAGTAAAAATAATGCAGTACTTTGAAAGTAATTAACGATAGGACTTTTGAACATATGTATATATATATGTATTTTTTTTAAAATAGCCTGGAACTATTAAATGATACTTGGGTAAGAGATGGTTGTTCACATACTCTTACAGGACGGCAAAAAGTATGTAACTAAAATGGGCGTTTTGAGAAAGTTTGATCTTTCAACCGGTATCAAAAAATTGGTATAAGATTCTAACGAAAGAGTTGAATCTTTAAACAAAAAGTTTTCTGCACCATAACGTATTGTAGGGGGTGCATTGAAGGTAATCACTAGGATGCAAAAGTGTATTGTCCCGAATTTGTTAAACATGATGCAGTGGATGGATATGCAGTTGCCAGTTCAAATAGTTCGAAGGATGAGAAACTTGTTTCCTTAAATCAAGCATTGACACTATGAAAACATCTTCATGCAAATAAGATGAATAAAAAAAGACACATCAAAGAATGTACACACTTGGAAAACAAAACTTCACAATAAGAGTACTTTTACCGAGTTCCAAAAGTTTCAAATGGATGATTTAGCTAGAACATGAGTCATAAATAGTATAGATGGGGAAAGATTTGAAATTGGAGGTAACCAAGTATGAAACCGAATGATTATAAAAGAGCACCTCGTTAAAGAAAACGTGGGATTGGAAAGTCACCACATACTTGTTTCTTGTCACAGAAGGGTATTAAATCTACAACACTTAATACCTACCTACTAAACATCTTATTTTGGATAACAAATAAGTTAAAAATCTCATTCTACAAAGCCTTCCCAACACCTCTAACCCCACACCTAAACTTCTAAGGTGAAAGAATGTTGTCAAGCCTTTCATGAACAAGTACTTAAATGGTTTTAAAAGACATACATCAACCATGAAATGATTGACTTGTACAGAGCAAACCAAACTGATTTTGAACATGATGTAAAAAGAAAGTTTGTAGGTATACAAGTTTTACATATGCTACTAAAAATTCAGAATTTATGGAAAAGCATTGGTTGGTTAAAATAATTATTTTTCGTCGACTGCTGTAAGCTGTCAAAAATTTCAGAAAATTATAATCTGCTTTGTTTTGCAGATTGTACTCAAACCAGAAAGAATTTGCGCTTGACCCCAAAACAAAAATTGCAGAGCAGAAAGTTTTCTACAACATATCAAAAATTCAAGTCATTTGGAGGTGTTTAGATAATTCAAAACTGATTCATAAGTATGAGTACCGCTGCAGAATTTTCTGAACAGAGTACTCCTCCTAGTTAAGCAATTTATGAACAATCCATATTGAAAACTAAGTTGATGTCAAAAGAGAAATTGTAGAAAAGGAAATTTTCTAAATGGCTGGAAATTACAGAATTTTTGGAACACCAGAAAGGGTATTACAAGACTTATAGAAACATGAATAAAATCATTTACTCGTTTTGCATAACACCAAATTATAAAATAAAAGAGATGATTAAATCAAGATGCCATAATAAGGAAACATTAAATCCTCCAAGGAAAGGGCAACGAGAGAAAAGTCCAAAGCTCAAAAAGAAGATAGGGATTCTATTAAGGACCCTAGAAGGAACAAACTTGAGGGCATCACATAAAAGATGTGAGCTCAGAACTCAATCTAACATTCGCCTAAGAAGACTCTTCACTTGGTCCTAGTGCAACCTAACCACGGTCTAAGGATTCTAAGTTTTATGAGGATCTACTATGAAGATTAATGAGGATCGGAAAGATTCTAAGAGATCTAAGATACCTTACCTTAAGAACATAACCTTAGGTTAGCAAGGGAACTTCTACAAGTTCCTGCCATTCTGAAAGGTCAAGGAAGTCAGAATGGTTACAAAGTGGTCTCGAGAAGTCTTATCTCAAGGAATGGAGAGATGGAAGCTTAGAAAAGCAAGGAACGCTTCGCTCTGATACCAACTGTAACGCCCCGCTCCCAGATACCGAGCCCTTATCCAGGAGAGAATGTTCGGCGCGTATAGCATTAAATAAATTTACTATTATACGTCAGCCTCTACGTCGTCGTATCAAAATAAAGCAACGGAAGCCCAAAAGGCTCAGGTAAGAACCATAAATGCTACTAAAATACAAACCGACTAGGGGTAGAAAGGAAAATCTTACAACGTACGATGTTACAAAATAAAGATACAACCCTTGTCTTACAAACTTGGAATAAAAGTACAACATGTTATTTAAGAATCTACAACATACAATTAGTACAACCCTTTAAAGAAAGTAAAAGAAAGAATCATCAGCACCAACGTCATCAAAACATCATCGAACCCCTCAACGAGCTCAAGGACAACCTGTTTGTCTTCTCACCCCAAAAGCAAACAAAATAACATATGTAATTGAGGTAAGTACAAAGTACTTAGCAAGAAGAAGAAGCTAATGTATAATCAAGTCTTACAACGAAAGGTTCATTAATTATTATTAAGTTATCTTTATGAGACTGACTCAATTCTGGGGTTCACTTCATGCTCATCAACATGTCGTGACTAAACGTTTTTAACTTAACTTATCTTTGTCACATCGGCATTCAAGGGCACAACGCATGGTGCTACCCACCACGAGGTATCGTTTGCAACCTATCAGTGGATCACACCGATAGCCACGAGTTAAGACCCGATAGTGTACACGTTCGGTGAAGTCCTCCCATTTAGCCATTTATAGGCCAGCAGAGTTATTCACTTTATCTGACCGCCCACACATCGCGATATGGCTTGGTGCCTTACCAAGAATGTTACGATGTTTAGTCTTTTAGCTACACACGTACGTTTATTGTTAATTATTAACTAGCCACCTATGTATTTTCAAGTAAGCTCCCTCACTTCTAATAATCTCTTTCTTAGACCACTAGACACGGACAAGGCCTAGCACATACACAGACATTGATGAATACTAATTCATCAAAGCACAAGCCTATCATTCCCTTCCGACGGTCCCGAACTTCAACTCCCTTTAAGAGTACATTCGGTGCCGGAACTAAACGCATCAGAAACTCATTCAAGGCTTGTTCAATATTATTAGATCAAGAAACAACACTTGAAACTCAACACATAGCTCAAACATCATATTTCCCAAAAGCAAGATCAATGCATGCCCATTCAAGGGAATCCGTGCGCATTCTAGCTATGACAGCCCTAAACACGATTTTCAACACTTCTCTCGATTCTACAACCTTTCTAACATGTTTATCACCAAAAATACACATCGAAACAGTAGGAATACAGCCTTTAGACATACCATAACATCTTGTACTACAACAACAACAATTAACATGATTTACAATCAAGAAATCAACACAAAAGTTCAACCTTAACATCATAAAACTTTAATTAAACATTAGGAAGAGCCTCTTACTTGATTGAAGCCACAAACCAAAACTAATCTCTGCAGTACTTAAACAGGCCTCAAACAAGATCTAAAAGATCACAATTAACATAAATTAATTGATGATCAAAGCTTCTAAACAAAGAACTATGAAACAAAACCCTAGAACATGAATTCATGATCCTTTTCATGAATTTACAGCAGAAATTCGACTCCAACATACCTGAGAATCAGACCCAAATTACGGTATCAAAATGATCCTCGTCTTCTTCTCACGATTCCAATAGTTCATTCGGATTTCTAAACGGATTCACGGATCAAAAGTTATGCCCAAAAAACCCTAAAACACAAAACATCATGATCTTTTACGATTTTGCAGCAGAAAACGAGTTAACCATACCGAGATTATTTCCTGTAAGAGTATTTTTAGAATAATCTATGCTCTGAGTCGATTGTTTTGACTATTCATTGCTGCAAAACGGAACTACATCATTGTCAAGGACATTGCTAACAATGACCACATCATGTTCAACCGAGACAACACCTACATCGTAGTATCAAAGCAACAATGAGATTTCTAGTCTTGATAGAAATCATCATAGTCTGATTTTTTGTGAAACTAATACTATAATATAAATAAAACGGAGTCAGAGATAGAGAAATGAGAAGTAGTGGAAGAAAGAAGCAATACTCGTAGTATATTATAATCGTCTTTAACATCTCATTAAGATATAAAGGTATTTATAGGGTAAAATGTAAACAAAGTTAATGATTGAAATTGAAAAAAATAGGCAAGTCCAGGAAAAACCCCTTGATAGAATGTTGAGAAATAGGCCCACCGGTTTTTGGGTAATGGTTATCAAGAACAATGGTGGAGAAGAAATTGTCAAAAATGATAAAAAAAATTGACAAAATACACCTGAAAGGACGAAAATACCGTTGTCTCATTTAACGACTTCAATTCCGCTATCAAACAAATTCATTAAAAATAAGGGGGAGTGGTTTAAAAGAATAAAAAAGAGATAAAAAAATAGGAATCAGGATAATGAAAATATAAATTAGGTGATAATGACAAATCCACTGTTCATAACCCCAAATCCATTAAACAGACCTCAAATCCAATATTTCACTGTTTATGTGATTTTACAAAAATGACCTCGAAATAACATTGAAAAAATATCAAATGAGATGTCTAAATAAAGAGGACAAAAAAAGGAAAAATGTGATGAAAGAATTATCGTCTTTCGACAATCAGATCAAAATATATATTCGTTTTATTAGTGGAATTCGAGAGAATTTAAATCACAGTGGAATAAGGAAATGTCTTTTGTACCCGGAAAAAAATTTCACTGTGCTCTTTGCGTATTTCTATTTTCAATTTGTATTTTTTAAAAATAAACCCTAACAATAATAATCCACTAAAACTTTTTAATATCAAACAAATCCACTACCAAACAAATCCTCTAAAACAAAAGCAAAAACAAAAACCGTAAGAAATGCATAATCTTTAAGTGGAATGACAATTTATCCTGTTGGCCAATTGCCATTATATTAGACCAATGGACTAAATGCCAATTAATACATGAATTCTGTCATTTTTAATAAATTGTACGTAAATGAAAAGTTATAGAGGATTTTAGGAGAAAATGTTATTATAAATATATTGTTCCCTATGACTTCAACCACAGCTCAAGCTATACTAGTTATACAAATAGTAGGTGATTTATCTTTGGTGGCTTAACGACTACTTGCTTTTTATTTTTTGAACAACCATAAATTATTATATATCAAAAGTGTTTATAGCAAGACGTTAGAAAATTACAGAGAAACCGGGCATTAAACACCGGAAAAAAGCAGGTAATCGATCCGTAGAACGAGAAGCTACATGAAGAAGAAGCATACGAAAATCAAAAATTAAAACACTTCAAACATACCATAAAACCTTGCTCCACCTGCTCAACGAGGAAATGCACCAAATCGACCAACTACATCCGAACTTTGAACTCATGTGAAAAGAAATCTGAAAATGCCAGGAGAAAGAGAAAAAAACTTTGAGATCCCACCAAGATAACTCATGCTCTACACCGAGTGGAAAGGATCCGCACGCCAACGATCCCAACTTACAATACTAAGCTTATCAACACCCGCAAGCCAGCTATAGGATAATTGTTGAATTTCGTACACCACCATTGAAGGGTCAATCACTTGAGACTTAAAGATCACCTTAATTCTATTTAACCATACAGTCCATAAATTTACCCCTTTAATTGCTTCCCACGGAGTACCTGCCACACTATTGAACTTCCGAAAAGGCGAGAATCCAAGCACGTCAACCAAAGAGACTGCTGAAAATTCTGGAAAATTTCAACAACGATACACCTTGCTCAAAATAAAAAAAAATGTCACAAGAAAAGAAGAGATGATGATTGATTCCGGAAAATGATGACAAAAGACAACATAAATCATCTTGCAAAGAATCTCCTATACTCAATAAATTGGGCTTCGTTAGGATCCGACCAAAGTTTACTTTCCAAACAAAAATGTTGACTTTGGAGGGTAACCACTTATACCACTTGAAAAGGGGTCCACCTGGGATGTCCATGAATTTGTGAGATTCAAGAAACTTGCGAAGATTCTTAGCAGAGAAGTTTCCATCTACACTTAAACTCCAAGAAAGCTTATATGTCGTACCTGTAAAGGAAACCGAACCCAACAAAGATTTAAGATTTCTCAAATCTCTGTCCCTCCAACCTCCTAAATTACAAATGTAAGCTGATTTATCTACTGCCAAAGTAAAAAGCCTAGGAAAAATGTTTTTCAAAGGCACCTCCTCACACCAAACATCCAACCAAAAGCGAACCCTACCCCAATACCAACCACCCCTCTTTTCGAACCCCTCAAAGTAACTCCCAAATCATGAATAAACAAATATGCACCCGTCATGTCTTTCCAAACTCGACCCCAATTAGCTCGATGTCCCTCAAAATCCCAAGCACCCTCCTCGCCATATATAGATGTAATAACCTTCCTCCAAAGAGCCTCCGGTTCCTCCACAAAACGTCACCACCATTTCCCTAGTAAAGACAAATTTTGCAACAAAAAACACCCAATCCCAAGCCCCCCAAAGAGCAAGGTGCCTGGATTACGAGCCAGGAGACCCAAGCAATTTTCTTATTTTGGTGCCCATCCACTCCCCAGAAAAATGATGAACGAAACCTCTCAATATCATTTATCACACAAGCAGGGGCTCTGTAGACAGAAAGGAAGAACAAGGGAATGGAGCCCAAGACAGATTTAGCGAGAACCAATTTGCCTCCTTCCGAGAGAGATGAAGACTTCCACACTGCCAGTTTTTTGCAGTTATTCATCACATCCACCCAAGCAATATTTCTTTTTAAAGCTTGACCAACCCACAAACCCAAGTATTTGAAAAGAAATGCCCCAAAAAAGCACCCCAAAACCGAAGCAGCCTGAGCCAATTCACCTTCAGTGATCGTGACTCCAACAAGTTGCATTTTGAAATATTAATCCTAAGACCCAAAACAATCTCAAAGAACCTAAGAATGCGTTTGAGAACTTTTAAATTCTCAATTCTCAAAGATAGTATCGTGCGCATACTGGAGGTGTGATAGTTGCACATTACCCCTACCAACCAACTGAAATGCTTTTGAAAATATCTTTATCCATAGCATCCTTCATCATAATATTTAGACCCTCGGCGATAATAAAACAAAAAAGAAGATAGCGGGTCACCCTGCCTCAACCCCTTCTCTAAATTAAATTCTTTAGCAGGACTACCCCCAACAAGAACGGAGGCCCTAGCCGAAGAGACACACCCCATTATCCAAGCTCTCCATTTATCACCAAAACCCATATTCATTAGAGAATTATCCAAGAAATCCCAACTTACACTGTCAAAAGCCTTCTCAAAATCGGTTTTAAATAAGAAAGACTTCAAGCGTTTTCTCTTTAAAAAGTCCACGAATTTGTTTAAGATTATGACACCATCAAGGATTTGCCTACCTTTAGTAAAGCCCGATTGACATTCGTCGATAACAAAAGGAATCACTCTTTTTAATCTTTCTGCAAGTAGCTTCGCAATAATTTTATAGAGACATCCAATAAGGCTAATCGGCCTAAAGCTCTTAAGGGAAACCGGATCGAAAGATTTTGTAACCAAATAGATGAAAGATGAGTTACATCCCCATTCTAACTTAGCGTTTTCTTCAAAAGCCAGCATGAAATTGCCAATATCATTTTGAAAAATATCCCAAAAGTGTTTGATGAACTAGAAGTTAAAACCCTCCGGGCCAGGTGCCCTAGATCCCTCACAATGCTAGACCGCTTCCTTGATCTCCGATACCGAAAAAGGCCTTTCTAACCACTCTTTTAAATCTCTTGGTACTTTAGAATATTTGTCATTGATAAAACTTAGTCTACCTGGATTCCTTTCTTTAAAAGGGATGAGAAATGATCAAATACAGCCTCCTTAAGTCTAATAGCATCATCCAACCAATTCCCGTTAACCAATAAAATTTTGGAAGGATGTTTGGTTAGGAGAGAGATCTTTAGAGGAGTGTTATCCTAGATTTTATGCCCTTGATTGTGCAAAAAATTGTGTTGTTAGAGAAATGAGGGGCATTGGAGGGTGGGTTTGGAGGGTGGGTGTGGGATTGGAGAAGGGCTTTAAGGGTAGGGAATGTGGGGAATACATTGATTTACTTAACATTGTCTCTACTTTCGTTCTAATTGATGAAACATGGGATAAACCATATTGGAGTCTTAAAGCCAATGGTAGATTATCGGTTGCATATCTAAAGCGGATTCTCTCAAGGACCGAGGGGGAGTCCCGAAGCTCAAGATTGTGCATGGTTTGGAATAATGCTATATCTTCAAAGATTAAAGTCTTTGTTGGAGGGCTCTTCACGGGAGGCTACCTACGCTAACTAATATTGCTAAAAAGGGTGTTGTTGTCCAAGATATGAGTTGTCCATGGTGTAAAGCAAGTGAGGAAGATGAGATTCTTATATTTTTTCAATGTCCCTTTGCCTTGCAGATTTGACAATTTATCTTTTGTTGGTGTAATATCTCAACTCTGGTGCCTTGGTGTTTTGATGATCTCTTGCATTTTCATCTGTTTGCTAGGGATCAAAAAGAGAATTGGTGATTATGGGATGCTAATTGTTAAAGTGAAACTTTGGATACTTTGGACTAGACGCAATTCGCTAGTCTTTAACTCTAAATCTTATACAACAAAAGAGGTGTTTGAAGAATGTCAAGTCAAAAGTTTTGAATGGGTAACTGGTAGGAAACGAAATGTGTACATTGAGTGGGCCGGTTGGAAGAGTAATCCTTTTATTTATCACACCATGTAGTTCGATTAGGTTCGGTGATTTTATTTTTGAGTTGTATTGTTTTTGGACTTTGTTGGATCCTTGTCTAGTGCCTTACTAGACCTAATAAAATTTCTTATTGCTGTTAAAAAAAAAAAAAAAAATGAATTTTTTTCTCTCTCCCTTTGACACACTTGTGGGAGAAACTAGAATTTTTATCTCCTTCCTTAATCCACTTGTCCCGAGATTTCTGCCTTAACGTGCTTTCCCATTTTGATTCCAACATACAAAGATTTTTTGTCGATTCAGCCCTTTGATTCAAGTCTTCATCGGATAAGCTTGAAATTTTGGCTTTGAGATCCAAACCATTTAAAATCATTTCCTCTCCTTTTATTTTCTCCTTAAGGTCCCCAAAGAGACATTTACTCCAGCTCTTCAAGTCATTCTTTAATCTCTTGAATTTTAATTTAACTCTCGTCATAATACTGCCACCAACAATATGAAGATTCCAACTCTTCCCCACCACTTCTCTCAGTCCTTTATCTTCAAGCCAATAGTGAGAAATTAGAAAATCAGGCCCTTTTAACCTCTGACATTTATTTTTAGGTCGGACAGATTCTGACATTATTTTTCAGGTTCACCGTCCAAATTTGGATGAAATCGTCCAAATTCAGTCAAAACCCTCCAAATTTGGATGAAATTCGTCCAAATATATTGAATTGACAAAATGGACGTAAACCGTCCAAATTGGGGCGAATTTCGTCCAATTTTGGACGGTGCGTCCAACATTTGGACGGTTTACGTCCATTTTGTCCAAATATCTGAAACCATCCCAATTTGGACGCTATCACATGGTCTCTTCGTACAAAAAAAGGAAGCACCGTCCATATTTGGACGGTTTTCGCCCAATTTGACGCAGTAACGCATCTTTTCAAACCCTTATCAATGTCTTATTTACTCTCTTCACCTACTCTTGTCTTCACCGTTTCATCACACAAAAAATTCACCATTGGTTCCAAAAAAATCACCATTGCTACACAATTGATACCCCAAAAAAAAAAAAAAAAAAAAAAAAAAACAAACAAACCATATTTGTCTTTTTTTGAAATTGCGTTGTTTTATTTCACGGAGTTGTATTTTTAAACAAAATGGGTAAGCATTTATTTAAGTTTGAATAGATATATTTATTGTGTTTGTTTTTATTGTTATTTGTTTTTATTGTTATTTGTTCATATAAATTTTGATTTTCATTAATGTTATAAATTTTCGATTTTTAGCATAGTGTAGTATGTGCATTTTCGAATTTTTTTAATGTTAAAAAATTTCGATTTTTATTAATATTATTAATGTTATAAATTTTTGATTTTTAGCGTAGTGTAAATTATGCATATCTCCATTGTATACTGATGTAAATCTATAATTCTTTCACAGATAACAACCTTGTGTCCGTTAAGTTTGAATTTGGTGGAGAGTGGATATACAAGCAAGGATGCGACGAGATGGTCTTATAGAAAAGGAAAATTTTATTTGATTCGTGTAAAACCGATATGACGTTGGATGAAGTGAAGCGAGAAAGTGTGTGGGAAAGTAGGAATTGATGAATCAAAAATACATTGGTCATGAAACTTTTGTACGCACAATACGAGGGCGATTGATGTTTTGGATGATGAGACATGGCTAGGGTACATTGATGATCTCGCTTAGACTAGAACCCGTCAAACTTTGTGTTGTTTATTTGAACCGGTTATTGCCGATGATGACTCGGAAGACAATAACGACAACGCATTTGACTTAAATGAACAACCGATAGTTGAAGAAAATGATAGAGGGATTGAGGATTTTACACCCGAACTTTATTATAATCGAATTCGGTGAGCATGATGTACGTACTCCACAAGTCTCAGCCCCTCATGAAATTTTCATCCAACCGAATAGAACTTTCGGTGAGCAAGTAATTGACTTGTCAAGTGAACGTGGCTACGATTGGGGATTCATTGCAAATATGATTAGTCAGCCATTGCACATACCTTACAGTGAACAACCTATGGCTAGAATGTGTGCATCTATGAATGAAGTTGGAACGTCTCGGCAGAATTTAGATCAGACGACCCACACACCGTATAGGCAGCAAACTAGTGGTAGGAGGCGTGAACCAGTGATTGAAGCAGGGACTTGTTGGGATAATTTTGGTCAAACTAGTCATAATCTCCACATAGATGGAACCAGCCGGCAGTTTATGCAAACAACGATGCAAGCACCGATGCAAACGGGCCTCAATATCGGGGGATCTTTCATGAGTTATTTGTGCACCTTTGCACGAACCACGACACGGTCACACATTTAGTATGGCCGTGATTAATCGCCATAGAGGTGCTCATTTCGGTCGGAATGGACCCGCCCAAATTCCTCCATGTCCACATCTTTGGGACGTTTGGACCGATAATCCGGATGTATTGTTTATTGGTAAAAGTATAGAGACAAGGAGGATATGAAGGATAAAATGAGTTACCACGCATTGAAAAATGACTACATGTGGAAACTCGTTAGGTCCGACAAGGAAAAGTTAAAATTACGATGTTATACTTCAGAACGATGTGAATGGAAGGTTGTCGGTAGGAAGGTTGTTGATTCGGATGTGGACGCAAGGGACGGACAACGTTGCATGAACTTTGTCATAACCGCGTACAATGAAACCCACACTTGTGGATTGGACCAATTGACTGACAATCATAGACAAGCCAAGGCCGGACCTATAGGTCGTTTCGTAAGGGATAGCCTCATAAAACTCGGGAGCGGTTTCACGACAAAAGTTTTACAAGCGGAGGTCAAAAAAACATTCAACATAGACCTTAATTATCAAAGTGCCTATCAATGTAGACAGAAAGCCTTGGAATTGATCGGCGGAAACGTAGAAATGTCGTATTCTAAATTACACGCCTACTTTTACATGTTGACGGTAGAAAATTTTGGAACCATCACAGACATTGTTCCTGATGCGCTTGGCAGGTTCAAGTATTGTTTCATGAATTTGGGTTCTAGTATCGAGGGGTTTAAGTATTGTAGGCCTATCTTAGTTGTGGACGGTACACATCTGAAAATATAAGTATTGTATTGTTTTTTGAGACTAGCTAATAATATTACATTGTTTAATGTGAAAGTGAAAACAATACATTTAATATTGTATTGTTTTGTGAGAAGGACTTATATTTTGTGACACTATTAAAAACCCAAAAAGACTTATATTACGGGACGGAGGGAGTATTTAGTTAGACTCATTTGCAACGCTACCGTGGCTAAAAGTAAGTGTATAGCAACGAGTGGTTTTATGGTGCAACGGTCGTAGGAAGGTTATACCAAGTGGCATACATTAGAGCCTCTCATTTTTACTCTCTTTCACATAATACACTTTTATCGTGTGTGAGAGGTTAGAAATGAATGGTTATAATGCATGCCACTTGGTAAAACCTTCCTACAACGGTTGTATTTTAAAATTTCACGTATAGCAACACCTTTTTATGTGTGTGGCAAAAACTATTGTAGTAAAAGACTGTTTTTCTTATAGTGGACGCTGCCATTTCCAGCCGTCCTGTTCAAAAAAACTGTATCTACACCTTGACCAAGTTCTGTAAAAAAATGTTCTCCTTTCCACATCAGACCGTATAGAAGAGAATTCGGACCTTTGATAGTGATTAGTGAAAATCATCCTCATTAGATTCCTCGGAAGATGATTCAGACCCAAGATTGAGCGGCCAAGAGAAATGGTTTTCTTATTCAACATGAATGATAACCTCTTCCCCATCAACGGAGATCGGAAACGATATGGAAATATGGTTGAAACAAGAACTTTTAACTTTAATTCTGCAAACTTCAAGGGAAAGTCTTTCTTCAGTTTTGGTATCAACTTCAAGAACCTCCCAAACAAAGCACCAATTGAACTAAAAGTTTTCCAACTCCAAATTTGTAGTGGAATTCCCTGCAACTTAACCAAACCACCTTTTCTCACACAAGAAAGTCCTTGGACCACGGACCGATCCAATCACACCAATCACTAAGCCAAGATCCACCTTCAAGTAGGAGCTTATTTCTTTTACTAGGACTTGAACATTCGATCAAAACATACATACCGCCAACATATTTTAAAACACAGCCTTCAAAACCTTCTACTTCTAAGGATTTTTCCAAAAGACACAATGAGTCTAAAGATTTTAAGCCTCCAACCACGCTGTTTTCTAGCTAAGACGACTCAAAATCCTTAGAATGAAAAGACAAATATGAAGTGTTTCCATTTCTAACTTCATCGCATTTGTTCGGAAAGGTCCTGATGCTCCTAGAAGAGGAACACTGATTGTTTGGAACACCATCCACCACCTCCTTGTGACTTTGTTGCGTCTTTTTTTATACCTGAGACCGAAATTCCTCTAGTTCCAAAGATCATGAGAATTGAAATAATCCGGCACGTTAGTGAAGTAAAAAGAATGTAAAACCCTCTTGAGATCCTCGTGAAAACTGCCGTGACTGTTCATTCCCCTGTTCTTAGCATCCCTTGCAAAACCCCTGCCAAATCCCCCCTCTCACTCTCTCTCTCTCTCTCACCTCTCACTCTCTCTCTCACCTCTCACTCTCTCTCTAAAACCCATTTTCTTGCTTCTTTTGACGACTCACCAGTTAATGTGCAGTCATTGTACTAACATCATTACTTACGTACAAATTATACAAGAAATAAATCTATCTTTCCCTATGATTTCGACCTCTGCTCACGTTATACTAGCTATAGAGGTAGTAGGCGATTTATCTTAGGTAGCTTAACGACTCACCAGTTAGTGTGCAGCCATTGTCCTTGTTAGTGTTTGCTTATTTTGGTTAGACTCATATTCATTTTTCAGCAGTATTCTTATTCTTTTGTAACTTTGTATATGTCTAGCATCTAGCCGGAAGCTTTGTTAAATAATTGATGTTGAAATATATATATCGTAATGTTGACTTAAACTACGCCATCGAGTTTGGTCTGCGAGTATAATACTCATGAGAGTTTGTGTGAAACTGTGGTGGTTAGCAGGGCATGAAGGTGTCTGGCCGATTCTCGTGTCCGGTCAGCGGATCGGCAAGGTTGATCAACTTGGCGATATTTGGGTCTTTGATGAATAGTCTGGCTGAGATTGGTTGTCAGCATACTTGGAGAACACGTCTGCATGGTTTTCAATTTGGATAAGGTTACTTCTGGGGTATTTCAGTCATTGTCTGGGTTGACTGTATAGTCGGATAGGATTGGATTCCCAAGGCTATAAATACCATTTGTACTAATTGTAACTTGATGTAACTTTCTCGTGATAATAAAATATCTTCATTTGTCTTTGGAGTGGTCGGCACATTGCCGGAAACCACGTTAAATCTGTGTTCTTCTTGTTTCTGTGTTTGTTTACTTGTTAAATCTTTTATCTTTACTGACAATCACCATCACTTCTTGATCGATCCGTCATAACATATGCCTCTGAAATCTATTGCCTCTGAAACACTTAATAAAATTTTAAATAACAAATAAAGCATAAACAGAAAAATGTATATGATGATAAAAACAACCGCGTAAACAAACCATATGCAATATCAAAATAACATTGCTTATTGCAACAAGAGACAATACTTTTAAACGAAACATACAGATCTAATTCTCAAACGGTAGTAACATTAAGCCACCAATTCATATAAAATGTTCTAGTGCGGAAGCGAGGCGCACATTACTTTAAGAATATAAAACCCATCTTCTTTACTACCCACCAACAAACGTAATTATTTTGAAGCGAGACTAACGTTCACAATGATTTCTTGAAATTCTACCATCATAAACAGCCATATTTCTTTGCTTAAACTTCCACCCAAAGTCACAATAAACATCTGGGGTGAAATTGATTGGATAATACGGATAAATAACCTCTCATTCACATGGAGATAACGAAGTTTGGGGTAGGCAGGGTAACAATGAATGTATAAGAGATAGTTATTATGCTGGGAGATTATTAACGATGACCACATCATACCTAACAGAGACAACGCCTACAACTAGTAAAATCAGAGCAACAATGAGACTTATACTTTTGATAGAAATCATCATAGTATGATTCTTTGATAAAGAAGACAATTTTATTTAAAACTAATGTATACTATATAAATTAAAAAAATAGGCAAAACATGACAAAATTGAGTACTATGTGAAGGTGGACGGGGGTTGGTAGTTGCTTCAGATTAATTGCAACTATTAATGCTTCATAACTGAATTAGTGTGTCGAGTCAAAAAAAAAAAAAAGAGGGAGGGGGAGGGGGAGGGGGAGGGCCCCTTTTAACTGCTTTCAGTTTCTCTTTCAAATTAAATCATGACCACATAATGAAAATCTTAATGACTCAACCAAGCATCAAAAAACTTGAAAGGGGTAGGACCACTATTCTTATAACCTTCAAGCATGTACGTAGTAACACGGATACAGAATAAAAGAAGAAAAATAATACTGGCAATTATCCAAAGAATAGATCAAAGCATGAAGAAAAAAAATAATACTGGCAATTACTCGCAAATTATGCATAAAAAAGCTGGATTATTCAGGCATTTATTCTTAAAGTAGTTTGAAACCTAAAAAAGAGGAGAGATTTCGCAAGCAATGATACGAAATTTATGCATAAAACAACAGGACTATGCAGTATATTATTTGTAAAAAGAGATTGAGACATTGAAAAAAAACCGAGATTATGAAGGCAATTAGTTACACATTATGCCCAAAAAATAAAATAAAAATAAAAAAACAAAGGCAGGAAATTATTCGTACAAACATATGGAAACATGAAGAATTACTGATAATGACAAGAATTTTTTTTGAGCAACGATAATGACAAAATTAAGTCAATAGTTTGTTTAGATAATGTTATTTGAATTTAAATTATGATAGAGTTGTTAGGATAAATTATTTGATTTAGATAAAAGTCTATTTAAAATACATCTTTATCATATTTATTTTAACAGCAAATTTAAAAATTTATTAAAAGACTAATCTATCAAGATGATAGAAAAGCCAAGAGGTCAACAAAAAAAATACATCAAAGATATCTCAACACAAACTTTTAACAAAACAAACAGATCACAATCATCATAAGAGCACAAGCAACTAGCACCAATGCACCGGCAAACTATCGGACAGGGTCATTGGATCCGTGTGAACGCGCTAAACAGGTCTTCAAGCCACACATTCCAGTCTCCAACGTATCTAGTGTTTCTCCTGCTAATCCAAGTGAAACTGACAGTTTGGATTTCCTTAAACAACGCATTTACATCCAAAGGTTTATGATTGAAGACTAAACCGTTTCTTTTGATCCAAATGCACCACAGGGTGGTTCGCTTGATAGCTTTCCAAATCCAAGACAAGTGACCAACATGAACAGAAGAAGGAGTGTAATTGCAAAAAGAAGTCCAACTAGATGGAAGAGATATGTGAAGTTTGCACCAAGAGAGAAGATTGTCCCAAATCATTTTTGAGAAAACGCAATGTAAGAGTAGGTGCGATTCGTTTTCGTCCCGGGTATTGCAAAAAGAGCACTTGACGCTAAGGAGATTAATTCCTCTTTTGGCAATATTGACTTTGGTTGGTAACCTGCAAAACGAAGCCTTCCAAAAAAAATATTTATTTTGGAAGGAAGAGATTTACTCCATCTTGTAGTGATGGGGGCCTGGGAGTTGGCTCCCATAGACATCATTTTCTCAAGTAGAAGCTTTTTTAGGCTTGCCGTAGTGAATTATCCGTTCGAAGAAAGAGTCCAAGTGTTTATCACAAATATTTTCCTGCAATAAAAAATGAGACAAAGATGATATGAGGGAATTTAAGTCACTCACCTCTCTACCCCAGAGCTCCCTTTTCCACTCAAACATCCACCTCCATGACCCTCCCTCAAAGACACCGTAATCCTTCACAAGCATACCATTTTTTTTATCAACCAAACATCAACCAAACATCTATTACCCACCCAAACATCTTACCAAAACAACGAAAGACCCCCATTTCCCACTTTCATTGAATGGGAGGAAGAAATAGGCACACCCACCTTCTCAATCGTGATCACATTTCTAATAATACCTAACCAAACCTTGCCTCTCCCGCTCCTTCTAACGCCCTCCCCGAACCACCTTTTTCACCGTACAAAGCACTCACAACCTTCCTCCATAGAGCATCTTTCTCTTCCTTAAATCTCCACCACCACTTACAAAGCAAAGCCATATTGGGAATATTTAGCCCCCCCACCCCTAGCCCACCCAATTTTTTTGGTTTTAGGATAGTAGACCATGATATCCAAGCCAATTTCCTCTCATTCCCTCCCTCTCCCAAAAGAATTTTGCCCTCAAACTCTCAATTTGATCAACAATCGTCTTCAGTGCATGGAAAACGGAGAGATAATAACATGGTAGACTACCAAGGACAGATCTTATTAAAGTAAGCCTCCCCCCAACAGAAAGCAACCTAGCTTTCCAACCGGCGAGCTTACCTTTTATCTTATCAATGATCGGTTGCCAAGATGAGACTTTATTCATATTGAGCCCAACCGGGAGCCCCAAATAGATGAAAGGAAGAGAACCTGGGCAGCACGAAGAAGAGCCCCTCTTATCACCTCATCAGTCTCAACATTTAACCCAAAAAGCTTGCATTTCCCCAAGTAAATGTTGAGCCCCGAGATCCAAGCAAATAGTTTAAGGACCCTCCCCAGATTAGCAATATTATCCAAACTCCATGTACCAAAGAAGATAGCGTCGTCGGCGAACTGCAAATGAGTCAATGACAAGCCCTCTTTCTCAATTAAGATACCATCCAAGAAATTTTTAGAAGAAGCCGATAAAATAAGAGCATTTAAAGCTTCACCCACAAGAAGGAATAAGAAGGGTGAAAGAGGGTCGCCCTGCCGTAGTCCCCTTTCCATTTGAAACCCTGAAGTGGGGCTACCATTGATAAGAATGGAGACCCTGGCCGAACTCAAACAGCCCCTCATCCACCTTCTCCACGTGTCCTCAAAGTTCATTTGTAACATTATGGAGTCCAAAAAATCCCAACTTACTGAATCAAAAGCCTTCTCAAAGTCGGCCTTGAAAATAAAGGCTTTTGATTTTAACTTCCTCACATGATCGATAACCTCATTAGTTATCACCACCCCGTCTAGAATTTGTCTACCTTTGATATAGGCGGACTGACTTTCCCAATTAAAAAGAAAGGACGTTTTTAAGTCTCTCTGCCAAAACATTGGATAAGATCTTATAGATGGAGCCAATTAAACTTATGGGCCTATAGTCTTTAAATGAGGTTGGATTGTTTCTTTTGGGTACAAGAGTAACAAAAGAAGAGCAAAAACCTTTATTCAGTCTCCTAGAAGCTTCAAAGTCTTTAATATAATTCATAATATCTCCTTTCACAAGAGTCCATTGAGATTTGAAAAACCCCATAGTGAAACCATCGGGCCCGGGAGCCTTATCACTGCCACAATTCCACACCGCTTCTTGAACTTCTTTTTTCTAAAATAGGTCTTTCAATAGAGGACTTCAAAGATGGTGTTAATTTTTTGAAAAAGATTGGATCCAAAAGAGGGTCTGTTGCGGATAGCTTCGTGAAAGAAAGACTTAAAATGTCTGACAGCTTCATTCTTAATGCAAGTAGGATCTTCACTCCAAGATCCATTTAAAGTCATACCAGAGATGTTATTTCTGGCTAATCTACCTTTGATGATACTATGAAAGAATTTTGTATTATCATCACCTTCCTTAATCCATTTAGATCTCGGTTTCTGTCGCAACATGTCTTCCAAAAGAATTTTCTTGCTATTCATATCATCAATGGAACCAATCCTTGCTTCAGTCTCAGCTAAATTAAGGTCCCTGTCTTCAGCAAGCATATCAAAGTGTTCAACTAATTTTCGAGCCCGGTCAAGATCGTCTTTAAGGTTACCAAAAGTCTCTTTGCTCCATGATTTCAGAGCCACTTTCACTTTATTAAGTTTACTCCTTAAGACAAATCCAGGATTTCCCACAACATCACTCTCAGTCCAAGCCTTAGCCACGACATAGTTAAAATCTGTGTTTCATCCAAGCATTGAAAAATCTAAACGGAGAGGGTCCAAGTCAATACCAGATTGCTTTAGAAGAATAGGGCAATGATCAGAATTCAGAAGGCCCTCTTTGCAGACCGATATGAATAAGATTTGGCAAGAAATCAAGGAATTTAGGTGAAATCAAGCATCTATCGATTCTACTCATCTTGGAACAAGATTTATTGGTCCAGGTAAATTTCCTACCCTCGATCTTAAGGTCAATAAGGCCAGAGCAGGAGATGAAATCATTTATAACATCAGCATCCAGTTGATTAAAGAGAGTTCCTTTCCTTTCAGAAGAAGAAGAGACAGAGTTGAAATCCCCAATAATGCAAGTAAGGCCCATCCAACTGTTGATAATATTCAGAATATCCAACCACATACCTCTTTATGCTGGTAGCGCTTGAGGGGCATAAACGTTAACAAAAAGAATAGGAAGATCAATCCCCAACCACCTTCCAGAAACGTTCTCTTTTGTGAATATGCTTTTATTCCAGACACAAACCAAACCACTGGTAGCACATTTCTCCCGTGAAAACGTTCTCTTTTGTGAATATGCTTTTATTCCAGACACAAACCAAACCACTGGCTGACTCAACGGAAGGGGAAGAAAAATGCTCCACATTGCTAAGTCCCCACAAAGCATTAACGTGGAAAGAAGAAAATGTGCTTAACTTAGTTTCCTGGATAGCCAAGAAATCCACCTTCTCTTTGCTTACCATGTCTTTGATCTATCTGCATTTAGAACTTTTTCCCAACCCTCTACAATTTATAAAAAGAATCCGCATAAGAAAAGAGCCCACAAACACAATACAATTGGAGAAAGCTAGCAGGTGGGAGGGCCTGCCACTTCCCCATCTTTAGTCACCTGACAAAAATTAATGCCCAATTCTTGTCCGAGGAGAACAACATTCTGGTCGTTAATTGCAGGAGCGTCGGCTTGGCAATTATCTCCCAATTTCAGAAGACGCACCATATTTTGAATTCCGCTATCCGATACGGAAAGACCATCAATTTCAGAACAAGATGGGTATTTACTGCAGTTCGACTTTTGCACATTTTTAATCTGCACACGAACGCCCTTTCCTCTTCTTCTTCTTTTTGCTTTTGTTTCTCGAAACAGATGGATATTCCTTCATCGTGTAAATCAGCTAAAATTTCTGACAAGGGTTTAAGAACTCTATGCTTTTTGTTTAGTTGAACTTGGACCAAGTCACCTTTGATTTGCATTTCTCCTATATCCTGATTTGTTGAGGCCGTATCAATCTTTTGGGGGCTGTTGAAATTAGTTGAGCCCAAAGGAACTTTCGGGTCATAATTTTTTTCACAGTTCGCCTCAACCACAGAAGCATTCAGGCCCAATTCCTAAATAAGGCCCAATTTGGAGTTATTAGCCGGAGTCACAACTAGGGCCGAATGACGAGCTTCGGTCAATAAGAGCATTTTCCTTAAGGAAAATGATTTTGGCACCGATTTGGTGCACCACTCATTTCCCGAATTTATATTTGTGTGGTGCATAATTTTTGTGTTATTTTGTTTTTCTTTTAAGTGCTAAAATATGTGGTTATAAAGTGTTGTGTGGATGATTTATATGTATTTTTTATGTGTCTAAATCACTATCATTTCCTTAAATGCATCAACATGAGACGCCGGCTTGTCAGAACATTCTTTCTGTTTGCTTGAGGTACTCTCGATTCCTTCCCCACCGCCCAAAGAATTCAATTGAGCACAAAGCTCAGCCGCCTCTTTGCCTTCCTCACGGAAAAACGAGAATGACAGTCATCCGCCGTGCCACCACCTTTCAGAGTCTGACATTGCCCATTATGATATAAGGAAATGTAGTAGCACCTTTACTAACACCAATTGATTTAGAACAACGGTAAGCATTTGATTCTAATATGGTATCGGAGCAGCAGATCCTGAGTTTGCCTCCGCCCAAAGACAATTAAAAACAAAAAAACCTAGTGTTGGGCCCCTCTCTTCTTATATGCCCACACTTCCCAAACAACAACAAAAAAACCTAGTGTTGGGCCCCTCTCTTCTTATATGCCCACACTTCCCAAACAACAAAAAAAAAAAGTCAAGTGTTGGGCCCCTTTACAACGGTATTGTATTCATGTTTGTTTGTTTGTTATTATCAGAGGTTTTTGACAAACGTGTTTCAGAGGCAAAATTGGAATAATGGTCCTCTAAATAGGCGTCCGGTGAGGAAAATGAGGAAAATAGTCCTCTATGTTGTTTTTTTATTAAATGGTCCTACTCACCGGATAACACTGACTGGGCCCCGGAATTTTTTAAGATTACTTATGTGGCTGTCACGTTGAATCTTATGTGGTTGTGGGTCACTAGTCCCTATCGCATGCTACCCCCATCCATTTGTTGCATCAACAGGAATATTAAGATCTTTATAAAGAGCGACCATATGCAACAATTTTTGAGTTGAAGAATTGAAACCAATAATTTTGCAAGGAAAGCGTAAGAAAACCATTGAATTTTTGGTATAAAGTGAACCGATAAAGGAATGGAAATGAGTGAAAAGCTAGAGGAATTGCCACAAAAGATCCAAGAACATAACACAAAAAACGGACATACATGTGGCTACGTTAAAATTTCATTATGGAATCACAGCAAATCATGTCACAAAAATGTTAGAAAAAGAAATCTGTAAAGATGAAAGGATCTCATTATCCACCAACCGTTAAAGATTTCTTCTGTTGAAGGTCATGAATATATTACCAATTCTCTAGAATATATAGTCGTATGTAAAGAGAAACTATCTGACCCAAAAGCATCACCAACACACATTAATTCATTGTACATTCTTTTACCTCCAATCTCAATGAACAGACATATATATCAAACGATGTATTACAATTGCGATCACGATTTTGAAGTAAAGCTTCAACTGAAAGAACAGGGTTAGATTAAAAAAGGGAAATGATATTGAATATACTGCTCAAAAAAATAGTTTTTTTTATACACACTACTTTTTAAATCTTTAATTTATATACACCGGCTAAAATAACATAATACCGTCATATGTTGCATGAAACCGTGCTATTGTATTGCGGAAAACCGGTATATTTAACACGGTATCGTGTTATTATTAACGCGATACCGTGCTTTTTGACAAGAAAAACAGATTGAAGGCAACCCGAACCATCGACATTCTTCTCCACCCACCATCGACTTTCTTCTCCGCTCATCAGCCTCCTTCTCTCCAAAAATCAGTCTTTTCTTTTTAAGAAATCATCATTTCTTCTTCACAAATTCAGGGATGAATTGTTTGGCAATCTCCTTCAACATTTTGGGCTAGATGTCGGGCAATCAACATTCCGGGTAGAGAAGTCCGGAATTTCCGGCAAGAATAATAACTCAAAAATCAACTCTTGGATTTGTTAACCGCCGTTTGTTGTTGCATCAATTGTCGGTAACTTTTTTCTATTTGATTTACCTTCAATTTCGTAGCTGTTATAAACCCATTATGAATGGGTTTTTTTCACCTTCAATTTCTTCAGGCTTTTGTTGATTTTGGGATGAACCCTTTTGAATCTATGTCGTATGTCGTATGTTTGTAAGGGTGATTTATTAGCCAAGGAAAAAATCAAGATACTTTTTGAATTTATTACTTGCACTGTGATGTTTCTGGGCTATAAATTAACACATAGTATCTTCCCTTTAGGATACTAAATTTCACGAGTCTCTAATGGCTGGAATAAAATTGGTCATAGTGTATATGCTTCGCACCGTAAAATCTTATTCCCAATCTTATTTACTTCTTTGAACTCAAACGCTTCTCATGATTATTTTTCGGTGCTTGTTGAATGTTACGTCACATGCTTATCGAATTGAAAATGCTTGCATTTGTAGATGGCGAGAATCATTGGTGATTGGATCATACGTCCGAAGAATAGATACGTTGTGGAACACAACTACCGGGTGGGAAAACTCAATTCAAACCCTTGATACGAAATTAAGTAGTTTTCAGAAGCATGGTTTGGTTGACAGGATAAGAAGTTCCCCATTGGGTGACATGTATGATGCAATGAGCTACTTTCAGTACGGTTATGCTCTTCCATACCATTTGCTGGTCCGATCTGTTTACACGGACAAAGATGATGAGCTGCTAATTAGACTCGGTGATACCACATGCCGTTTTGGGAGGACAGAGTTTGCGTTAATCAGCGGTTTATCCTTTAAGGAACTAGAGCTGGTCGGTCCGTTGAGGAGGTGTCACATTCGAGTCTGAAAGCACATCGGGATGCTGAGAGTGGTATTGTCGATATGTCTCGAGCTCCATTCTTTGGGCCACTTAAAGATATTACCATTTCAAAACTTGAGGATGCGTTGGTCAATGCCACTGATCCTGAGATTGCTTATAAAGTCGGATTGATATATTTCATCAAGTCGTTATGCATGGGAAGTCGCAAGAACGCCGGTGGCGCCATTTGTTTTCGGATTGGTTGAAGACACGCCCCGGTTTCTATCATTTCCGTGGGGTAGATATTTCTTGGATTTAAGCATGGACATTTGGAAGAGGAAAAGAGACCTCATGAGGATTCCTCTTAAGGATAAGGGTAAGGATTCAAAGAAGGATGACATTGCTTCGTTGATGGTTGTATTCTTTGTTTGGGCGTACGAGACGCTGCCATCGAGTGTGGTAAATAAGCTCTTGAAAAAACAACGAGGTGAGTATACCGTGTGTTGAGATGGCGTCCCGATATGGGCCGTGTACAAGAGAAGACCTTGAGTAGATTGCTCGAAGATGAGGCATTGGTAACAAATTTATTATTTCAGTGTCTAATATATCTGCATTCATTATAAATTTAGGAAGAAAATGCAATTTATCCCCTGAAATTACACAGCTTACATAAAATTTACAACCATTAACTATTATTGTTCGATTTATGACCTAGAAATATTAATTAAACAATTTCCCATCCCAAACTATTTTTGTATCCACGTCTTAGTCAAAATTCTGTTTGAGGGGGGAAATTGCATTTATCCTGAAAAATTTATGTTTGACGATTAGTAATAAGTGATATATATGTTGCTATATTGCAGGATGTTAAGAGATACCTTGAGCCGAATGAGGCGGAAGCTAGAATGTTACGGGACAATGGGCTGACAGATGATGAGATTAAATCGCAACCCCCAATATATCCTCCCCCTGTGGTCGCCCCGCCTGCCCCCGTTGCTCCGCCTCCGACTATCCATGCTACAACGGATGCCACCACACATGCTTGTACTTCGTCTCAAGCCGCACCAATTGCAGCTCTTGATATTCACTCCGACATTATCGATCTGCGTAATACGATTAATAATGTGGTTGATGAGATGCGAGGAAAAATAGAAATCGTCATGGGTTATGTTCGTCGTTATCGACAAGAATCGATCCATAAGATAGATGATTTAAGGAATGAGCTTACTGTATCCAACGAATTGATGATAAGGTTGATTTCGGCAAACAAAGCAGAAGCCACTGAGCAAAATCGTGTGATATTGGCAGCCCTACATCGCATTTGGGGTGTCATCAGCCGACAAATTGTAATATACTTTCAATATTTTTGTAAATACTTAAGCATCATTCTTATAATAATAAGTATTAACCCACATTTGGTACAGAGATTTGGTGGTCATTGTGTGGACCCTGATGAACCTTCGCATGCAGCTGCCCAGCCGGAGTATCAGCATGAGCATCAACCGGCTTATCAACCGGCCTTTCAGCATGAGCCGGATCATCAGAAGGGTGTTGATGCGTCATTGCTCGAGGTAATATTTGGTCATATGATATGAATAATATGGTAATAGATATAGTACTTCTGTTTTTTGCCTTGATTTTATTAGTAATGGCCAACTTTTTTTTACAGGTTTTGGGAGACGAGTCGCGTTTATCAGAAGCAAATACGACGGCATTTGTGGAGGAAATGTTACAGGGAATCAAAGATCCATATACTACTTTCAATGACGTATTAGAAACGGTGGACACTTTCTCATCGGGTTAGTTATGTTAAATTAATTGGCTATAGGTACCTATGATGAACTAGGTTCAAAGTATTGAGATTGAGAAATAGAACACAACTCCACTTGCTTACTTGCTTGTGTTACTAGATTTATCTAGATTTCATCAAGTAGTTTGTCTCAGGTTACGGTGCCAAAGTTGCACTGTGGAAGTTGTTGCAAATATTCTTGGAGTGCTTTCACCTGTTTGCTTTAAACAAAATTGGCTATAGGTATGAAAAATTAAAATACGCTGGTGTTGCTATTAACTTTTTTATTTTGTTTACCATATGTAGGAGACGACAGTATGTGGAAAATAGGGATCGACACGATCGGGCCATGTGAATCTTCAATAGCTAAAAAGAGACGTGTGAAGTACATTGAGAGCATTCAAGAGAGGACCGTTAAGTTCATGAAGTGGTATAATGCACCGAACTCTCTACAAATAATAATACCTACCAGTACGGAAGTAAGTAGTGATCGGGAAGTAATTGCAAAACCGTTTTGGTTTGAAGAGTTGGTAACAGATAAGGGTCGTCTACGTGAGCTGGTGATATTAACAAAAAAAAAATTATACTTACAATAAAATAATGTTATTTTATTTGAATTTTGTAAACAATTTTTGCATTTGTTTTTGTTGCAGCATGTTGATGCCTACGTGAACCTATTAAAGCGACGAATGGCGGCGCAACCGGATGCGTTTAAGCGCGGGTCAGTGGTGTTACACTATGAATTTGCCACTTCAATGGCAGAAAGTTCGCTTCCCCATCCCGCATTGTATGCACATGTTTGGAGACCACATACCACAACATACACATTATGGCGCATCGAGTCCGATCATTGGGTTGCCGTTGGGATATCTATTAAAGACTGGACTATTTATGTTTATGATTCATTAGATGGCTACGAGAATAAAGATATGATCTTGAGGCAGTTGCATGGATGGACTCTTTATATGCGGGTGGTACTGCAGGCAGCACCGCTGGTACGGGAATTACCCGAAATGGTGGATGCTTCGGAACCTGTATTCAAAATAGACTTACTTCATGATCTCAAACTTCCACAAATGAAAGGAAGGTGCGCAAAGCAATACTTTGAATCCCTTCGGTCCCTTAAGTAAAAAAAAAAAATTATAATAAAAGGCCGCTTACTTTAAGTAATTTTTTGTTGCAGGCGGAATTCTGCTGTTTATGCCTTGAAATACATTGAGGACATAGTAACTGTAGGCCACTTACGAGGTGTCTCCGACGAAGACATGATGGGGTTCAGGAGACAGATTTCTGCAGATTTGTATTGCCAATACTATGGCAATTATGGGTCATGTTGATGTGTAGGAACAATTGTATTTGTATAAACAGTATTATCATCTTTCAGCTTTTGTCCATGTCGTATTGTCACATCTATCATGCTTTTTCAAACTTGCCATCCAACGATTAAGAAGCAAATACTATCATGATTTTGCAAACTTGTCTGCCATTGAATAATTTGAAATCATTCACACATATCGATCACAAAACGGTTAACAACACGATGATAACATTTCAAGGACACGACATGAATATCCATAGTTAATGGTTTGGATTTACTGAGCTATTCTCCATCTATTTTCTGATTATGATTTTTTGTTGTAAATCTTCCAAATTTCTTTTATATACCACATTGATTGATTTTGATACATTGAATTAAATTGTCAATTGGTCACTTAATATACCACATTTAGTGTATGTTATGCGCAATGTTTATGCATTCCTCTGTAAAAATCATGCATTCAAACTCAACAGGGATGAGATTACACTCTTTATTGGCTTTGTTAAAAAAAAAAAAATTAAACACTTAAAATTACATTGCTTAATCATACACAATATTTGGCTTCGACATAAAAATGACCAATAAATCCTGCAATTAATCATATCCATATGCAAACACTACACTGTATAAACTAAAAAATTTCATAGGATAGGACAAAAACTTCCATGGGAAGCAAATATCCACGGAGTGTGCACAATACTATCTTTCGTCAACCCACTTACTTCATTCAACACCGAGATATCCCGCCGGTCCGGTTTTTTTAGCTTTTTTCTTTCTTGTGTAGTAAAAAAAAACTCCCAAATCGTGGGAGAAAATGCAAACATTACTCTTGAATGAACTACGGTGTTTTTGCATCCGGCCTCTTAGCATTATGTCCCCTAATGGGGATTTCAATATTTGGTCAATCAAGTTAGCATCTTTTATGAGAGATAAGTGCAGCTTTGAGTTTTTTGAACCGCTCTTTTCCGCCCCTGTAATCGTATGTTATTGTGTATCTATCCTCCGGACGAATAACCCATGCACCGGGAGGCCCCGCCATCTATACATGAAATCACGTTAACCACGGTATAACAACAACAACAACAACAACAATAATTAATCATGATGATTACAAAAAATGACATTCACCGTCTAAATTTAACAATAACAACAATGATGATGATGATTACAAAGATGACATTCACCGTCTAAATTTTAAGATGTAATCTTTACTCACTAGAATTCACTTACAGAGACTTTCTTCGAATTCACTTACACAAGGAGACTAAGAACTCGTCATGTATAATCAACTCATACAATCATAGATAAATCATTATTATTCATAAATGACCTTCCAAGTCTCTAGACTTCAGCTTTATGTATCTTTCTTTGATCCCCCCACCCTCCAAGTTAACTGATACTACTGGGGGGTTATCAAATTAAATAGCATCCTTTTAGCTACAAGATGCTACTTAAGTAAATATAACAAAAGTCCAACTAAGAAATGAGTGAAATAAGGTTTCTCACATGTTCGTTGGATGCCTAAGCATCTCATACTGAGGTGCCACAAAAGGATTTAGCTTGTTCTAACGTGCGGATGGAGTAGAGGCGACCAAATGCCATTTTGTACTTTTATTACAAAAACATATGCGTAAAGAATGAATCCAAGCTTCATAATTGAATTTAAAAATCCAAGAATAGATTCGAAGGGTTCGTCCCAAAAATCAATAAAATCGAAGGTAATAACTCGAGGTAAATCGAATAGAAAAAACCCAATTCATAAAATCGAAGGTAAATCGAATAGAAAAAACTGACCGATAGCAAATTCAACAGCAAAACGGTGTTTAACTAATCCAATAGTTGATTTTTAGGTTAATCTTCTTGCCGGAAATTGCCCGACACCTATATCCGGAGAGGTTGAAGAAGATTGCCCACAACATTTCATCCCCGAAATGTTGAAAAGAAAGATGATTTATATACCTGTAAAATGTGAAGAAGAAGAAAAGGCTTATTTTTGGAGGATGAGTGGTGCCGGAGCGAGTGGTGCCGGAGCTCAGAGGAGAGGGAACGCGGTTCTTGAAGGTGGGTTGAAGGTTTTCAGAGAAGTGGAGAAAGGGTTGTTTGAGCTACCGTGTATAATCTTATTTTGTGAAATAGAACGGTACCGTGTTCTGCGTGTAAAATATAACGGTATTCCGTAAAAACTAGCACGGTTTAAGCTTATAAATAGCACGGTATGAGGTGAAATAGCACGGTATCGCATTATTTTGGACATGTGTATATAGATTATAGATTGAAAAAATGGGTGTATGAAACAAACTATTTTTTTTTACATGTATTTTAAAGGAGTTACCCCATTAAAAATGGGTACAAAAAAAGAAAAGTATAGAGTATTAGTCGAACAAGAATGACTATTCGTAGTAAAATAGCAGAATGATGAGATTTTCCGGTTGAATTGAGCTGAAAATGTGTGTTTAATTGAAGTTACATTTGAGCAGGTTTCCTATAAAGGGAGTTGTGCATAAGTAATAATGACAAGGAGTCAATAGTTTGCTTATATGTTTTTGCAAAAAAAAAAAAAAAAAAAAAAAAAAAAAAAAGTTTGCTTATATAATGTTATTTGAATTTAAATTATGATAGAGTTGTTAGGATAGATTATTTGGTTTGGATAGAGTTTTATTAGAAATAGATCTATCTCTATCATCTATAAATATTGTATTTCTGTTTATTATTACTATTATTATTATTAATTAATTAATTAATTAATAATCAATCAATCAATCACATTCTATTACTCTGTTACGAAGGAAAAGAGAGAAGGAAATTATGCACGCAATTATTCGCAAAATCTGCATAAAATAACATGATCGATTTTCTCAACAAAAAAATAAACATGATCGATCATTAAGGAATTTACTAAGTAATATATTTTTGACGGAAATACAAAATTATTACGATAGCTATTATATATTCTGATAAATGTTGTATTTAATTAAGGATAGCTTGGTAATTGTGGGTAGATGTGGACAGGGGCTACTGCAAGATTTTTGGGATACAAGTTTGAAAATAACAAATCCTATTTCAAATTTTTAATACATTAACTTTATATTTTTCAAGTGTAGATAATTGTCGGCTTAACACATATTAGTGATAAAATTTTCAAAAGATGATAAAAAAATACACCGATTTTTTTTTGGGTTTAGGTCTGTTGACCCTAACCCCTTGAGTGCCTCGCCCCTTGATGTGGAAGCCCTGGTATTGGCTATTGTAACTTGTGATTGATGAATGACATACTAAATACGATTCTCAGTATTCTTTAAATGGTGTCAGAGCCAAGTTCCAGAAAGAAAAGATAAAAAAATACCAGCATCGGCAAAAGCATTTTCACGAAAGCTCAATTTTGAAGTCCAAAAAGACTTTGCAGGATAATTGGGCTGTTTATTTGGGGATGAAGAAGAAGTTATGCATTGAAACAGACCTTCTTGCCTTGACGAATTTGATGCTGAACTAGCTGAACCAAAAAAAACGATATTAACGATATTTTGGCTTGACAAATAAAAATTAAAAATAAATAAATAAAAATATAAAGAGGAGATAGAAGAGGAGGGCCGACTTCGGTGACAGAGAAAAGGAAACGCTTCGAACAGGAACGAAGCTAATACACAATATAAACTTCAAGCAAAAGATCCCAGGTTATTGATTTAAAAAATAAAAAAATAAAAAATTATGAAGCAACAAGAAATGGCCGGCGGTTCAGCCATGGGAGCATGAGTAGCACATGGTGGACAGGTTGAACAAACTTGGGGCGGGTCTGCCTCCATTGAAGAAGATAGGAAGACCATGATGGTCTTTGAACTCCCGATTGATTCGAATTCGAATCAGAAAATTGAACAACATGATGAACATGCTTCCTCCGGACTCCATAGTCGATTGGATTGAAGGGGGGCTATCCTCGTCTTGACCGAGCCATCGGTGGAGGAAACAACAGAGGTGGACATGGCGGATCGTCGGACGGCATGAGTAGATGCCGGACCGAACAAATGATGGCTAGAGTAAATACAACAACAAGAGTGGGTTCGGCTCAGGCAACTCCCACGATTCATAATTTGAGTCTGGATCAATCCGGGATCACAAACGTAACTCCAGCTCAATGGCAAGGGATTCTGGATTTGTTAAATCTTCCTAAAGCACAGGATCATTTGACGGGTAACTCTTGATGGATTATTGACACCGGAGCAACCCATCATGTGGTCGTTGTCTTCAACTTGCCAGTTGATCGACAACCGATTGTTCAATGTCTATAGGATTGCCGGACGGGCGGACATCATCGCCACTCATAAAGGAACAATTATTTTACCGGGAAATTTATATCTTGAACATGTCTTATTTGTGCTGAATTTGACTTGTAACCTGCTTTCGGTTTCTCTGTTTTTGGATGACAACCATTGTACAATGCAATTCACGAACAATTTGTGTATTATGCAAGACCGAGCGACGAGGTCGCTGATTGGACTGGGTGAGCGTATGGATGGACTTTTTGTGTTCTTGGGAGTTCTAGAGGTTCTGGTTCTTACGGTTGATGGTGGACATACTGGGGATTTGTGGCACCGGCGTATATGACACCCATCAGAAAAGGTCCTTAGATAGGTGCCTAATATTTCTATTTCCAAATATTTAAATAAAGATGGATGTGATATTTGTTTTCGAGCAAAACAGACCCATGACCCCTTTCCCTTAGTGACAATAAAGCTAGTCATATTTTCGAGTTGATATATTGTGATTTATGGGGTCCCTACAGTACGTGTTCCCTCTACATGTGGTGCTACATATTTTTTGACTATTGTGGATGACTACTCTCGTTCCGTTTGGATTTATTTGTTGTTAAATAAAATGGAGGTTGAAATGGTTTTTATGGACTTTTTTTGCTTTGATTGCTCGTCAGTTTGAGGTCACGATTAAACGTGTCCTTAATGACAATAGGACAGAGTTTAGGCCTTACTTCCCTATTTTCGTAAAGAAGGTATAATATTTGAGACTTCATGTGTTGGTACTCCGCAACAAAATGGAAGGGTCGAATGTAAGCATCAACACATACTAAATGTTGCACGAGCACTTCGATTTGATGGTCAAATTACCCTTAAGTTTTGGGAGTGTGTGATGGCGGCCGTGATACATAATTAACTGCACTTCGTCGAGTATTTTGAACTATAAAACACCTTATGAGTCTCTATTTCACAAAGCACCAGATTTATCGATGCTTAGAATTTTGGGATGTTTGTGTTATGCCCACGACCATCGCCATTCACATAAATTTGCCAGACAGAGTCGTAAGTGTGTGTTTTTAGGATATTCTTTTGGGAAGAAGGGGTGGACCCTGTACGACCTAGATTCAAAAGAGATATTTGTATCCATGGATGTCAAATTTTATGAGCACGTTTTCCTTTTTTCTCACCAAGCCGGTGGTAGTGTGTCTTAGAAAAATAGTCATTTAAGTTGGCCTATTTTGGATTTTAGTCATGCTCCTGCTCCGGTGAGGAAAATGGTCCAGTAAGTTGTTTTTTATATAAAAAATAGTCCTACCCGCCGGAAAACGCTGACTGGGCACTGGAATTTTTTAAAATTGCTGACGTGGCTGGCATGTTGGATCCTGCGTGGCTATGGGGTCTCATTTTTACTCAATTTATTGCAAAAACGCCCCTTCTAAAAAATTGTTTCAACATAAAATCGAACATGTGACCTTACGGTAGAGAAACAAACACTTTGACATCCGAGCTAAAGCTTCAATATGTATATTATGACACAACTTATTACTTATTTTACTTATACCCGTACCAATATCTTCCCAGGAAAAGAGTCCATCATGCTATAGCTATTAATTATTGCATAAACCACTAAATAAGCCATCATTCACACAATAATTGAACAATTCATCAATTTTAAAGATAAATTACATGAACATCACAATACAAAATTCAAAGGAACAAATAACATTAATTAAAATACATCATCCCAAAGATAAATTAAATGGACAACAAAACATTGAAAGAAACGAATAACATTACATTACATAAAATACATCATTTTACATATACATTACATTGCCAACACAACACAAAAGAGAATTACATAACTATAGGGCTCGGATGGCAAATTGCTTTGAAATGTCTTGTTCAATTTATGTGTGAATGATGGCTTATTCAGTGTTTTATGCAATAATTAATAGCTATAGCATGATGGATTCTTTTCCTGGGAAGATATTGTTGTAGGAATAAGTTGAATAAGTAATCAGTTGTGTCATAATAGACATTATAGAGCTTTAGCTCGGATGGCAAAGTGCTTCCTTTTGAACAGTAAGGTCGCCGGTTCGAATCTGTGTTGAATCCATTTTTTTTATAAGGGGCGTTTTTTCAATAAATTGAGTAGAAATTGGGCACACAACCACGTAGGATCCAATGTGGCAGCCTAGTGGCAACCACGTCAGCAATTTTAAAAGATTTCGGTGTCCAGTCAGCGTTTTCCGGCGGGTAGGATTATTCAACAAAAAAAACAACTTACAGGACCATTTTCCTCACCGGAGCAGGACTAAAATCCAAAAATAGGCCAACATAAAGGACCATTTTTCTAATTTTGCTTGTGTCTCCCTTTATCCCTTACCCAGTTTTTGATGATGTTGGAATAATAGATATAGGGTTCGACGCTTCTCCTTCTTCTTCCCTGGGGATCCACCATTGTCGGTTCCTCATATTGAGGGGACGCAAGGCAAGATGAAACAAGAGATCCGGCAAGTAATATCGCACCTTCACCAGAACCTCGAAACCAGGTGACGGTGTGGAAGAATTAGGCAAAGATACACAACAGAAGATCCCCAATTCGCGGTTTCAGGATTTTGTGACCCATACTCTGGTTGAGAAGAAAAGTCATACTCCACGCTCTTCCACTCCGTCAGCATCCTCAAGTACTTCGTATCCTCATATGCATTTTGTAATTTATGATATATTCTCTGATAAGCATTGCAAGTATCTCGCAGCTATCACAATTGGGAATCCTCCTAAATCTTTTAAGGAGGCTGTTAAACATGAAGGTTGGCGTAAGGCCATGGCGGAAGAAATATGGGCCTTTGAAGATCATGGTACATGGGTATTTGATGACGGTTAAAATAGTCTATCCTACGGCATCAATATTCTATCCATTATGAGCTAAAAATAGTTGTTTTGACCTATAAATATGAACCATTTACGTTGAATATCATATGTCAGGTTCGTGAGTCGAGAAATCTGCACTTAGCATTTATTTTCCCTGTTTCAATATTATTTCGTGCATTATTTGATGATTTTCAGGATACGAAATATTGGGCTAAGCATGATGGACGAATATGAAGTGGACTGAGCGAAAGGAATGGGCCTAGGGTATTCTAGAATCATCCAAGTTAAGTTGGTTGAAGAAAAAGGATGAAAATACCCTCGGTAACCCGAGGATGGCCGCCGACTTAACGAGGGTCCAGAATCTTCCAAAACGCGTTTTCTTGGACGAGGGGTCAAACTAGATGTTTCTAAGTCGGTTTAGATAGCTATAAATAAGAGGCTTCGCCTCAGAACACAATGTACTCAAATTATTCAAGGAAATTATGCAATAAAAGTTCTTTGTTCTTTATTTTATTTATTTTATGAGTTTAGTCGGAGAGACGACGGAGTCGCCGCCTAGGAGGATCTGGCGAAGGAGATCTACGCTGCCGTCTTGAGGTATGATTTTCTATCTTTTCCAAGATGTAGATCTATCGTCATTATATTCGACTAGTATGTTTTAATTGGTTATTTAGTTTAATTATGCAGTAGTTAGTTTATTTTACCCCATGTGTTATAGATTTGATCCGTTGGTGAAGAAATCATGAAATAGTAGTTGCGTTCTTCAGATCTGCGACGGTCTATATCGCTAGATCTGGATACCTAGTAAATTACTAATTCATGATAATCGGCGCCAGCTACGTTGATCGATAGATTTAATTTACATGTTAGTAGCCTGATCAACTATTTGCATGTTATCGTAAATTAACATGAAGGACCGCAAGTGAAGTGTTAATTTGGACATTATCTAGAATGGACCCTAGGAACGTGCTGGTCAATGTCAACAGCTATCTAGGCGGGTTTTCGGTATGAGGTAACACTCAATATCGGCGACTTCTAGTTCTTTATGCGTATGGGCTATTACGGACCAATTAAGGAGGGTAGCTTGCGTATAGATTGTCTCACCGCCATTGTCGGGTAGATAGGGTTAGGAGTTGTACCAGAGTGAACAATGAATAAATTCACCAATGGGGAGGACTGTTGCATGTGTGGGGGGGAATAACTAATTACTCATAATTGAACTAATACCTTAGAAACTCAAGTTTGCTTCATCGAACTTGCATATTCTTGTTAGTTTGAGGCACCGATACTCGTGCCTCATATATTTAGTTGGTCGTAGATCGTAATCATGACAAATCAATATTGATAATTAGGCGTTCTTACGAGTCTCTGTGGGATTCGACCGTGACTCGCCAATACTCTGCTATGATAGACCTAGTCCTATTGCTAGTAAGTGCTTGCACGCGATCAGTATTACAACCACTTCCTCTCGGGAAAATGGCATTGAGGAGTAAGTGGGTCTATACCGATAAATATGACGTGCATGGGAACTTACAGTGGTTGAAAGCCCGATTAGTGGCATTTAGGCATCATCAGGAAGAAGGTATTGATTACACAGAGACATTCGCCCCATGGTGAAGATGGTTAATGTTCAAACTTTTCTTAGTGTTGCGGCAGTGAAACGATGGGATATTCACAAAATGGACGTGCATAATGCATTCCTACATGGGGATTTGAAGGAGGAGATTTACATGAAAATTCCTCCTGGTTTTGAGAAGAGAGGATCGAACTTGGTGCGCCGAATGCATAAGTCCTTGTATGTCTTGAAACAGCACCACGGGCTGGTTTGCAAAGCTTGCTTCGCTTTGTGTGAGTATGGTTTCCGTCAGTCCTACTCCAATTATTCATTATTTACCTTGCATCGCGGTGAGAATCAGCTCAATGTGCTCGTGTATGTGGATGATATGATCATTGCTGGAAATGATAAGGCTGCGATGATGATTTTTAAAGATTATTTGGGGAAATGTTTTAAGATGAAGGACCTTGGCATTTTGAAATACTTTTTTAAGATTGAGGTGGCGAGGAACAAGGACACGATTTTCTTGAACCAGCGAAAGTATTCTCTTGATATTATTCATGAGGCTGGTTTACTTGGGAGAAAACCCACAGATTTTTCTATTGAGCAGAATCACAAGTTAGCCCTGGCTACAGGTGATTTATTGAGTGATCCGGAGCCCTATTGTCGGTTGATTGGATGCCTTATTTATCTTGGAGTCACGCGCCCTGATCTGGCATATTCTCTGCATGTGTTGTCTTAGATTATGCAGGCTCCTCGAGTGGAGCATTGGGATGATGCGTTACGGGTTGTTCGATATCTGAAGAAACATCCGGGTCAAGGTATATTGTTATGTTTTGATAGCACTATTCTTCTTGAAGGGTGGTGTGATTCTGATTGGCAGCTTGCCCCCTTACACGGCGATCGTTGAGTGGGTGGTTTTGTTGAAATAGTGTCCTAAACCCAATCGGGTTGGACCGGATCCGACCGGGTCGGATCATTTCTACTATTTCTTTGTGTTTATACATATATTAAATGGCTTTTATGTTGTCATATATATGTTCTTTTAAAGAACCAATTATGAATTGTTATATGATAACGTCCTTAGTATTAAACTGTGATGGAGAAACCATGATAGGCGATTATGGTTGATGAGATCTCTAATCACTTTAATAAGTTTGATATTTAAATGTCTCAGTCGATGTACTATTAAGCAGGGCATTGATAGTATAAGCAGACTAGCACGTATTAGATGTCTTCTGTCTTTAAGTAGCGGTGGATAGATCTCGTCTATCGAAGTGTAGAGACACTTGGACCATGACGTGGGACGTGTATTAGAGAATGCGTACGTTAGACTGACCCACTTACACGGATAAGTGTCACACTATGTGACGGTTGTGTAATAATCCTTTGACCGGAGTCTTCATGGCATCACGGTGTGGATTGTCATGCTTTGACACTATTGAGGTTTCCCCAGCCACGGGCGATCATGCGGTAGCGATTGGGTATGATCATCAAGCATGCGGAGTATACATGATTGGTCGTCCGGGAATCGCGTATCTTATGATTGGGATCGAATATCCGAAATGGCCTTCTTATAAGGAATGTCTTACTCGTGAATCTTTGCAAAGTGGAAGTAAACGAGTTACTCGAGAGAGCATGATATCCAGATTATAAGATACGGTCGTTGATGTTTTGACACTCGACTAACGACCGTATGGATATTATTACAAATGATAGGATTGTAAGTTACACGGTAATCGTTTCACATGAAAGGTAGTAGTCATTGCATTTGACTCTTCCGATGATTGGGGTCACGTGTGTTGCTAGACGCTATCCCGTGATCGTTAGGTATGAAGGGCATTTTTGTAATTTGCACTTTGTGTCTACGGCCAACATATTCGGAAGCCTATCGGGTCACACACATAAGAACATCTAGCCGGATTAAAATGTGGTTATAGATGATAACCAAATAAGGAAAGTTTATCTCGAGACTATAAAGGTTATAGTGGTAAATTAATATGGTGGTATTTATTTATTATGAATAAATTAAATACAAGATATTAATAATATTATGTTAATTAAAGAATATTCCGGAAGCCAATTTATGGCTAAAGGTGGCGCAACTTATTAGTGTATAAGATACACTTGGATTGTGCAATTTAATTAATAGTATTACCAAATATTAATATAAGATATTAATATATATATATATATATATATATATATATATATCCAACTTGTGTGCGTGTGTGCATGTTGGTGATGCATGCGCATATTTGTGGAATATATATTAATAGATTTATTTGTGTAATATATATGTGATATATACACATGTGTAAATTGATTTATGGTAATATAATAAAAGATAAATATTGTCCATATAAGATATTGACAATATCTTGGGAATATTCAATATAAGATATTGACAATATCCTAGATTTATTTAATATAAGATATTATAATAAATGAGATAAATCAATCAATTATATTTTCCTTATTTTATTGGAAAAAGGTTTTCTTCTCCTCTACTCAACTTGGGGCGCCACTTTGAAGAAAGTGGGTGTCAAGCTCTTTTGAACAACACAATTCCAAGAACTAAAAGTTCTTGTGTAAAATAGAGAGCATCCTATAGAGAGTTGGAGAGAGGGGAAAAGGGCCGGTCTAGCAACCGGAGTTTTCCAATAGCAATCCATGATGGGATTCCGGCGGGCTGTTCGTGTGGACTAGCGGTAGAGGCCGAACGCTTGGGCGGCTTTATGCAGAACTACTCTCCTTAGACGGTCAAAGCGTCGATCTTATAGATCAACCAAGGTAACCACCGTCTACTACTTGTTTGTTTATTGCTTAAACGAAGTCGATCTTGGGTCGATAGGAAATAAATTTTGAATTCGGCTGCGTTCAGCGTAGATTTCCTAACAGGTTTGTCTTTCTTGGACTTCCCCTATATCATGGTGATAACTTTTATGGAAGAGTTAGTATTTTGGGAAAACTTGAGAAATTTCATTGATGGATCAAACATGTATATACAAGTAGTAATAAACTACCCACTAATCCACTTCCTATAAAATTGGAATCATGAGATCATGGCTTAAACTTTGCAAATAACTACCTACTAATGGAAACATGCGAAAACTACTTTAGTAGTGGAAATCATGCTGAAAATTCGAAATAACATGGCTGACATAGCGTAGGTAATAAACAACTTAATTAACTAATAATTAACATAATTTCCTAACATTCCTTCCCTTAATATGAGCTGGCAGTCAGATTACTTCACACATGCCTAGCTTGCCTCTGAGCTTCAAAAATTGATCCCTCTTGAGTCCTTTAGTCATTATATCATCTATTTGATCTTCACTCCTGCAATGTTGCAACTCAATGATCCCTTCTTCACATAGGTTTCTCAGAAAGTGATACTTCACATCTATGTGCTTGCTTCTGTTGTTTAACACTGAATTCTTGGATATCTTGATAGTTAAACTGTTGTCACAGTACATAATATTCCCGATCTATTTGAACTTGACCTAAAACTTCCAGCATCCTCCTTAACTAGATCAATTGACATGCACCATGTGCTGCTGCAACAAACTTTGCTTCTGTTGTAGATAGAGTGACTATTGGTTGCTTCTTTGATGACCAACTGACATCACTTGTGCCATACATGAACACAAAACCAGAAGTACTCTTCCTGTCATCAACATCTCCTGCATAATCACTATCTGAATATCAAGTCAGTTGAGCCTTCCTTGCTGAACTATACTTGATGCCAAAATTGATGGTTCCATTTAAATGCCTCAGTATCCTCTTCACATAGTTTAAGTGATCTGCTGATGGTGACTCCATGTATCTGCTTGCCACACTTACAGCATACATGATGTCTGGTCTTGTTGCTGTCAGATATAGAAGACACCCTATCATCTGCTTGTACAAGGTGGAATTCACTTTACCACCGTTTCACACCAGTTTCACATGGTGTGAGTGCTGGATTGCTATCCTTCATTCCAAACTGCTGAGTATTTTAGTCACATACTTCTTTTGTGAGACGAGTATACTTGACTCACTCTGCTGAACCTCAATGCCTAAGAAATATTGCAGTAATCCTGTGTCTGCCATGCTAAATTTGGTCTTCATTGCTTCCTTGAACTCTGTTATCATGCTGAGTTCACTGCTGGTAAAGGTAAGATCATCCACATACAAACAATCAATCGGTAGCCTTCCCTTGATGTTAACTTTCACATACAAGGTAGGTTCATATGGACACCTTGTGAAACCTGCCTTCACAAAATAAGAATCAATACATTTGCATCAAGCCCTTAGGGCTTGCTTGAGTCCATATAAGGCTTTGCTAAGTCTGTACACTTTGCTTCTCGCTCCTTTCATCAAATAACCCCGTGGTTGATCCACATATACTTCTTATTCGAGCTTACCATTCAAAAATGCTGATTTAACATCCATTTGATGTACTTTCCAATGATTTTGAGATGTGAAAGATAACACTAGTCGATAGTTCCATTCTTGCTCTCTGGGGCAAACACTTCATTGTAATCAATCCCATACTCCCGCTTGTACCCTTTGGCTACTAGTCTATCCTTATACTTGCCGACTTTGCCATCTTCATTCAATTTTGTCTTATAGATCCACTTGACACCAATAGTCTTGTGTCCTTTTGGTAGATCTGTAAGAGTCCAAGTATGATTCCTTTCAATGGGTGTGATTTCTTCATCCATGATCGCCTCCATTTTTCTCTTTTCTTTGCTTCTCATAAGTGATTGGATCATCACTAGGAAATAGAGCATAATAAGTGGCCTACTCGACATTGTGGTAAACCTGTTACCTCAAAATCTGTCATCTAGCCCGGCCTTTTTCTAGTTCTCTAAGGTGCTGCCTCTTTGAACCTCACTGCTACTTCATGACTTGAGTCTGTTGAACTCGGTCTCTTTGAACCCTTAGTTCTTCGCTATCAATTCAAGTGTCTTGAGGTCGCCGACCTTGAGTCTCTTTGAATCTCACTCTGCGATCCCGAGTCTCACGACCTCACTGTTCTACATCTATCGATTCGAATTGGATGGGGCTGAGCATTGTTTGCTTCCCAATCTCGGTGTTCGGGATTCATCAAACACCATATCTCTACTAATTACTATCCTTTTGGTTATAAGATTAAACAACTTGTATGCCTTGGACTTTTCACTGATCCGCAAGAACACACATTGCTCCCCTTTATCACTGAGTTTCCTCCTGTTTGCATCTGGGATATGAGCATAAGCAATGCATCCAAAAATCTTAAAGTGACTTATAGATGGTTTGATTGAGCTCCATGCTTCTTGTGGTGTCATGTCTGAATAGAGAAAGTTGGGCATCTGTTCAAAATATGCACACTCCAACCATCGCCTCGGCGCCGAATCATTAGGAACATTTCCATAGGCCAACATGCTTCTTACCATATCCGAATTTTCCTATTATTCCTCTCGGATACACCATTCTACTATGGTGTATAGTCGTCATCAATTCCTTCGATTCCATTCTTTGTATGTAAATCTTCAAACTCTCTTTGAGCAAAATTCTTCTCATCACATCTGTTCTCAAACTGTTGATATCTTCGACATGTCTTCTTTTCTCTTAACAATTTGAAGCTCTTGAATGCATTCAATGCTTGATTTTTCAAAAGAATTCAACCTAAGTTTTCTAGATAAATCATCAAGTAAATGTAATGAAATATATCTTACCTCTATTGGATATAGGTTGATTGGGCCACACAAGTCTGAATGGATGAGTTCCAGCACTTGTTTTGCCTTCCTAGCCTTCCCTTTTGGGAAAGGATGCCTGTGTTGCTTTCCTTTTGTGCATTCTTCACAAATCTGCTGAGGAGTCTGTATTTGGGGAAATCCTTTAACCATTTCATTCTGCTGAAGAGTTTTCAATCCACCAAAATTGAGATGTCCATATCTATAATGCCATAACCAAGATGCATCTTTCAATTCTTCCATAAGACATGCTTATGGCTCATTAATTTCCAAAGGAAACAATCTGTTGGCCTTCATGGGAACTTTTGCAATGATTCCCTTGTTTGGATCCTTGATTTCACACTCCTTATTATTCAGAATAATTTCATATGCCTTTTCTTGCAACTTTCCAACACTTAACAGATTGCACTTCAGATCAGGAATATATAGCACACTAGAAATGGTTTCAGATGTCCCATTCTTGGATCTGATGTATATATTTCCTTTTCCCTTAACATTCACTGAGGAGTTATCTCTAAATTTCACCTTTGAATGATAAGATTCATCCAAATAAGAGAATGATGCCTTATTACCACACATGTGATTAGTGCATCATGTATCAACATACTATACTTGGGGTGCTGAAGTCTGCTCATGCTGACTAGTCATCAGCAGAGTCTCATCCTCTTCCTTGTCAGCAAAGTGACTCTGCTGAGTCCTTTTCTCCTTGTCTGCTGGCAATTTTGTGTAGCATTCTGACCGGTAGTGTCCAAGTTTGTGACAGCTAAAGCATTCAACATTCTTTTTGCTTGCAGTACCTCCACCATCTCCATTCTTGGATGCCTGAGAGTTGTCCCTGCTGTCAGAATCTCTAGTAGTTCTCCCTCTACCTCTTCCTCTGCCTCTACCCTGCCTCTATAATTGCTATTATAGGCAATGGTCATCAAGGCCTGCTCTTCATTGGATGCTGCTAATCCTCTCTTCATCTTCTGTTCATGAACTTGCAAAGAGCTTTGCAATTCATCAATGTCTTTTGACTCATCAATAGAGCATATCACATAATCATATTTTGAGATTAGTAACCTCAAAATTTTCTCCACAACTGCTACATCCTCCATCTTTTCACCATGAAACCTCATTTTATTGTAGATTTCCATGGTTCTGGCATAATAAGTTGAGACGGATTCACCTTCTTTCATTTGTAAGGTTTCAAAATCTCTTCTTAAGGCCTGTAGCTGTGATCTCTTCACTCTGGCGTTTCCTTGATACTTCCTCTTCATTGAATCCCATATATCCTTTGATAACTCCTTGCTGAGAATGGTCTCTAAGATAGCTCTATCTATTGCTTGAAACAGATAGTTCTTGGACTTCAGATCTTTGAGTTTTTTGCTCTCAAAATCTGCTCTTTGAGCCTCAGTTGGGGGTGGATTTCCTGCTGGTTCATCCACTACTTGTTCAATGATGGTCCAGTACTCCTTAGAACGCATAAAGTTCTCCATCAACATGCTCCAGTGATCACAATGATGTCCATCTAACTTTGGGATGGAAGCTTGAACAAAATTTGTTTCTGCCATGGATCTTTTCTCCAACTGCGATGGAGAAACTGGCTCTGATACCACTGATAACTTTTATGGAAGGGATAGTTTTTTGGGAAAACTTGAGAAATTTCATTGATGGATCAAACATATATATACAAGTAGTTATAAACTACCCACTAGTCCACTTCCTATAAAATAGGAATCATGGGATCATGGCTTAAACTTTGCAAATAACTACCTACTAATGAAAAACATGCGAAAACTACTCTAGTAGTGGAAATCATGCTGAAAATTCGAAATAACATAGCTAACATAGCCTTAGGTAATAAACAACTTAATTAACTAATAAATAACATAATTTCCTAACACCTAGAAATCTAAGAAACAAACGACGGTTTCTCGTTCTTCTGCAGAATCAGTGTATCGGTCCATGGCCTCTCTTACTTACGAATTGAAATGGTTGAAGCAGCTTCTACGTGATCTTGGGGAGCGGCACCCTCCGGGTATACGACTCTTTTGTGATGATCGATCGGCACTATATATAGCATGAATCACGGTTTTTCACGAATGCACGAAGCATATCGAGACATTTGTCGTTACTGCACGGGATGAAATCACAGATGGATTGATTCTTCCTTCGTATGTTCCTACGTAGAATCAGTTGGTGGATATTTTTATGAAGGCATTGGGTCGACAACAGTTCGAGTTTTTGTCACGCAAGTTGGGCGTTCAAGACCTTCACGTTCCCACTTGAAGGGGAGGGGTATTACGATAGCTATGATATATTTTGATAAATCCTGTATTTAATTAGTAAGGGTAGTTTGGTAATTGTGGGTAGATGTGGAAGCCTTGGTATTTGCTAAATATTGTAACTTGTGAATGATGAATGACATACGAAATACGATTCTCAATATTCTTTACATTGAACCCTGGTTGAAACATTATTCAAAAGGAAATTGTGCAAGTGTTGGGACAGATTGCCCACACTTGAGGGGGTGTTGGGACAGATTTCCCACACCCTTGAATGAAAATTGTACAAGTATTGGACAGATTGCCAACACTTGAGGGGGAGGGGGTGTTGGACAGATTGCCACACTCTTGAATGCCTAAAGAAATATAGTAGCGTCTTTATTAACACCAATTGGTGTTAATAAAAGCGCTACTATATTTCTTTAGACATTCAAAACTATGGGCAATCAGATAGTAAAGATCGGTATTGATTCTCATTTTTAAAATATAAATTCAATCTTTTTTTCCTCAAGATTATCCCAAAATTAAGCTACTGCATTGCTCGTTATTAAATATGCTTCAATCTCATAATGGAAAGTAAATGTAGTTAAGACTTGTATCTATTCTTTTAACAAAAAAAATTGTATTGCTTCTTATCCTTCAAATATGATTCATTCTTTTTTTTTTCCCCCTCATCCACAAATGTCGTTTGCACTATGAGGGTATTTTGGTACATAATTGTTTCCCTAGTTTTTAAAATTTTGTGTCATTCTAGCCCATTATCCTATTAATTAATTAGGTGGAATTTTCTTATTGTAGTTATTTTTCTTCTATTTTTAGGGATTTAGTCAAAAATCAAACATCGTTTCCTTTTACAAATTTTAGAAGGAAAAATCTATCGTTCCCTATGACTTCGACCTCTGCTCACACCTTACGAGCTATAGAGATTGTAGTTGATTTATCTTTGATGGTTTAATGACTCACCAGTTAGTGTGTAGTCATTGCACTTCTTAGTGTTAAAACACAGATGAGAAACTTGCACAACAGAAGCAATGCAAACGTAAACAATGGCGGAAATTGATAAAACACAGAAACAAAGAGAACACAATGATTTAACGTGGTTTCCGGCGTTGTGCCGACTACTCCACGGACAGAAAATGAGATATTTTACCATGCACAAAATTATAAAGTTTTTCACACACTGCATTGATTACAACATTTGGTATTAATACGCACAATTCCCTAAACCCTAGCCGTCATAAGATCTTTGTCTGAACTCTCATAAATACCCTAGATGTGGGCCCTAGCAACAGTTGTTATCCACCAGACGCAACTCAACATCAACTAACCTTCCCAATCTTGTAATAAGCATATCAGAATTGTAGAACTCAGTTGTAATCAAAACTCAGCAGACTCAGCATTCTACTGACCAGAAGGAAACACAGCTTTCACCAGCTGACTTCCACAGACTGAATACTCTTGCTCAGCTGACTATCATTCTCAGCTGACTTTTCAGACCAGTTCCACCAGTTTATCATTAGTTTAGAGATCAAGTCACTTAATTGACACTTAGTGTTTACTTACTTTGGTTAGACTGATATTTTTTTCAACAATATTCTTATTCTTTTATAAATTTGTTAAATATGATGTTGAAAAAAATTTCTGATGATGAATTATTTTATTCAAATCAATTGCCTCTGAAACACTTAATAATATAAAAAAAAAAAAAAAAACAATTAAAGCATGAGCAGAAAATGTATTTGAAGATAAAAATAACTGCGCTTAAACAAACCATGCATATGCAATATATCAAAATAACATTGCTTATTTCAACAAGAGACAACAAGAGACGGTACTTTTAAATGAAACAATCAATTCTAAATCTCAAACACCAGTAATATTAAGCCACCAATTCATATAAACAAGCTGGTCTGGAGCAGGGTCAGCTACTTTAGCAATGTAAAACCCGTCTTCTTTTACTACCCACCAACAAACGTAATTATTTTTAGCAGACCAACGTCCACAATGATGTCTTGTGATTCTACGATCATAAACGGCCATACTTCTTTGCTTCAACCCCCACCCAAAGTCACAATAAATATTTGTTTCTACACTGATCTCGTTAATATGGACAGAGCACCTCTGATTCACATGGAGATAATAAAGTTTGGTGTGTTCAAAGAAGGTAGCAATTAACATATAAGAGATGGGTATTGTTTGGGAGATTATTAACTATGACCACATCATCTTCGAGCAGAGACAACACTTACATCGAGTGAAATAGTAAAATCAGAGCAACAATGAGATTTATAGTCTTGATAGAAACCATCGTAGTCGATTCTTTGATGCAGAAGACGATTTTATTTGAAGCTAATGTATACTATATAAATTAAAAAGTAGGCAAAATATGACAAAATCGAGTACGATGTGAAGGTGGACAGGGGGTCGGTAGTTGCTTCAGATTAATTGTAACTATTAATGCTTCATAACTGAATTAGTTTGTCAAGTCCAAAAAAGGGGAAATTAGGGAGAATGACAAAAATATTTTCTAAATAGTGAATATGACATGTTTTCAAATCTTTTGCATAAATGACAAAATTATTGTAAAAAAAAGCAATCTGCTCGCTTGTTTAAAAAAAACAACAACAACTCATTTCTCTCTCATCCATCATTTTAAAACACTTGTGTCTCTTAATCTACAACTCCAAATCTGAAAATTCTTTCACCATTTTTTTTTTCATGCTCTTTATTCTGAAACCACACCATCATGTTCCAAAGTAATTTCCGAAAATACACTGTCAAAATTCACTATTATTCAAATTTCCCTGTTTTTCAGAATTCACTGAGGGAATTTTGACAGTGAATCTCATGGAAAACAATATAATGACATCAAACCAAGTGTCAAACTGAAGAACATGAAAAAAATAAAAAATCTAGTGAAATTTTCATCACGTTTGAAGATCTGGATAAAAAGATATGAAAATTTCATCACATTTGAGAGCAAGTGTGTATTTTTTTTGTCCTTTAACATGTTGAACTACTATCTCTCCCAAAAGTTTAAGCTGATGGGGAGGTAGATACTTAAAATTTTATATCTCAATACGCCTCTCAAGTGTGGGCCTATAAGAGGGAAGAGAGGCCCAACACTTGATTTTTTTTATGGAAGTGCGGGCCTGTAAGAAGAAAGAGACCCAGCACTTGGTTTTTTTTTAAATTGTGCTGGAGGCGGAGTTTGAATTTAGGACCTTATGCTCTGATACCATAATAGAGAAATAGAAATATATTGCATTGATTGATAATAATGAATATGAATACAATATTTATAGGCTAATTTATGATAGAAATCTATTCAAATAGAACTTTACCTAAATCAAATAATCTATCCTAACAATTGGATAATAATTCAAATTCAAACAACATTATTTAAAGAGAATTTTAACTCAATCTTGTCATTATCTCTAACAAATTCATAGATATTGTAGTAGTTGTCCTTCTCCCTATAAAAAAAATATTTGAATGTTTTGTTACTTAAAAGTATTCTAAAATGTATTATTTTTCCTAATTATCTACAAAATGGGGGGTGGGTGGGTGGAATTAATGAATGTTGAATCATAGTGAATTAGTGTGTGGAAAATGATTGATGTTAATGTTAGTATATGGCATTGGCGCAATGAGATACTTCATCAAAACGATAAGCAAAAATCCCCGCTAGAAGTGTTCCTATCTCAAGCGGTTCGAAAAGCTCGCGAGCTCAGACTAGCCTAGCAGGCATAGTCATTTCTTTTATTAAGTTCTAAATCTCATTGTATAGCGTTTTAATGTGTTGATTGAACTCTTTGTACAAAATTTTGTTTATAATCAAAGATCCTTTATTTAAAAAAAAAAAATCAATCGTCTCTGAAACACTTAATAAATTTTTTTTCAAAAAAAATTTAAAGAATAAACAGAAATCTAATTGATGACAAAAATAACCGCGTAAACAAACCATCTGCAATATCAAAATAACATTGCATATTGCAACAAGAGGCAATACTTTTAAATAAAACCTACAAATCTAAATCTCAAACGGCAGTAATATTAAGCCACTTTTTAAACATAACATCGATTATTGCTAAAGAGACAATATGTTTAAATGAAACATACAAATCTCAAACAATAGTAGCATTAAGCCACCAATTCATATACACAAGCTGATCTGGAGTAGGGTAAGCTAATTTAGCAATGTAAAACCCATCTTCTTTTACTACACACCAACGACAACAAATGTAATTATTTGAGCAGACCAACATCCACAATGATTTCTTGAAATTCTACGATCATAAACAACCATATTTCTTTGCTTAAACTTCCACCCAAAGTCACAGTAAATCTTTGGGGATGCAAGGTATTTTTTGATATGGATAAAGAACCTCTCATTTACACGGAGATAACGAAGTTTGCTGTGTTTAACGGCAGAGTAACAATCAAGTTATAAGAGATAGTTGTTGTCTGGGAGTATTAATTAACGATGACCACATCATACTGAACATAGACAACGCCTACATCATATTGAAATAGTAAAATCAGAGCAATAATGAGATTTATAGACTTGATATATGTGATGTCCCACATCGGTAAATTAAGTGAATGCTCACCCCCATATAAGTGTGAGACATAAAGGTCTTGTCAACTCGGGTTAGCCCTTTTAGACCAAGCGAGGACGGCGGTCTAAGCAGTTGACCGGACATTTATGACTCATTTAGCGCTACCAGGTCCGGGGTCTGGGGGCGTTACAGAATGATATCGGAGCCGACTATCAGACGGAACTATGCGCTGCACCGTACAAGAAGACGGTGTATGGATGGCCTCTAGTTACCTCTGGTAGGGACGATCCGGGAAAAGTCTTGGCCGTCCTGGCAAGGACGCCAGTCCCTTATAAGGGGGAGAATGTGATGTCCCACATCGGTAAATTAAGTGAATGCTCACCCCCATATAAGTGTGAGACATAAAGGTCTTGTCAACTCGGGTTAGCCCTTTTAGACCAACCGAGGACGGCGGTCTAAGCAGTTGACGGGACATTTATGACTCATTTAGCGCTATCAGGCCCGGAGTCTAGGGGCGTTACAATATAAATCACCGTAGTCTGATTCTTTGATGGAGAAGACGATTTTATTTGAAGCTTATGTATACTATATAAATTAAAAAGTAGGCAAAACATGACAAAATTGAGTAGTATGTGAAGGTGGATGGGGATCGGTTGTTGCTTCAGATTTAATTGTAACTATTAATGCTTCATACTGAACCTCATTTTCACTCAAATCTTCTCTTCAGCCAACTTATCAAAAATATCAACCTCTGTTCTGGCTTTGACAATCACATCCTTCAGATTTTCATACACCTGCTTACTCCAAACTTTAAGGGAGTTTTTCACATTCTTGAGCTTCTCTTTGAGAACCCAACCAGGCCTACCAACCGGATCAAATTCTTTCCAAGCTTGAGACACAATATTATTAAAATCTTCATGCTTCATCTAGAAATCATAGAACTTAAAAGGAACGGGACCAAAATCTACATTGTTTTGCTTAAGAAGAAGAGGACAGTGATCTAAAAAACCTCTTTGAAGGGCAACCAAAGAAAGATTCTGCCAGATGTTTAAGAAACCAGGAGAAACCAAAATTTTGTCTAGCCTACTCATTTTAGAACCATCCGGATTTGTGCAAGTGAACTTTCTACCATCAAGTTTAAGGTCGATCAAACCAGCCAAAGATATGAAATCAAGCAGAATGTTAGCATCTTTTTGATAAGAAGTGGTGCGTTTTCTTTCATTTCTAAAGCAAACCGAATTAAAATCCCCCATGACACAAATCAGGCCATTCCAATTATTAAGAAACATAGCAATTTTAGACCACATACCTTCTTTAGCAGCTATGCTCTGAGGAGCATAAACATTAAAAATGAGTACCGCTTCATCAACGTCAGTCCATTTACCTTCAATCCCAATGAAACCCTCATCTTCAAAAGTTTTGAGCTTAAATAAAACATCTTGATTCCAGATGCTAACTAGACCCCAGATGCACCCGACGATTTGGAAAAACAAAAAACCACATTAGGCTACCATTTTATATTGAACGAGGACAAATTTGTCTTAAATTTTTAGGGGTAATGAGGGATTAGGACACTAACATTTCATCAATTAAAGAGAATAACAACTTTTTGAAACTTTTGCATAAATGACAAAACTATATTTTTTTATAATTTTCCGGACGTAATTTCTTCAAAAAAAAATCAACACACTTTCTCTCTCATCTGTATTTTTTAAACACTCATATTTATCAATCTAGAACTCTAAATTTGAATAGTCTTTCACCAAATTTTTTATTCTTTCATTCTCTTTATTTTGAAACCACATTTAACATATTTCGACATGATTTCAGAACATCCACTGTCGAAATTCACTATTGTTCGAAATTCACTGTCAATAGTCACTGATTTTCAAGATTCACTGGGAAGATTCATTGAGTGAATTTCTACAGTGAATCGCACGAAAAACGATGTAATTATATCGAACCAATTCTCAAAATGAAGAGCATCAAGAAATAAAAAATTCAGTGAAACTTTTATCGCATTTGGAGATCTAAATCAAAATATATGAGGGTTTGAAAATGGGGGGTGGAAAGAAAAAAAATGGAAGAGCGTCCTTCGGCAGCGTCGGATTTCTTTTAGTTTTTTATTATTTTTTATTTTTCTGTTTTGTCTTTCAGACTATAAAAATTATAAGAGTTGTTGTTCTCCCTATAAAAAAGAATATGTGGTTGTTCTGTTACTTGAAATTATTCCAAATAGTGTCTTTATCCTAATTCTACATTATTTTTAAGATGGATGGGGTACGTATGCAGGCATAAAAAATAAAAGTAACAAATGTCGTAGAATTGAAATCAATAATCTTGTTTCGGACGGATATTCTTTCTCTAGATTCTCTCTACACTTTTGGTCATCTTCTCGAAACAGATCGCCGATGTTTTGGCGATCTTTTTTCTTCGACTCACCAGTGATGCTTTGCAGCTCTTTAATTTCTTCGTTATACTCTTTTTGGGAAGTTCTCGAAGGGACGACCGGCGATGGAATCTATTTGGAAATTCATGTCCATACAAAATTTTACCAAGACGTATAGTTTGGGACTGCTCGACAACAACCATGTCTTAATCAATTTCTCAGCAGAGCAGGATTACATTAGGCTATACTCCAAAGGAATCAGGTAGGTCACGAGTAAGCCGATGCGGGTTTTGAAATGGACTCCGGAAATTATGGTTGATGTCGAATCCCAATTGTTCCAATTTGGTTAGCATTACCTTAGCTCCCAGCTCACGTGATGAATTCTGATAGTTTGTCTGCAATAGTATCCAGATTTGGGGTTCCACTGCGTGTAGATACAACAACCCTAGATCTGAGACGACCGTCGGTTGCCAAAATACAGATCGAATTTGACTTATTGAAGACCCTTCCGCATCAAATTTGGATCCAACAAGGTGACGGCTTAGGGTTTTGGCAAGCAATTGAATTGGTAAAAGCTCTCCCACATTATTGTAAGCATTGTAACCATATTAGGCATTCTAAGCAGGTCTGTATAGTTAAACATCCTGAATTGGAACAAGAGAGGTTCAAATCGAGGGCCGGGGTAAATTGTAAATTTGGTCCTGTAACTGGACACGTTTTGCAATTTTGGTCCTCGTTTTCCTCCGGTATTTTGGTCTTGTAAGTGGTATTTTTTTCACAAAACTGGTCTTACACACCGACTGTACAACTTTTCCAACCAATCTTTATGCCACATCATCAAAAAATTGCATGTAAGCATTTTGTAAAACATTAAATAAACCCCTTTTCCACATCATCATTATTTTTTACATTAAATAATCATTTTATTAAGTCAACCTTAAAAATTCCACCGTCCAAATCCTTATTACTCCCAAAAGCCCTAATTTTACCACAAAAGCTAAAATGGCGGCCTTCAACCCTCTTCAACCTTAAATAATCATTCTCATTAGCGAATTCCGTAATAAGATAAACATCTCTGTTCTTCTCAATCTTCAACACTTTGATCCACCTTCTATTTCCTATTTCGACATGGTCCTTAATCTCACAAACACTTGAATTCTGCTACAATTTCCTTGGGGCTTTTCAGCACCACCACCACCGCTGTTGTGTTCTCCTTGCCATTTTCCCAAATTGAAGGATTTTGGATCACGAAATTCCTGATCAATTTTGAATTGGGGTTAAAATTCTCCTTCTTCACATGGATAATTGATTCGATTTCTTCCTTTTTTGTCAACTCACTTGTGATTACGAATTAGGTCAACACTCGGATGCGTCGAGAATCTGGATTCTTCATGCTTTAAAGAAAGGTTATTTTGAGCAATGGCGGCTAGTATTGCTGCCCATATAAAAGGGTTACTGCTTTCGTCTTCGATTTAAGTCCATGGTATGGACTTTTCAGATTCTGAGCCATTTGGGATTAAACTTCTTCGTCCTCTGTTTTTTTTTTTTTTTTTTCTGATTCATTCTTCCTCTGTTCTTAGCACTTTCTTAAGATAACCACATACAGAAGGAATGGTTTTCACCCATAAGCCGAAGGAGGGGGATAAGCCTGTGGAGGAAATAGGGATTTTAAGGAGAAACTAGGGTTAGGGATTTGGCTGATTGAATTTGGTCGAAGAAATGGATATTTCCGGAGAGGAAATACTTGTGTTGGGAGGGAATGTGGGTGAAGTGACGGTGAAACGATCAAAACCACAAAGTTTAATCTGTGGTTGTGGTGTAGTTTTGGAAAGTTTGATATTTTGGGATTAGGTGTTTAAGGTTGACAAGGGAAATAATTTTTTAATATAATAAAATAAATGAAAATGAAGGTGATGTGGAAAATTGATTTATTTAATGTTTCACAAAATGCTGACGGGAAAATGTGGAATGAAGATTGGCCGGAAAAGTTGTAAAGTCAGCATTTTCGGCGCGTGGGACCAATTTTGCAAAAAAAAATATCACTTACAGAACCAAAGTTGTAGCCGGAAAAAAAACAGAACTAAAATTGCGAAATGTGTCCAGTTATAGGACCAAATTTGCAATTTGGCCCGAGGGCTGAGATCTAGGAGAATGCTATAAATCTAGCTCTGCAATATCAAATCTTACAAAGGACGATGACTCAACATACCGATGCATTAAATTTACCACAGCAAACATCAAAGGGTGATGTCCAAAACTTAAAGCAGTCTTGTGATGAGGGGCATTCTTTGGATCTTAATCTTCCACCTTCTAGGCATAAAGAGGAAGCATCACATTGGCTTGGAAAGGAACCAATAGCAGATCGAATTCCAGTACAGCTGCCAAGAACAAAGAAGGTTTTGATTAACCCTATTAATAACCTACCTACAGATGATTTGGAGGTTCAAGTTTTGAGGCAACTAGCAGATGTATACGAGAAAGGCTACTCTTCTGCTTCAGGTGCATCAACACCTTACTCATTAATTACCCAAATCTCCACACAGTAACTTATCAGTTCTAGGTTCACCCAATAGAATGGATCATTTGACTACTTTGTTCTAAGATAAAGAAAACCAGTTTATCAGTCAGGAGGACCAAGAAAATAAGGAACATCAAGGTGGGGACCTTGGTGATGAGTAGAAAACACAAAAAGGAGTATTCCGGCCGTAAACCCTCACTTCGAAATAGGTCCAAACCGGCCAGATATAATGTTAAATAGTCACTATTGGAATATCATAGGAATGAGAGGTAAATCCTCGTTTCAAACATTGAAAATTTTGCTTAATTTGTATAGAATTAGTTTTCTGGCCATATTTGAACCAATGATTGATGTTTCTAATATGGAGGATTAGACTAAAGTTACATTTTGCAAAAGCTTCAGCTGCTCCAGAGACCAAAATTTGGATATTTTGGAATTTCCAAGGCAATGTTGAGTTTACAAAAGTTGGTGATCAATTTATTAATGCAAATTTCATGGTTCTTTTCCTTTTATAATTTCAAGTATTTATGCCAAATGTTCAAGGTTGCAAAGAGCATCTTTGTGGGAATCAAATTTTTTTTTTTAACAGCAAGTGATATTATTATTAAGGAGTCTAGCAAGATGCTAGAAGTTCAAAGTTGCCCAATTACAAACGTTCACTTGATCTTAAGAAACAAGTTGACCAAGCCAAAACCGAAGTGAAACAAAATGAAAAAAATAACATGAATCAGCTACACAAGTACTAAACTATGCTAAAAGAGAGCGGACTAGTCTTCCAAGTTGTCCAATCGATACTAATATAACTTTTTCTAACGGTGATCCAGGCGAAGTTTCTACTTTGAATTTCCCCAAACAACATGTCCACATTGAGATATTTTGAGTTAAACACAATTTGATTCCTAGCCATCCAGATACACCACATAGAAACTTTTTTAACAGCATTCCATACTTTGACTTTCTCGCCTTGTCTAGCCGAAAAAGGAGTAGGCTATACAGAATTTTGGTTTCTCCTGGTTTCTTAAACATCCGGCAAAATCTTTCTTTGGTTGCCCTTCAAAGAGGTATTTCAGATCAATGTCCTCTTCTTCTCAAGCAAAACAATGTAGATTTTGGTCCCGTTCCTTTTACGTTCTATGATTTCTGGATGAAGCATGAAGAGTTTAATAATATTTTGTCTCAAGCTTGGAAAGAATATGATCCGGTTGGTAGGCCTGGTTGGGTTCTCAAAGAGAAGCTCAAGAATGTGAAAAACTCCCTTAAAGTTTGGAGTAAGCAGGTGTATGAAAATCTGAAGGATAGGGTTGTCAAAGCCAGAACAGAGGTTGATATAAGTTGGCGGAAAAAAAAGCTTTGAGTGAAAATGAGGTTCAGGAGAGGATTAATGAGATTAATAATTTGTTGGAAAAGGACAAGATGCTCGACAATATGTTCAAACAAAAGGCTAAAGTTAAATGGGTTGAAGAAGGAGATGAAAACTCAAAATATTTCCACAGTGTGCTCAAAGGTAGAAAGAACAAAAATAATATCTCTGGGATGGTCCTGAATGGTATATGGACAGAAAATCCGGATGAGATCAAGACGGAGGTGGTTAATTATTTCACCAATTTGTTTAAAGAACATGGGGTGAAGAGACCTTCACTAATCTCAGATAAGTTCAATAAATTGAGTGACGGTATGAGAGACGCGTTGGAGAAACCTTTTGAGGAATCTGAGGTGAAGAAGGTAGTGGGGAGTTGTGCCGGTAACAAAGCACCGGGCCCTGATGGCTTCACTTTGAGCTTTTTTAAAGCATAGTGGAACCTCGTGCGAAAAGATCTTTAAAGTGTGTTAAGGACTATGAAGTGAGAGGGACTTTCGATAATGGGTGTAATTCATCTTTCATCGCTTTGATTCCTAAGAAGAGTAACCCTACGCATTTTCGCGACTTCAGGCCCATCAGTTTAATTGGTTCAGTTTATAAAATTATTTCAAAAGTGCTTGTCGAAAGAATGAAGAAGGTTCTTAATAAGATTATAGGTGGTTGTCAAACGGCTTATATTGCTGGCAGAAAATTTTTAGATGGTGTGTTAGTGGCCAATGATGTGGTGGATTATTGATGAGCGTTATTTTTCACCAAACAAATTTATTAAATACTCAAGACAACGGTGACTAAACAAGCTCTCTAACCGGCAGTGTACCGGGTCGATTGCGAGTAAAGCTACAGGAGTCCGAGGTCGATCCCACAGAGAAGATGTGCTTGTAAGTACCAAAGTGAACTTCTAACTTAGTCTAGGCAAACAAGCGGTTGGTTGGTTGTTATTACACTATGCTAAAACATAAAAGAGAGAGAGAAGATTAAACTACTAGATTCAACGAGGGAGAAAGGGACATAGCCGAACCATGATCAATGTGACTAATCTCAACCCTAAGGTAGACAAAACCGGAAGTGTGCATTATACTAAACGAACTCTTGCATTCAATTTCACGGGTGCGAACTCCTAAACCCGGTGCTAGCGTCTGAACAACTCTCTTCTAACACCTTATGCCATGTTAAGGTCTGAACAACTCTCTCCTAACAAGTCATGTTTTGCACTCGAGCCGCTTAAACATATAAATGAGTAACCTCACGATGAGCTCGGCTTAACAACTAAACCGAGACTACACCACGATCCTAGAACCCTTTTCCCACACCCCTCTCTCTGAACAACTCTCAAGAGTGATGTGTGTGATATTTGACCTAGGTAGCTAATCTAGCTCAAATCCGTTATAACAAGTTCTAAGACGTGAAACATGCAAGAAACAACAATAAAACACACTACCCACCCCCAATTTCATCACCCAAAGGGTGATTTCATCACATATCACATGACCCGGCTATGGGGAGGAATTAACTACTCATTATACTAATTAAAACATGAAAGCAACAATGAATTAAAGACATAATAAGTAAAAGAGAGAAGAAATGTACCATTAAAGTGTAGAAATTCGAGTTTGGAGAAGAAGAGCACAAAAGTTGAATACAAAAGATCGAATTTTGCCCAATGAAATGTTATAAATCGAAGCTAAGAGTTAGAGAATCAAAGAGAGGATTGAAAGAGCTTTCTAACGGTATATTACACTAATTCTAACTCCTAAAAACGAAGGAAATCGCCCAAATTGATCTTAAACTCCTTCCATTCGCGTCTCCCCCTTTTCTGTGAAATTTGCAGCTTTTTATAGCAGGAGAACGACCCAAACGCTGGTTTGAAGGCTTGGAACCAGCGTTTGGAGGGGTGTACTCTCTGTTTCCAATCTTTGCACTTGAAACGCTGGTTTGGGAGCTTGGAACCAGCGTTTCGCATGATGCAGTTTTTCTGCTGTAGTAAAACCTTCATAACTTCTTCGTCCGAGCTCCGATTGGGGTGATTCAAGATGCGTTGGAAAGCTATTTCAATTATCTACAACTTTCATGAGGAAGTCATGACCAGAAAATACCTCCATCATGGGTAAAAATGCTTCTGAATCAGAACAGTCACTCGGGCACCAACTCTTTTTCTTCCTTTTCCTATTCTTTCTTCTTTCTTGGCTCATTCTTGCACCTTGATCACACTTATCATCATAAATATATTCGCCTTCCGGGTTCTCGAGACACCAATACCCTACGTCATCACAACAACCAAAAACAACCAAAACATTCCGGAGGGTAAAAGTGCTCGGAATAGGGTCAATATCAATAAAAGGAGGTAGTAAACCATCAAAGTGACGGATTTACTCCCGTGCTATAAACTCACGATATTACCCCTAAAACGGTCTAAATTACCAAGAAACATGCTAAAAGTGTGGTAAACGGGGTAAAAGATGCACCGAATCATGTAAAGTTGACTCTTATCAACCACCCCACACTTAGCCTTTGCTCGTCCTCGAGTAAAGTAGGCGTTTTAAAACAAACCAAGTGGATTCAACTTTATGATGTAGGTGCTACTACTCTCACTCTCGAGGTGGCCCCAAAGTAAGAAACACGAACATAAATACATTGGTACAACATTATCAAGAAAATGGAGTGTGTGTGGTGCCAAGCTAAAACCAAATGCTCAAAATGATTGTCGGGCTTGAATCCCAACCAAAAGTCTACCAACCGTCTCATAATCACTAGCCTCTCCACTAATCAAGGTCACTAAGTTTGGACACGATCGGGTAGGACTTGAAGGGTTATAACGTTAGGCTAGGAAATTTCGGTTAATCGAAAGGGTATTTTGGGAAGCTGGAGAAAAGAAGTATGAGTGAACCTAATCAACCAAGTACCATCTCAACTTTATCATACAAACCACCCCAAAACTCCTTTTGATCAACTTTGACACCTTGGGAACCATAGGATACTAACGCACCCGAACTCATTGCCAAACTCGACTATATTTCAAGTGTTATGAGGTGAGATCGAATACATTAGCACCTATCTCACTATCCCAACTCCAACATCATAAGTAAAACTTTTGAGCTCATTACTTTGACTCCACGCCTTTATTTCTATGTACATCCTCTTTTTTTTTTTTCTTTTATTTCTTTTCTTTTCTTTTTTTTTTTTTTTTTTTTTTTTTTTTTTTTAAGGAAGAGATAGAAGAAGAGATTTTCTTTATTTTGGCCCAAGAGCCGAACACCAAGCCCAAACAGCTCCTCAACACTTTATAGCTCAAAACGAGAAACAACAACCCAATCAAAAACATCATCTCTCTACCCCACACTTGCCTTAGCAAGTGTGGTCTAACAAAGGATTAAGTCCACTCGTAGGGTAAAAATGAAGGAAATGTGACCATAAATAAGGCTCAAGGGTAGGTTTCTGACTATGTAACAAAACGGCTATCAAGCGAATGGTGGTCAGACCATTCTATCAAGGCTAAGAGGGGCTACGAAGGGTAAATGTTCCGGTTAAGGCTTATTTGGCTATGGTAGGGTCAAAAGAACGCCAAAACCGTCATCCCATGTCCTACTTAGGTAAACCTATGACATTTCGTCTCAAGGCTAGTGATATGAAAGGTGGTAGCAATCAAATTGTGCACAAAGTGTAGCTTTCGTGAAAGTAATAAACTTCATTCTCAAGATAATATCAAACCGCAATGCACATGTTCGGGGTCCCGACTAAGGTGATCACCACTCAAATGTGAAAATAACACATACAACACGGTGTTAAGACCCTTGAAAAATTTTAAAAATTACCCAAAAATCGACTCGAGCCCGATCATAGGCTAAGCATACCACATTTATAGCACATTTAACAACGAAAACAAGAAAACAGCTAAGTCTCCCACCCCACACTTAAACGAAACATTGTCCTCGGTGTGTGAGAGATAAAAAGAGTAAAAGACTTATTTGTTTGACCAAAACCCGCAGCAGAAGGCGCACTTTAGCCCACGTGACATCTTCTAGTAAGCTCCATCTCGAGTACCGAACACCATGAGTACAGAAAACAAGGCAAACACATGCACGGGAAAAAAATCCACGTGCCAAAAGATGGTGATAGATACGAGATATATAAAAATAGAAGCCATGCCACAATCAAGGTATCAAAGCATATCAACCATACTAGACGGGAAGTGCCTTTGGATGTAAAGATAATCAAAAGAAACACAGAGCATCCACGCATATAAATAAGGCCACAGAGGCTCACATAAAAACATCCCCGTCTACGTGCATGAGAGCAAGAATCAAAAAGAAAATCTCACCCCAAACTCTCTTGTGAGACAAAACTCTCCTCTTGCAACCAAAAACCACTTCAAAAACATAATTATTACCAAAAGGTGGGTTGCCTCCCCAAAGCGCCTTTGTTTTACGTCGTTGGCTCGACCAAGTGGCACCAAACGGACTCAAACCATAAAGGACTCAAAACAACAATTCAAATATTTTATTTCAAACAAGTATCACCAAAACCATCAACCAAAATCCGAACTCAAAAGATTAGCAACTCAAGAAGAATAAAAATGGCAAACATCACAGAAACCGAGTTCACTAGAAACTTACCTCTCATGGCTCTCGAGGTTACCTCTTGCCAACTTGGGAATCCTCTTTTGTAAAAATCTCTCATCATCTTCTTCTTGAAATTGCCATCCCATGGTAGTTGTCCACTTTTAAAAATTCTATAAGCTCCATCTACCGGTGAGTGCACAAAATCGATCCCATAATACTCATCACCACAAGGTGGAAGAGTATAATAGTCTGGGACCGGCATGCTAATAATCTCCAACTCTTCCGGTAGCTCTACCACGGATGTCATACCAAGCTCATTAGATTTCATCACACACTCCAAAATTGCATCATCATGCACTTCAATCGGGAGTGATGGTGAAATGGGCGATCCCGTCTTCTCTTTCGGCTCTATCTCCACAAAATCAACAACCGCAATCGAATCCACCACACTCTCTGTCAATTCATCATTTTGCACATCATGGGAAGGTGGTGTAGTAGACAACAATTGCGCCGCTTCCATCTCAAAATCTTGCAGTTCTTCTTGATCCCAGGAGGTTTCATCACCAAAGAATTCTTGCTCAGTCATAACAATGGTTGGCTCCACCACACACTCTTCCAAGGTATCATTAGATATTTCAATAGAATGTGATGGTGTGATGAATGACCCCAAATCAATGTCCAGCTCTCAGAAACCTCGTCATAGTGAATCGAATCATCAATCTCACTCTCAACCCGAACTTCTTCAATAAGCACCTCATCCTCCTTAACCACCTCTATTGCACAAGTCTCTTCCACTTTCTCGTGCCTCATCAGTTCAAGCAATTTCCCCATCCGGTCTCCAAGATTGCTTATGTCGGAGTCAAATCTTTTTGTCGACCTCTTGCATATCCTTCTTGAACTCTTTCTCGAACTCTTGCAATTGATTCGACAACCGCTCCATTTGATTGTCGGTGAATTCTTCTTGTGGCATGGAGGGAACTGATTATCTGAAAATCCTCATAATGTTGTGGCTCATAGCTCGAATAACCATAATTTTGACTTTGGTATGCACTAGGGCACTGATAAGCCCATGAACTTTGGTTACTCTGCTGCTGATATTGAGGATGAGGCATGAACTGTTGTTGATAATATCGCTCAGTGCACGAGGTTGGTAAGGGTATTGTTGTTCGGTGAGTACCATTGATTGAAAAATCCTTCCATTTAAGCACAACTGCAAAATCTCAGAAAACAACAAGAAAACAATAAAACAAAACCTAGGCCCAAGCCTTCGGTTCACTTACAAGATATCACAAATAACACACACCGTTCCCCGGCAACGGCGCCATTTTGATGAGCGTTATTTTTCACCAAACAAATTTATTAAATACTCAAGACAACGGTGACTAAACAAGCTCTCTAACCGGCAGTGTACCGGGTCGATTGCGAGTAAAGCTACAGGAGTCCGAGGTCGATCCCACAGAGAAGATGTGCTTGTAAGTACCAAAGTGAACTTCTAACTTAGTCTAGGCAAACAAGCGGTTGGTTGGTTGTTATTACACTATGCTAAAACATAAAAGAGAGAGAAGATTAAACTACTAGATTCAACGAGGGAGAAAGGGACATAGCCGAACCATGATCAATGTGACTAATCTCAACCCTAAGGTAGACAAAACCGGAAGTGTGCATTATACTAAGCGAACTCTTGCATTCAATTTCACGGGTGCGAACTCCTAAACCCGGTGCTAAGCGTCTGAACAACTCTCTTCTAACACCTTATGCCATGTTAAGGTCTGAACAACTCTCTCTAACAAGTCATGTTTTGCACTCGAGCCGCTTTAAACATATAAATGAGTAACCTCACGATGAGCTCGGCTTAACAACTAAACCGAGACTACACCACGATCCTAGAACCCTTTTCCCACACCCCTCTCTCTCGAACAACTCTCAAGAGTGATGTGTGTGATATTTGACCTAGGTAGCTAATCTAGCTCAAATCCGTTATAACAAGTTCTAAGACGTGAAACATGCAAGAAACAACAATAAAACACACTACCCACATTTCAATTTCATCACCCAAAGGGTGATTTCATCACATATCACATGACCCGGCTATGGGGAGGAATTAACTACTCATTATACTAATTAAAACATGAAAGCAACAATGAATTAAAGACATAATAAGTAAAAGAGAGAAGAAATGTACCATTAAAGTGTAGAAATTGAGTTTGGAGAAGAAGAGCACAAAAGTTGAATACAAAAGATCGAATTTTGCCCAATGAAATGTTATAAATCGAAGCTAAGAGTTAGAGAATCAAAGAGAGGATTGAAAGAGCTTTCTAACGGTATATTACACTAATTCTAACTCCTAAAAACGAAGGAAATCGCCCAAATTGATCTTAAACTCCTTCCATTCGCGTCTCCCCCTTTTCTGTGAAATTTGCAGCTTTTTATAGCAGGAGAACGACCCAAACGCTGGTTTGAAGGCTTGGAACCAGCGTTTGGAGGGGTGTACTCTCTGTTTCCAATCTTTGCACTTGAAACGCTGGTTTGGGAGCTTGGAACCAGCGTTTCGCATGATGCAGTTTTTCTGCTGTAGTAAAACCTTCATAACTTCTTCGTCCGAGCTCCGATTGGGGTGATTCAAGATGCGTTGGAAAGCTCTTTCAATTATCTACAACTTTCATGAAGAAGTCATGACCAGAAAATGCCTCCATCATGGGTAAAAATGCTTCTGAATCAGAACAGTCACTCGGGCACCAACTCTTTTTCTTCCTTTTCCTATTCTTTCTTCTTTCTTGGCTCATTCTTGCACCTTGATCACACTTATCATCATAAATATTCGCCTTCCGGGTTCTCGAGACACCAATACCCTACGTCATCACAACAACCAAAAACAACCAAAACATTCCGGAGGGTAAAAGTGCTCGGAATAGGGTCAATATCAATAAAAGGAGGTAGTAAACCATCAAAGTGACGGATTTACTCCCCGTGCTATAAACTCACGATATTACCCCTAAAACGGTCTAAATTACCAAGAAACATGCTAAAAGTGTGGTAAACGGGGGTAAAAGATGCACCGGAATCATGTAAAGTTGACTCTTATCAATTATGTTAAGAAGAGCAAGAAGCAAGCTTTCATCTTCAAAGCTGATTTTGAAAAGTCTTTTGATTCTGTGAACTGGGCTTTTCTTCATTCTGTTATGAGTCAAATGAATTTTGGTCTTACATGGAGAAAATGGATAAAAGGTTGTCTACACACTGCTAGAGTTTTTGTTCTTGTTAATGGCAGTCCCACAAATGAGTTTCAGATGGAAAGAAGCTAAGTATTAGGCAAGGGGACCCCCTCTCCCCTTTTTTATTTTTACTTATTGCGGAGGCTCTCAATATTATGATGTGTGAAGCTGTGCAAAAGAATTTGATTAATGGAGTTGATTTGAAGAAAGACGGCCTACAGATTTCTCATCTTCAATTTGCAGACGATGCTATCTTTTTTGGTAGGTGGAATATGGAGAACCTTCTAAACCTTGCTAAAATTCTGAAGCTCTTTGCTGTGGTTTCGAGCCTGAAAATAAACATGAACAAAAGCAAATTGCTTGGTATGAATATTAGTGGCTTGGATCTCGAGAGGGGAGTGGCCTCTTTATGTTGCAGCTCTGGTTCCCTTCCTTTCATGTACTTGGATCTTCCGGTTGGGAAAAATATGACTAGAATCTCATCGTGGCAGCCGGTCATTGACAGAGTGAAGTGAAAATTGGCAGGGTGGAAAGCTAGGCCCTTATCCGTGGGTGGTAGATTGACTCTTATTAAAGCAGTTTTGGGGAGTCTACCTTTGTACTTTTTCACCATCTTTCATGCTCCTATTGTCATGATACGCATCTTAGAAAAGTTGAGAGATCACTTCTTTTGGGGAGGGGGTAATGGTGATAGATACATTGCTTGGATTTCTTAGGACACTATTTTAAAACAAAAAAAGCGGGGGGGTCTTGGGGTTGCGGGACTTGGTTTGCAAAATGATGCCTTGCTTGGGAAATGGTGGTGGAGATGGAAGACTGAAGAGGGTGTCTTGTGGAACAATTAAAGTCATTAGTGCTTTGAATGGTAAAGATGGGGGCTTTGGTGACGGAGTTAGTAGGAGTGGGTTAGGTAAGGTGTGGATTGGAATAGTAAAAAATGGGTGTAGAATTGAAAAGGGAGGGGTGAAGCTTCTATCCTCCCTAGGTTGGAAGCTGGGCTCAGGAAATAGAGTGAGGTTTTGGAGGGATTCTTGGATTGGAGAGAGCTATCTTGATGTGCGTTTTCCTAGGCTCTTTCGCCTAGAGGAATTTGATGAGTGTTTGGTGAGTGATAGAGGGATATTTGTGGATAGGGGGTGGTCATGGGAATGGAGGTGGAGAAGAGAGATGAGGGGTAGGGAGTGGGGAGAGTTTGTAGACCTCATTGCTTTGCTCTCAAATATCTCTCCCATTGCAGGTAATTCAGATACCCCATTTTGGAAACTTTTCTCTAATGGTATCTTTTTAGTGGCTCGGCTTAAAAAAACACTTCTTGGCACTACTTCTAGTGGAGCTCCGTCGGCTACCTTCCCATGGAGGTGGAATGCTGCTATCCCATCGAAGGTCAACATCTTTAATTGGATGGTTGCTCACAACCGTATCCCCACTCGGACTGATATCGTGAAAAGTGGTATTTCTATTGATAGTTTGGTTTGCCCCATTTGCAAGGTGGTGAATGAGGACATCTCGCATCTACTCTTTCACTGCCCTTTTGCTTCTTCTATTTGGCGTAAGATTGTTGATTGGATCTCTTTGTGGGAATCAATGGTTGAAATTGCTGATTTAGGGGTTTCTTGGATGATGGGAGGGGATTTTAATGTGATTAGAACATTAGATGAATACAAAATATGGTTCATCTCAGCCAATTCTTGGGACTATGGCAGATTTTAATGCAGCTATATCCGAGTATGGGTTGCAAGAGTTCCCCATTATCAATGGCACTTTCACATGGACGGGATGGAGAAACTCCACACATGTTACAGAAAAGTTGGATAGGATCCTATTTAATAACCAGTGGTCTTTAGTTACTCGGGACTGCAATGTTCAAGCACTTAAAAGAATGGGATCTGATCACAAGACTTTGATTTGTGATGGCCATCAGTATTCAGATTTCAAAATATGTGGTTGCAATAGGCAGCTATTAAGCAAGTGGTTAAGACTAGCTGGCAGATGGTATATGCAAGTCATGGTATGGTTAACTTCATGTGTATGCTCAAGCATCTTAGAACTATGTTGAAAGCTGAGAATAAATCTCATTTTGGAAATGTTCATCAGAAATTTTTAGAGCAAGAGCAGATTGTTAAATAATGGGAAGAGGTCTTTGATGTAGACCCTACAGAAGCTCACAAATTGGCACTTAAGCAGGCTCAAGATCAGTTTGACCTTTATTTGGATCATCAGGAAGCTTTCTGGAAACAAAAATCTCAGTTTATGTGGTTTACAGATGGGGATAGAAACACTGCTTTTTATCAAGCTACAACAAAGGAAAGGCAAAAGAAATTACAAATTTGTAAGATAAAGGACTCATAGGGACAATGGTGCACTGAGAGGGCTGATATTGAAAAAGCATGGGTGGATTTCTTTAGAGATATCATACACTCAGATGGCCCAAAGTGACCCAGAAGGCATGAATTATTTCTTGCAATTTATTCCATCTTTAGTGATAGATGATTAGAATCAAAGCCTAATTGCTCCTGTTACAATAGATAGAATAGGTAAAATTGGCTATGTTTGATTTGGACCATAGCAGTGTTGCACGTATATATAGATGGTTTTCCTGGAAGTTTTTATAGACATTTTTGGGACCTTATTGCAGCTGATCTTATCAAAGAAGCTCAAGATTTTTCCTCTGGTGCAGTCTTACCAAAATCTGTTGGGGCAACTTTAGTAACTTTGATATCCAAAGCTTAGAAGACAATATTCCTCACAAGAGCAGGAGAATGACAAATATATTTTTTAAATTAGTGAATATGACACGTTTTCAAAGCTTTTTCATAAAGGACAAAATTCTTATAAAAAAAACAGCATGTTCCCTGTTTAAAAAAAACAACAACTCACTTTCTCTCATCCATCATTTTAAAACACTTGTATCTCTCAATCTACAACTCCAAATTTGAAAATTCTCTCACCAATTTTTTTGTTTATTCATGCTCATTATTTTGAGACCACACCATCATATTCCGACATAATTTCCGAAAACCCTCTGTCAAAATTCACTATTATTCGAAATTCACTGTTTTTCAGGATTCACTGAGGGGATTTCGACAGTGAATCTCAAGAAAAACAATGTAATGACATCAAACCAAGTGGCATGAAAAAATAAAAATATTGTCAGTTTTGGTGACTTGATCTCTAAACTGAGGAATATATGGTGGAACTAATATGGGAAAACAGAGACTGAGATTGATGGTCAGTTCAGTTAAGTATATTCAGTTCTGTGAAAGTCAGTTTGATGAAGTGCAAGCGAGTTTTTTTTCAAGTCGCTGATCGGTTTTTAGTCTCTGCGCTTTTTTCTTGAGTATAAATGAGTTCTACATTTGGACAAGCGATTACGTTTTTGAATCTGGTTTCGCTCGGTGGATAACATTTGAGCGGGTCCACATCTGGGGTATTTATGGTAGTTCCGACAAAGATCTATGGCGGTTAGGGTTTGGGACTTGTGTCTATAAATATCAATGTTGTAATCAATGCAATGTGTGTCATTCAGTGTTATTCACACACTTGTGAAAACCTTGTAATTCTGTATATAATAAATATCTCCTTTTCTGTCCGTGGAGTAGTCGGCACAACGCTGGATACACGTTAAATCACTTTGTTCTTCTTGTTTCTATGTTTATCAATTCCACAATTCTTTAACGTTTGCATTGCTATCTGTGTTTGTTCCTATCTTAAACTGCATATTCCTATCCGTGTTTATAACAAACTGGTATTAGAGCGTAAGGTTCAAGATTCAGGAGTTGTAGGTGAACAGAGTTGATCTTCACCAAGACCGGTGCTAGGATTTTGTGATCAAAGGTTTGTTCTTTAATTAGAAGGATGTCAGCAATGAACGTGAAGATTAATAAATTTACAGGGAGGAACGGTTTCAGTTTATGGCAAATCAAGATGCCGGCCTTGTTAAAGCAACAAGGATTGTGGACTCCTTTATCAGGTAGGGGGATGCCAGTTCTACAGATTATGCCAGTCTGGAGGAGAAAGCACATTGAACCATCATGTTGTGCTTGTATGATGATGTTATCACAGAAGTTGCTGAGGAAGACACCGCTGCTGTTAAGGGTGATTTTATACGATTTATAACGTTATATTTTATAATGATTTCCTCCATATTTATATAATTTGCATAGAAATTAAGGGTTTAATCGAATTATTGAGCAAATGAGTTTTAAAAGTCTTTAAGTGTAAAGTTGAGCTAATTTCGTGATTTTATTGGTAATTATCTATGGTTTTACACTTTGCGTGTTTTTGTGGTTTTGAAGGTGCATAAACATGTCATAAAAGGAGTTTGAATGGAAAAGGAAGATGCAAGTTGAGGATTGGAATGAAGAATTGCATGCAAGACTGACTGAACGAGCGTTTGCCATCCGTCCAGCCTGGACTGGCGTCCAGATTCATCAAACTGGCGTCCAGGGTGTGCTAGAGTGAACTGGCGTCTGATATGATTGAACTAGCGTCCATATGATGTTAAATTGGACAGGATTGGATCAAAATCAGTGGACGAGCGTTCAAAATAAAGAAGGACGGCGTTTGAAGATGAATTTGAGCCGCCCGAACTCATTTAAACCGGAAAGCGTCGGGCCAAATAAACGGGCATCCAAATTGCGATTTTGTTCCAGCCGACTTACGAAATTGGAGCGCCGACTTAAGCATTCTATATAAAGCAGCGATGTTAAACCCTAAATACACATTAACTCCCGAACCCTAATCATAATAGGTGGCCAAGGCTGCAGTTCTTCTTATTTTACATACAATTTTATCATCTTTTTATTCCATGTTCTCGAATCAAGCAATTTCTTGGTTCCATATCATGTCTAGAGGCTAAATCCCTCTAGAACAAGCGTTGTGAAGCCGTTCTATCAATGAATTGATTCTTTCTTGGGTCATCTTGTGAGTATTTTATCCAAAGTTGTATCTTTATTATTGTTTATCATTGTTTATTGCAATTATGTCGATAGATTATTGCATGATTGATTGTTTGTTTGATTTGGATGAAAATCATAATTGAACCCCTAGAATCAATATAATAAAGATTAGATTTTTAACCTATAAAATAACGAGAGTTAATTAGGTTGAATTTCTAGATAACTAGATTGAGAAATCTTACACCTTTGCTTTGAAAGTAATAATCTTTAAAATCGAGAGATAGAAGATTAAGAAACGAACTTATCTAAGAAATTAAGAGTTCATACCTTGGATAGGTGAATCACAACTTGGGATAGAAATCACAAGATAATATGGATAGGAGTTGGTTGTTGGTAGAACTGGTGGATCAATAGCTTGTTCGCTTTTTAAGTCTTGAAATCAACCCACTTGTGTTAGAATTTGCCCAGTAAGTTAAAATCTTTACTGCGTTTTAGTTTTAGAATAAATTAGGGTTAGTTAATTGAGTTGGTAATCATATTTTCCTGGCTTTAGATCTCGATCTTCTGTCCAGTTTACTTTTATTGTTAGTTTCGTTTTCGTTTTAGCTTCCACTGCTTTATTTTCGTATCTCTTTAGTAGTAATCGTGACATAGTTAGGTTAGATAATAAAAACTAGATTAAACAACCTCGATTCCCTGATATCGACTCCGGTATTAGTTGCTATACTACGATCCCTGCACTTGGGGTATACCGGATTTATAAATATTTATTACTTGTTGTTTATCTTAGATAAAATCCGTGACAGCTGCCAAGTTATGGTTAAAGCTTGAAAGCCTGTATATGACTAAGTCATTGACCAACAAGTTGTTCTTGAAGAGAGGTCATTTCATTCGGCTGAGGATGGATGAGGGGCTCGGTTGAGAGATCATCTTGATCATTTGAACACAATATTACTTGATCTCGGGAATATTGATGTTAGGATTGAGGATGAAGATCGCTTTGATTTTTCTTTGGTTTTAGTAATGACTTCCTATGAGAACTTTGTACAGTCTTTCATATTTGGGAAGGATACGGTTGCTTTAGAGGATGTAAGGTCAACTTTACATGCCAGGGAGCTGAGACATAAGGCAGCTGGAGCAGACAGTCAGGCTGCAGGACTAATAGTCAGTTGTAGCAGTGGAAAAGAGCATGGTCAGTCTAGGAAGAAAAATTCCAAGAAGACAAGGTCCAAAGGCCCTAAGTCCACAGATGTCTGTAATTATTGTAAGGGGCAGGGACATTGGAAGTCCAATTGTCCAAAGAGGAAGAAACAGCAGGAGAACGATTTGCACAATTACAGAGCAAATTGAGTATGATTCGAGATGAGGACATGGTCCTAGTGGCAGGAGAGTCTGCACATCAAACTGATGTGTTGATTCTGGACTCTGGGAATCCTTTCATATTTGCCCTCACAGAGAGTGGTTCTCAAGTTATCAGCAGATAGATGGTGGTCATATATCTATGGCAAACAACAAGGTCTGCAAGGTAGTTGGAATTGGCTCAGTTCAGTTGAGGACAGAGGATGGAAGATTTTGTAAGCTGAGTGAAGTTAGACATGTTCCACAAATGACCAAAAATTTGGTATCTCTCAGTTCTTTGGACAACAGAGGATTCAGTTTTAAGAGGGAAAGTGGTGTGCTGAGTGTCTATAAAAACTCAGTTGAGGTTCTCTAGGGAATCAAGAATGGGACTCTGTATATATATACTACAAAGGCCAGTTGTTCTTTGGTTTCTGCTTCTTTGTGGCATCGATTGAGGTTCATCGATCCACACTTACAAAAAGCGTGGCATATGAGACTGGGTCACATGTGTGAAAAGAGGATGCAAGTTCTTTCTCAGAAAGATCTTGTTGGGGGATGTAAGGTCAAGAATCTGGACTTTTGTGAGCATTGTGTGTTTGGGAAGCTATATAGGAGCAAGTTCTCGAAAGGGGTACACAACACAAAGTCATCACTTGATTACATTCATTCTAATTGTTGGGGGCCATCAAAGGTGGAGTCATTGGGTGGTCCCAGATATTTTGTGTCATTCATAGATGACTATTCAAGGATGACTTGGGTGGTACTGATGAAACACAAAAGTGAGGCATTCAAGAGCTTCATGCAATGGAAGGCTCTAGTTGAAAATCAGTTGGGGAAGAAGATCAAGAGGCTTCGATGCATGGATAATGGTCCTGAATTTACTGGGTGAGTTTGATACATTGTGAAAAAGCGAGGGTATTGCCGGACATCATACAATCGGGAATACTCTCAAACAAAATGGTGTAGCCGAGAAGATGAATCAAACTCTTCCGGAGAGAGCAGGATGTATGCTTTTCATCTTTGGTTTATCAAGGAGATTTTGGGAGAGAGGTCATTACCATAGCTTGCTACTTAATCAATAGGAGTCCTCACACGTGTATCGCCTCAAAACACCGGTTGAGATGTGGTCGTCGCAAGCCTGCAGATTATTCGATTCTAAGGGTATTTGGAAGCACGATTTACTATCATGTCGTTGTGAAGAAACTGGAACCAAGGCCAAGAAAGAGAGTGTTTGTAGGGTATGGTGATGGAGTAGCGGTGCAGAATTTGGTCATCAGCAGAAAATAGAGTCATTCTTAGCAGAGATACAGTTTTCAATGAAAATTCTACACTCAGTTCATCAGTGGGGAGGATAACTCACTACAAAAAACTGGGCTTTTTGCGACGGAAGTTTATCGTCGCAAAATAGGCTTATTCCGTCGCAAATCCTAATTTGCGACGGATTTGCGACAGTTTTTATTTGTCGCATTTTTTTGTCGCAAAACCGAGATTTTGCGACGGTTTATCCGTCGCAAATTATTTGCGACGAATGTTGCGACGGATAATAACGTATTTTATTTTTTTAAAAAAAAACATAGTTTCCGTCGCAAAACAATGTAAAATCCGTCGCAAACAATTGTATAAACCGTCGCAAAAATATATAATCCGTCGCAAAAAAATTTTATAATCCGTCGCAAAAATTTTATAAACCGTCGCAAAAAAATTATAATCCGTCGCAAAAATTGTATATTCCGTCGCAAAGTTTTTTATTAAATAATTTTTTTTATTTTTAGATCCTTACATATCCGTCGCAAATACACTTTTCCGTCGCAAAAAACATTTTTGCGACGGAATATTTCCGTCGCAAAAGTTAAAATTAATCGAGAAAAATTGGCATTTTGCGTGACCGGCCAAACCACCGCCGCAAAACAGCCATAATTTTCCCCGGTAGCATTACAATTGCTACCGGCTATCAACAACAACAATATAAAAGGGGATACGATACCAAAATAAATAAAACGATATGTCAAAGGGGATACGATAAGCCAAAATAAATAAAATGTATAAAGCAATATGTCACCCAGTCGGACCGGTGTACTACCTAAACCCATGTCACTTCCTCCAGGTCCGTGATCGATCGGTCATCTCTGTCTTTGCCTCGTACCGGGTTGCATCCCTCGGGAGGATGCCGCTTAACAACATTTGGGTAATCCACTCCTCCATCTCGCGCTTAGTCTCCTTTTCCGACGCTTTCTGTCTCTCTCTAGCTCCTCCAACCTCGCCTGTGAGCCACGATTAATCTGTCTTTCTCTCGCCATCTCCTGGGTGAGACGGGTGAGTATGCCCGAGAGTATGTCTCGGCGGATGAGTGTCGAGCGAGAAGAGTCTGTCGTAGTACATGGAGGCGGTGACCCCATGCCAAAAACTCTCCCTTCTTGTCGTAACCACCGCTAAGCCAGTAATAAAGACGCGACTCATCGATGTGGGTGTCAGTCGTCTCTCCTGGCTTTCGCCTTCTTCGAGGTGAAGACGTCCTGTAAAGTATGATATAAATTTGTTAGTAACAATAATTACATGATATATATATAATGTATATATAATATGGAAAATTAGGGATAAGGACACAATCTGAAATATTTTTAAGTAACAGACAACTACATATTTTTTATAGGGAGAAGGACAACTGCATAATTTTATAGCGAGAAGGACAAACAAGTGAATCCCGAAAATCGGTGAATCTCCCTAGTGAATCCCAAATCGGTGAATTTCGATAGTGAATTTCGATAAGTGAATCTCAAAAATTAGTGAATTTCGACGATGAATTTTGAAAAATAGTGAATTTCGATGATGAATTTCGTCGATTGAATTTAAATGTTGAATTTTGAACACAAGTGAATTTTGACAAATGAATAAATAGTTTTGTCCTTTATGCAAAAGTTTCAAAAAGCGTCTTCTACTCAATTGATGAAATATTTATGTCCTTCTCCTCATTCCCCTATATAATATTTAGAATACATAACGCATCAAGATTTTCTCAAACTTCCTCGAGACGAAGTTGCCCGACTTCTTCTTCTTCGAACTAGTCACCGGATCTCCGATCGATAGGGCACTTTCTATTGTCCTCCATGGCCCGAGCGAAATCGATAACGCCGCGTCCGCCCATAGCATGTGTCCCAGGGATCTTCCTTCCTCACCGGATCCGTAAGCTCGGTTTATCTTCTTTTTCGCAGATGTTTCCTTGAATGCCTATTCGACATAAGATAAACAAGTTAGTACATACATATATATATAAAACACAAGTATTATTAATTAAATATTGAATAATTGCTTACGGGACTCCCAATCCACTCCTCGAACTGACGGAGAATATCCGGGGTCATCCAAAACCGAGCACGGGGTTTGTTTGAGCCCGATACATATAATCACGGACCCTGATGATAGCATACCGCTCAAAAGCTTCCCTAACCAGCGCCGTGCCGTAACTCAAGTCGACTTTGAGCTCAGAATATAGTTATACATATGTTATATGTATAGTTATAATTATAGTTATATTTATATATAGTTATATTTATATGAACGACGTACCTAAATGCGTGCCACCACCTTTCCTCGCCGCTCCTGGTCGGGCATTATGCCACGTGGTGGCAAAAGTGTGAAGCCGCTGATTAGCGGTCTCGGCCATTTTTTTGACATAGTTGTCGGTAAACCTGTCATATTGAAAACAATAAGTTGTTAATATATTTGGTTAATCAAAATATAAATAAAAATACAAACAAATTAAAGCAAGATATGTATTAACTTACCATCTCCCTCGGATCAAAAACGGCAATCCAAGGTCACCATTGACAATGACACCCAAATCCTCCTCGGACATCCTGGTGTATCTCATCATCCAAACCGTGAGTTCGAGTGGAGGAAGACGCTCGGGGAGGGGAACTACCCCTACCGCATCTACCTCTACGACCGACATCTATTTGACACAGTAAAATGACGTTTATACTAATCTAAATGCAATTATACTAATTAATAATAAATTACAATGTTTAATACATTATTATTCAAAGAATGATGACAAAATAAAATATTTAATACATTATTATTCACTATCACTACTAGAATGGAAGAGTTCTTCCTCCTCTTCATCGAGATCTAGATCATCAACCGATTCTTCTTCCTCTCCATCTTCTTGTTGAATGAAATCCGCCATCTCATCATCATCCAAGTCATTATCCCCAACATCGGAGTCAACATCGACATCAAGATCTTGGTGGACAATGTTAAGAGGATCAGATAATCGGGAAACATCATTGATCACTTGTTCTTGGAAAACGGTTTCTCGACGGGAGCATCGATAGTCGATCTTGCCTTTGTTTTGAAAACAACCGACCATTGATCTTTGTCTTTTTCAAACTTGGATATGGAGCATAGTAGACTTACTCGACTTGATAAGCCGTAACAAATGGATCATAAGTGCCATATTTCCTACCACGATGAACTTCAACTATCTTATAATCTTTATGCACATTCATGCCCCGCTCGTAATTATCAAACCAATCACATTTGAACAATACGGCTTTGTAGAGCAAATAAGCTCCATAATACACCAACTCAATGATTTCATTTAAAGTGCCATAATAGTCGGCACCTTCCGTGGAATCGACACAAACTCCGTTGTTGATCAAGATTTACCAATATCGATTTGCCCGGTTGAATGTCCGAAAGTTGTAGCCGTTAATCGAATAACGTTTCCAAGTTTTGACTTGACGAGAAGGACCACTTGCCAAAGCTTTTAGCAAATCATCATTCAACAATGATGCTTGTTGTGCAAACCATTTGGTAAATTCATTTTCATGTTTATTCCAAATATCCGTCGAGGTCAATTGAGGTCGTTGAACACGAATAAATTGCTCGAACAATCTAAGAATGAATCATTTTGTCGATTAATGTATATTTGTTCGTAAAAAATCGTTAAGCATTGTATATATGTAGTAATGAGGTACTTACAGTTCATACGGTTTCATGATTTCATAGATTAGACAATACGCACTTGTGCACAAAGTCATATTCTTTATTATCCAAGAACCTCGTCTTGCACTTCCCAGCTTGTTGTACCATTATGATCACGGAATAACTCAGGTAAATCTGAAACGATTGCTGATGCCGAAGTCTCACCAACAACAAGATTCTTTGCTTTTGTTTCAATATGATCATCGTAATACATAGAAGCGAAGTTTGAAATCTCTTCCAACAAATACGCATTGCATATTGATCCTCTACGAAAGCTTTGTTACCAATCTTTTGTTTTAAGTGATTCAAAACCTTCGAATGGATACATCCATCGATATTGCACGGACCACCAACTCGACCTCATACGGCAAGTGTATCGTAAATGCTCCATCGAGTTAAAAACGCCTGAGGCAAAATCTTCTCTAACTTGCAAATAATCTCAGCAATGTTATTCTCTAAACGAATCACGTCTTCTATTTTTAGGGTAGCAAAGACACAAGTCTCGAAGAATTGACTTATCTCACCAATGCATTCCACTCATTTTTCGGAATCAATTCGAAGGGCAACCGGCAACAAACGTTCCATAAAACGCGTGACAATCATGGCTTTTCAAACCACGTAGAATGTATTGATCATGATCTACGCACCTACTCAGGTCCAAGCATAACCGCTGTGGAATTTCAACTTGGTGACCCATTCACACAACACTTTTCTTTTCTCGCTTGTCAAGAACAAGTGTACAATCGGGCGCCGCGCAAAGCTCTTTCAAATCTTTAGCGATTTTGGACCACAAGCGCTTTTGCCTTTAACGTCCATAACCGTGTCAATCAGTTTTTCAAAGAAGTTTTTCTCAATATGCATCACATCCAGGCAATGTCGAAGCGGCAATGTTTTCCAACACGGAAGATCCCAAAAATGCTTCTTTTCCACCAACCATTCTTGAAGTTTTTAAGCCGTTTCAAGTCCGAACTGAGCCATCAATGATGCTTGGTAGGTGTTGTACAAATTCCCATACCTCCTCACCACTCAATCTACGGGTGGAGTCGCGTGTTCATCTTGTTTGGACTTCAAAAACCTTTATCGGTCGCGAAAAATATGGTCTTCAGGAGAAATCGCCGATGACAATCAAACCAAGTGCATTTACCACTATGTTTGAGCCGTAATGACTTGTTTCCATCACCACAATAGGGACAAGCTTTCACACCGGCCGTAGTCCACCCGGATAACATGCCATACGCAGAAAATCATTGATAGGCCACATTAGTGCAAATTTCATATGAAAATTCTGTTTTGTGGATACATCGTAAGTAAACAACCCCTGTTTCCCACATCCGCTTCAACTCCTTAATCAATGGTTGCAAATAAACATCGAGGTTTCCTTTCGGATTTTTCGCCCTGGTACAAGCAATCGATAAGAATATAAACTCGTCTTTTCATGCACAACCAGGCGGAAGATTGTATGGTGTAACCATGATCGCCAAAGCAAGAGTAGTTCTTCCCAAAATTACCAAAAGGTGCAAAACCGCTCAGTGCAAAGTCCTAACCGCACATTTCTAGGCTCCTTAGCAAACTCTGGGTGCATTTGGTCAAAATGCTTCCAAGCTTCAGCGTCACTTGGGTGGGCCATTATACCGCTTGTCTGGGGTTTTCCGCGTGCCACCTCATTTCCTTGCCTATATGTTTCGTGGCGTACAACCTTTGGAGTCTAGGTCCAATCGGGAAATAAGTCATCACTTTTTTAGGCACACGTTGACCTCTTGCGCTCGTTTCGGTTTATATCGATCATGGTCACACTTCCGACACTTGTCCAGATTCGCGGCCCTCCTCCCAAAATAACATACCCCGCGGGACACACGTGTATTTTCTCATGGGGTAGCTCTAATGCCTTTAACAACTTTTTGGTTTGATAGAAGTTCGAGGTCATTAAGTTATTCTTCGGAATAATATCTCCTATCAAACCGTAACCCGTCAACGCATTTGTGAGAGAGGTTGTGATCACATTTCAAAGTGAGCAACCTAGAAGCCGCTGCGAGACGGAGACACTACTTCCATCACATACAGTTCCTCTCGCTTTTCAAAGATTTCAAAAACGATGCAACTTCAGGGTTTGGTGTCTCATTGTTCTCCTCTTGGTTAAGCAATTCTTCTCTTACGTGATCAATCCTATCACGTAATGCGCCATTAACCATGTCCCGATAAGGGTTCACATTCCGCCTTTGCCGAACGCTCATCGGAATGGGAAACTCTTCACCATGACACACCCAATCATAGTAGTTTGCGCAAAACCCATATTTAGTTAAATGTAATCTAACGTCATGTTCGATCGAAAATTTAGTGTTCTTACACTTACTACATGGACACTTCATCATTCCATTATTTGCCCGAAACGAATCTAACTGCTTTGCATGTTGTATGAATTCCTCCACACCATTCACAAACACCGGGTTAAATTTCTTGTTAGCATCCAACCTCTCGTACATCCAAGTACGTTCTATTCTCTTCATTTTCAATCCTACACATCATATCATACAAAAAATGAGACTAACAATAGTCTTTGAAGGTTGTCTCAACACTTTTGCAAACTCAGGTTTTACTCAACTTACTATGAAACTAACAACACTTTAACCTAAATTTTTAATTCATGGTCAAAGGTTCGACGTCAAAATAATTCGGAGGCTTTGCCGGATAACAAAGTACCCCCAAGTATCATTTTCCAAACGGGTAGAAATAAAGACCCTTTTCAACAAACCAATTCAACCACATACTTATCATCATTTCAATCCAAATTCAACAAACCAATTCAACCAACATCCGGCTTTGCACCATCCTGTTTCTAAACTAAGCATTTTCAACCAACATCCGGCTTTGCACATACTTAAGCATTCAACAAACCAATTCAACCAATTCAACCAACATCCGGCTTTGCACATACTTAAGCATTTTCCTAACTTATCTAACTAATACACATAAGTAAGCATTTTCCTAACTTATAATTACAACACATATATATCTATAAATATATACTACATATGATACACTACCTGACATCTATTTGACACGTAAAATGACGTTTATACTAATCTAAATGCAATTATAATAAAAAGGCGTTTATACTAATTAATAATATGTGCAAGGAAAGCGAGATTTTATGTAGATCTCGTGAACTACGGGTTTGCAATAGATCCCCTAACTATTGAGATTTGCAAGAGCACCTCTAACTACACCGACCTCAAGCAATTTCTTTGTTTGCTAAGCCGAGTAACTACAACACCTTCTTCGAAACCGTAAAAAGTGCAGCAAAGTAAGTGGACCGCCAAAAATAAGTTAGGTAAGTATAGCCGCACACACCGAGTATCATATGTCAATCAAACAAAGGTGGCAGGAATCTAAAGGTGAAACTAAGCTAAGATAAAGTAGATGCACTTGAGATTCCAAAGGTGAAACTAAGCTAAGATAAAGTGATACCAAAATGATGATCATAAATCCCGTAGTCTTATGATTGACTACATTGTTGTTCCACCTCAAAGCATGTAAGCCTCTAGACATTATTAACTTAAAACAACAAGTAAAATAAATCAATCATTCGTAAACAGATTCAAACGGACAGCACCTCCTCGAAAACACAATTGCACCAAATTGCGTTTTCTTTATATGGTTGGAAAGCTCAGAATGCAAGCTACAAAACGCATATTTCAGATCTCATTTTCATCCATCACACATCACACACCATGTCAAACAAAAACGCATCAGATATTGAAAATCTGTTTTACAGCTTTCTGATGTGGTTTTGTGTCGAACTTTTGAGTACCCTATACTACTTGGAATGAGCTGAATTTTTGATGTGTTATATATTGCATATAGGGGTACATTTTTCATTGAGAAACCATTCTGGTCTGAGGCCTGTATAATAGTTAAATGTTGGTCACAAACTGCTTAGTCAAAACTGTCCGGCTGGGAGCTAATTAGGCTGTGTGGTGTTTTTGAATGTCGGGTTGAAGCCCAAACGAGCTGAAAATTTAAGGGATTATAATTCAGAATATTATGAGCATTTTATCTTCTTAGACCAACTGATTTTGAGTTCGTTTTGATAGTAAGAAAGTGAGATAAACATAGGTCAAAATTTCATCAAAAAAATGAACTTTCATCCAAAATCTAACTCAAAACAATCAAAACCCCAAACCACCCATCACCAAGCACCAATTGCATTTATTTAGTGTTCAATGACTTAAATTTTACAAGGGATACGATTAAGAGCAAAACATCCGGTTAGGTTAGATCGAATAGATTATTAACTAGTAACCCAAAAACCAACATGGTCACAATCCATATTGCTTTAAAAATCAGGTCCAATAATATAATAAACTGTTAATTTTTATGTTGTTCCAATATACATAACTAGATGTTTCATATCATACCGTGCCCTCTAAAACACATGACTTGTAAATGGACAAATACCCTTCTCATAAAAAAAAAAAAAAAAAAAAATGCAAATCATCAAATAAAAATGCAAAAGGATTCAAGGATGACCACAAAGGGTCTCGCCATTTCTTAGACCCTGGTTCTCTAAACAAGGCACGATCTCTAAAATATAATCATTTCATCGAAACAAACACATCATAATTTCCAAACCCTGGGCCACCATAATCACAAATCGTATTGACATTTTATGGCTTAATTAATATGTTCAACCGCTAAAGGATGACTTCAGTATACGTTGAAGTTAATCCTAGTAGCTTTGTACAATAATCAAAGTAGTCTCTTCATATCGTTCGCTTAAAAGAAATCACCTCCTTCCGACATATGCATATGCGGGTGGATTAGCAACCCGAGGACCATTACTAAGATATATTTAGTGAAAATCCTCAAACCCAAAATCAATATTCAACAAAATAAAAGAACATATACTCGCTAATTAGTCAACTTCATCATTACACAAATTTGTTCCTCATTCGATACGGTTGTTCAAGTAATACACACATCATCATCTCATTTGCAAAAACAATAATCAATGAAATTTCAAGATTTCATCCAACAAAGAAATTGAAATCAACAATATCATTTAAGTCTAAACATCAACAATTATATCATTAAATATATATAATTCATTATGCATTGGAATCAAAAGTGGAGAGAGGGTGGGAGGGGAGGGAAGAGGTTACCTTGTGAGTGGGTGCGGCGGTGGTGGAAGGAGGTGGCGCCGGAAACAGTTCAGGGGGGGGGCGGGAGAGAAGAGGGAGAGAAGAAGAGAAATGAGGAAGAAAAGGGATTATGCGATCGATATCCGCCGTTTTTTGCGACGGAATTTAATGTCCGTCGCAAAATAAACCTAATTCGTCGCAAACATGTAAATTCAGAATAATAAAATAATTAATAAAATGTATTAAATATTCCGTCGCAAAATAATACAAATGCCGTCGCAAAAAGGCATTTTGCGACGGAATTTAATTTCCGTCGCAAATTTTATCTAAATTCAGAATAATAAAATAATTTTATAAAATTTTATTGAATAGTCCGTCGCAAAATAATAAAAAGTCCGTCGCAAAATTGCCCGCCAAGTGGAAAATTCGGTCCCGCCAAGTGTCCCGTCGCAAACATTAAATCATCCGTCGCAAACGTAAATTTGCGACGGAAATAAGGTCCGTCGCAAAAACTCCGCCGCAAAATCTGCTGTTTTTGTAGTGATCAAATCAAACAAGTCTTTGAAACTAAGAAAATCGACGATGAAGGTGGAGCTTCAGGTGGATTCGGTTGGATCGCAAAATTCAACCGATCCAAGTCGGTTTTCATCGATCCGTTGTCGAAACGTAATCGAATCCAAGCCGATCGGTGAGCAAATGCCGGTTGAGCGTCAAATCGAGAACGTGTGTCGCAAAGTATAGTTGTCGCCAGAGCTAGAAGATCCAATGTTGGGATACCTCCTAGAATGTATGGGTTTGATGATATGGTTGGATACGCACTTCAAGTTGCAGAAGAAGTGGATGGTTTTGAACCTTTTACTTACAGGGAAGCAGTGACATGTTCTGAAGCATCTCAATGGCTTGCTGCCATGGGAGATGAAATGGAGTTATTACTAAAGAATCAGACTTGGGATCTAGTTAAACATCCAACTGATAGGAGAGTTGTTACTTGCAAATGGATTTTCAAGAAGAAGGAAGGGATAACTGAGGCAGAAAGAGTTAAGTATAAGGCACGTTTGGTTGCAAGAGGGTTCAGTCAGAAAGAAGGGGTAGACTTTGATGAGATATTCTCACCGGTAGTAAGACATACTTCAATCAGAGTGTTACTAGCAATGGTGGCACAACAAGATCTAGAACTTGAGCAGTTAGATGTGAAGACAGCTTTTCTACATGGTGAGGTAGATAAAAAGATATACATGACTCACCAGAGAGGGTTTCCAAGTTCCTGGTAGGAAGATCTTGTGTGTAAGTTGAAGAAGTGCTTGTATGGGTCAAGCAAGCTCCTAGACGAGTTGGTATAAAAGGTTGGACATCCGGTTGGGTTACAAATGAAGTCCTTATGATTGGCCGTGTCTACAATGATCATTGGAAGATGGATCTTACATCTATCTTGTGTTATATGTGGATAACATCTTTGATAGCTTCAAAGAAGAAGTCGATGTTCGAAGATCTCAAAGACCTTCTCAAAGTCTTGAGTTTGAAATGAAAGATTTGGGTACAACCAAGAAAATTTTAGGGATGGAGATCTGGAGAGATAGAAATCAAAAGAAAAGCATTTTTATCTCGCGAGGCTATATACAGAAGATTTTTTCAAAGTTTGGCATGTCAGCTGCTAAGCCAATAGATACTCCTATGGCATCAAATGTTCATTTGTCAGTTTTTCCTTCACAGTCAGCAGAGGAGAAGGAGTATGTGTCAAGAGTTCCCTATGCTAGTGCAGTTGGCGATCGATGTATGCCATGGTGGTACACTAGGCCTGATCCGCTCAGCAATCGGTGTTGTCGGCAGGTTTATGGCTCAACGTGGAAAGGATCACTGGAAAGCTGTGAAAAGAATGTTCAAGTACCTTAGAGGTACAGCTGATGTTGGTCTCATTTATGGAGGTGATACTGAGAAATTGATCACATGATATTGTGATGCTTATTATGCAGGTGATGTGGACAGTAGAAAAGCAATGACTGGTTATGTTTTCACATTGAGGAATTCAGTTGTCAGCTGGAAAGCAACTCTTCAAGCAACAATGGTTTTATCAACTCAAAGCCGAGTATATGGCTCTTCACCAAGCAAACCAAGGAGTGTGTCGGTTGAAAGGACTAGTCGCTGATTTGGGGCTACATCGGGATCAAGCCGAGATTTATTGTGACAGTTTAAGTGCAATTTGTATCGGCTAAGGATCGGGTTCATCATGAGAGAACCAAGCATATTGATGTGAGGTATCATTTTCTCGAGAAATGAGAAGGGTTGTAGTGAAGAAGATCAAGACCAAAGAAAATCTTGCCGATATGTTCACTAAACCAATTCAAACAGAGCAAGTTTCGATTGTGTCTGCGGACTTGCTTTGAATATTCAAAGCTTATAAAGCTCGAATTCGGATACTTAGTTGAGGGCAGATCAACTTGAGTGGATTTCGAGGAGAAGTGCAGTGCATCGTACATCCTGGCATTGACGAATGCATCACGGTACAAATACGTCTCGATTATGCAATCTGGTGACGTTGAATGAGAGTTCAAGTCAAGGTGGAGATTTGTCGATTTTGGTGACTTGATCTCTAAACCGAAATATCTGGTGGAACTATCTGGGAAAGCGAGACCGAGATTGATTGTCGATTCGATTAAGTATATTCGATTCGTGAAAGTCGGTTTGATGAAGTGCAACCGAAGTTTCTTCGAAGTCGCGATCGGTTTTCGGTCCGCTGCGCTTTTCTTAGTATAGTTGAGTTCTACATCCGGGCAACCGATTACAAGTCCAGGAAGTCGGTTTTGAATTGGGTTTCGCTCGGTGGATAACGGTGGAGTCGGGTCCACATCTGGGGTATTTAAGGTAGTTCCGACAAAGAACTATGGCGGTTAGGGTTTGGGACTTGTGTCTATAAATACCAATGTTGTAATCAATGCAATGTGTGTCATTCAAAGTGTTATTCACACACTTGTGGAAACCTTGTAATTCTGTGCATAATAAATATCTCCTTTTCTGTCCGTGGAGTAGTCGGCACAACGCCGGAAACCACGTTAAATCACTGTGTTCTTCTTGTTTCTATGTTTATCAATTCTGCCATTCTTTAACGTTTGCATTGCTATCTGTGTTTGTTTCTTTCTTAAACTGCATATTCCTATCTGTGTTTATAACAAATATTAAGTGAAATTTTCATCATGTTTAGGGATCTGGATCAAAAGATATGAATGTTTGAAAATGAAGAAGAAAAGAGAAGAAAAAAACGGGGAGCATGTGTTTTTTCTATTTCGTTCTTTAAGCTATAGATATTGTTGTAGTCGTCTTTCTCCCTATAAAAAATATTTAGATATCCTGTTACTTTAAATTATTTCAAAATGGGTCATTTTTTTCCTAATTCTCTATAAAGTGGAGGTGGGTGGGGGGAAGTAAATGAATTTTGAATCAGTGAATTAGTGTATGAAAAATGATTGATGTTAATGATGAATTATTTTAATCAAATCAATTGCCTATGAAACACTTGTTAAAATTTATATAAAAAAAAAGCAATTAAAGCATAAGCAAAAAAATGTAATTGATGTAAAAAAAACCGCGTAATCAAACCATACGCAATATCAAAATAACATTGCATATTGGAACAAAAGATAGTAATTTTAAATGAAACATACAAATCTAAATCTCAAACGGTAGTAATATTAAACCTCTTTTTAACATAACATCTATTATTGCTAAAAGAGACAATACTTTAAAATGAGACATATCAATCTCAAACAGTAGTAGCATTAAGCCACCAATTCATATAAACAAGCTGGTCAGGAGCAGGGTCAGCTACTTTAGCAATGTAAAACCCGTCTTTTTTTACTGCCCACCAACAAACGTAATTGTTTTGAGCAGACCAACGTCCACAATGATTTCTTGTAATTCTACGATCATAAATAGCCATACTTCTTTTCTTCAACTTCCACCCAAAGTCACAATAAAACTTTGTTTCTACAATGACCTCATTAATATGGATAAAGTACCTCTGATTCACATGCAGATGAACAGGTTCGAAGTGTTCAAGGAAGCTGTAACAATAAACGTATAAGAGATAGTGATTGTTTGGGAGATTATTAACGATGACCACATCATACTGAACAGAGACGACGCCTACATCGTATTGAAATAGTAAAATCATAACAACAATGAGATTTTTAGTCTTGATAGAAAACATCGTAGTCTGATTCATTGATGCAGAAGACGATTTTATTTGAAGCTAATGTATATTATATAAATTATAAAGTAGGCAAAAGATGACAAAATCGAGTACTATGTGAAGGTGGACGGGGTCGGTAGTTGCTTCAGATTAATTGCAACTATAAATGCTTCATAAGTGAATTAGTGTGTCGAGTCCAAAAAAAAGAGGGTGAGGGTGGGTGGGTGGGTGGGGGAATTAATGAATGGCAAATTTTACTATGGTCGTTGTTACATTTCGACAAATAAAAAATCGACAACCACGCAATATAATCCAGCTCATTAATTTTATTGAGAATTAGGGATAATGACAGCTTTTAGAATATTTTTTGAGTAACAGGAAAGACGCATATATTTTATTGGGAAAATGACAAATTCTGTAATTTTTATAGCCAGAACAATAAAGCAAAAAAAATTTAAAAAAAGACGCCTATTCCATACCTGGGACATTTCTCTTTTCTTTTTTCTCTTTCTTCCCGATTTTCAAACACTCACATCTTTTCATTTTGATTTCCAAACGTGATGAAAATTTTCATAGAATTTTTATTTTTGATGCTCTTCGTTTTGAGATCCCAAAAAGTGAATATCGATAAAGAATTTCAAACAATAGTGAACTTCGACAGCGGATTTTCTGAAATTACGTCGGAATATGTTGAATGTGGTATCAAAATAAAAAGCATGAAAAAATAAAAAATTTGGTGAAAGAGTTTTCAAATTTGGAGTTTTAGATTAAGAGATATGAGTGTTTAAAAAACATTGATAAGGGAGAAAGTGTGTTGTTTTTTTTTTTTTGTTGAAAAATGCGCCAGAAAAATAAAAATAAAAATAGTTTTGTTATTTATGCAAAAGTTTCGAAAATGTGTCATTTTCCTTAACTGATAAAATGTTGGTGTGCTTCTCCTCGTTCCCCTTGATTTTAAGGATGACATATTTTATAATACAACCGTTTGTAAGAGGTTGTGCATTAGTGGCATCATACATTACAACCATTCATTTCTAACCTCTCACACACGATAAAAGTGTATTATGTGAAAGAGAGTAAAAATGAGAGGCTCTAATGATGCCACTGAGCACAACCTTCTACAACCGCTGCACCATAAATTCTCTCGCAGCCAGTTTCTTTTCACCTTAAATCAGCCCGCTAATTTGAAAATCTAATTCAAAACTCAGTTTCACCTCCCTCAAAAAAGTAAATAAATAAATAAACAAACGCAGAGAGAGGGTTTCATAGTAATCATGGGTTAAATAAATAAATAAACAAACACTGATAAAGAATGGGAAATTGGGAATTCGATATTAGCAGAGATTTGGTTTGTCAAACGCAGAGGAGTATATAAATACAATAGATTTTTTGTTGGTGAAATTTAATTTTTACGCATTTTTGAGAAAAAAAAATCGAATTCTAACCCAGAATTTGAAAATCCCCATCTATCCCCGGCCTAAAAATGAGCGTGACCGACCATTTCATGCCTCCAAACCTGCCCATTGAAAGGCGGTCTCGCCCATACCCGCTCTTAAGCCCGCCCATTGTGCCGCCCATTTTCTTGGTAATTTCTTATCTTAGATGCATGATTATCAGCAATTAGCCTAATATATTACATTAAGCGGATATACTCCCTCCGTCCCGTATTATAAGTTTTTTTGGATTTTTCACATAGATTAAGAAAAATTATAAATGAGTTACTTTTTAATATTTCAAGGCAAAATAATGTATTGGTTTTTGGAATTGACTTGTAATATTACATTGTTTAGTGTAAAAGTGAAAACAATACATTAATCTTGTATTTAAATATGAGAAGGACTTATATTTTAGGACACCAAAAAAAAAGTTAAAAAGAATATTGCGGGACGGAGGGAGTATGAATTATTATTATTTCTTTTTCGTATTTTTGTTCAGATATTTGAAGGCCAGTTCATATTATTCCATTAATGTATTGAGAATAATTTTGAGATGATTGCATATCTGGAAGGGAGAAAATAGGATATAATGATGTTATTCTCAGTACACCTCATATTTTGCCTAAATTTTTTAAAATTAGTTTGGAAAATACAACTGTAAGATAAAATTTAGAGGGAATGGGGGAGAAGGACAAAAATATTTCATCAATTGAGTAGAATGACAGTATTTTGAAACTTTTGCATAAAGGACAAAACTATTTATCCACTATCGAAATTCACTTGTGTTCAAATTCACTGCATTTAAATTAACTGCCAAATTCACCGTTGAAATTACTAATTTTCAAAAATCATTGTCGGGATTCACCGATTTTCGGGATTCATCATCAAAATTCACCGTCGAAATTCATCGATTTCGGGATTCACTAGGGAGATTCACCGATTTTCGGGATTCACTGTTTGTCCTTCTCGCTATAAAAATTATGCAGTTGTCCTTCTCCCTATAAAAAATATGTAGTTGTCCTGTTGCTTAATAATATTTCAGATTGTGTCCTTATCCCTAATTTTCCATAAAATTTAGGCTTAAATATCGGGAAAAATGGAATTTTAGTCCGATAACTTGTCCATTTTTCGATTTTAGTCCTTTTTTTACGCCGGTGAGAATTTTGGTCCGCTAACTTTTAAAAAATCGGAATTTTAGTCATTTCTCGCCGGAATGCTGATCTGGCATATTAATCCGGTGAGACCATGCTGAGTTGGCGGCCATGTGGCATGACCATGCTGAGTTGGCGGCCATGTGGCGGATTGGTGGCATGTGGGGCCCATCTTCGATTTGAAAATAAAAATGAAGCAAAGGGGACTCGAACCCGTGCACCCTTGCATGGAAATTCAGCTCATTACCACTATGCTACTGAAATCAACATACAAAAATTACAGCTAAAAAATATAAGTAATTCTTTTACGTAAGTGTGTGTATATATATATATGTATGTACGTATGTATATATATATATATATGTATGTATGTATGCATGTATGTGCATATATATACACATATATTTATATACATACTTACATATACGCACATATATGTATATGCATGTATGTACATATATACACACACACATATATATATATATATATATATATATATATATATATATATATATATATATATATATATATATATATTATTTATTTATTATAGCTTAAACCTCGAATTTTTTTCTCACTAGGGGCACCATTAAAAATTAAAAAAGTGCAGTGGGGACACTAATAGTGTTTTTACATTTGTTTTTACCACTAATAGTGTTTTTACATTTTTTGTATATTACGTAAATGTGTGCGTATATGTAAGTATATGTAATATCCCAATAATTTGAGTAAGGGTAAAAAGGGTAATTGGGAATTTGTTTTTAAAAAAAAATCCTAATACTTATTTTTACTTTATTTAAATTAATTGGATAATTAGAATTAATGGGAATTAACTCCAATTAATCCCCTTGATTCCCAAAAGCGTTTCTCAGTTTTTTCCCTCACCTCTTGTGTCGACTAAATACTCAGTAGAAGCAGAGAAGGAGAAACCTAAAAGCCAAGGGAAAATCTTATCTTTCTGAGCAACTCAATCGACGTTTTTACATGATTTTCATATCAAAACGATCACCGTGACGAGGACAACGTTTTGACACAAGAATCGTTGTGGACAGGTTGGTAAATCAAAAAGCCCTCTTTTGGAATCTAGAGTTTTTGAGTTTTTCTAAACAATTAGGCTTGAATAGATGCTTTAGATTAATCATAGGTTGTTGTTTTGTTGTAGGGATCGAAGAAATCACAATAGTTGTTTCAAAATTAAAGTTTGGCTTTTTGATTCAAAGTTTCTACAAATTAAAAGGTAAAGGGGTGTTCAACCGTATTTTATATAGTGTTGTTGTTTTATTTTATTTGGTCGAATAGGTTTTGTTTGCTATATTATATATAGATTGTATAATATAAGTTGTATTCATTCTGATGATGGTAAAGGTGCCGTGGAAAAAGAGAGGGGTTGCATACGAAAAGCTTTCTTTTCCTATAGCATCCGATGGGTTTATAAAAATAAAATAAAAAAATAACTAAACTAAACTATGTTGCCGTTTGAACACCAACTCCAGAAAAAAAAAAAAAAAAAAAAAAAAGTCTACTGTTCAACGTGTTTTATTTTGTTTTGCTTCAGAAAATAACAATAAATAATATGGGAAATAAATATATAGCTGTACTTCATCTTTTTCTGTCTATCTTAGAAATGTTCGTATATGGTTTGCTTTCTCTGATTTAGTGTGTATTGTGATAAACCTTAAATGTTAATTGGCATAGTTTTGGATATGGTTTCTGGTGTATTTGGCACAGCACCGTGTGGAGACCCTCTACGGGGAGAAACACGGGATCACCGGAAGACAACCCTTATCTATGTGGGGTGTTGTGCTTAGTAGCCATCACTTTCTGTGCAATGTGATAAGTAGAATGGTCTAGGACTAGAAGTCCTTAGGGAAGCCTTTTATGTGGAATGAACCTAGGCGGTTAGCTTAATTACGCTTAAACATATTTGAGAGTCTAAAAGATTAAGTACACTCGTCCTTGGTGAGGCACGTTTTTTTTCGCACGGGACGGTTGATGCCCAGTGGTCGGTTAGACTCGTGGTGTTGGACTCCACTTAGGACTAGCCCCATGCCATATGAGAAATTTGAATGTGTCGTGGTGCGATCTTCACCTCGCAAAGTGTCCTTGGACTTGTGTACAAATCATCCCTTGTTTGGTTAAGGTTACTAGTTGGACTAGTAGAGGGGAGTGTTACTATACGTACGTGACAGTAAGTAGTGATTTTGTTATTGTTGATTGATAGCCTTGTTTATTTTTGTTGATAAGGTTAAACACGGTTCTTCTACCCTTTACTGAGTGCTTATGTACTCACCCTTTTATTTGCATGTATGTTTTTCCCACCTGTCCCGGATTTTATCAATACAAAATAACAAGTAATAAACCGGTTAACCTCAAGTGCAAGGATCGTAGTATGGAGGCTAATGCCGGGTCGATCTTACGGGGAACTAGACGAATGTGAATCCTAGCTTTTGTTTTCAACTAAACTATTGTCACGAAACTAACCTAACGAACAACTAACCTAAACAAATATGCATAAAATAACTAGACAGAGGAGATTAATCCAATGCTAGGAAAGATTGAAAGCGATAAAAATAAACTAAAAGTGCGATTAAAAGTAAACTAAAGCTAAACAATTCAAGTTCACAGGATTAAAATCAAATTATAACGGACGAACAAGCAATTGATCCACCTATCCTATCAACATTCAATTCTAATTCGGATTAATTCGTGATTTCTACTCAAGTCGTGATTCACCTAATCGAAGGCATAAACTCCTACTCTCGTAGACGAGTTCGTTTTCTAATCTTTTATCTTTCGATGTTAAAGATTACGTCTTTCTAACCTAGGCGTGAAATCTTTCAATTTCTAATCTAGAAAATCAATCTAATAACTCTCGTTTTAGTTAGATCGAAGATCTATTCTTTTATCATGGCGATCTAGGGTTGACATGACTCTCATCACATAACCAATCATCAAAGCAAGCATCTTTCGATTAAACATGCAATAAAACATACAAAACATGATAAAAGAAACGAACTTGAAATAGATACTCACAGATTAATCACGAATCAAAACTGAATGGTTGAAGGAAGGCTTCACAACGCTTGTTCAAAGAGGGTTTAGCCTCTTAGCATCTTCTTGACAACTCGAATTGATGAATAAAAGTACATGAAATTATCTAATCTAATCTAGAAGTTTAAGTGCATAAAACTAGAGAAAAACTGAAGGAAAAACGCAGCCAAGCTGCCCCCTAGGGTTTAGGGTTCGAAATTATATGTTTAGGGTTTGGTAAAACGCGCCTATATATAGATTTTTAGGTCGGTTTCGCTGAGTCGGTGCCGTGGACGCCCGTCCACTATCTTGGACGCTCGTCCAGCCTCTATGAACGGAGAATGAACGCTCGTTAACGACGCGTCTGAACTCTCTGGAATGTAAATACGATTCTGGACGCCAGTTCACTTTTATGGACGCCCGTCCACTACTCAGCTCCAGTATTTTGCTCATAACTTCACTTCTAGGGCTCCGAATGAGGTGATTCAAAATGCGTTGGAAAGCTATTTCAATCCTCTACAACTTTCATCAAGACAACTTTCCCTGAAAGTGCCTACAAGTGTGGACAAAATCCCCATGAAGTGCCTGGTTCCGGTTTCTTGATCATTATCTCTTCCTTCTTCAATCTTTATCTTGATTTAGCTCGAATTATATCAACATTTGATCATCAATTTAGCCTCCAACATGTACCTACATGACATCAAAAACACCGCAAAACGTAACACAATCCAAATACTCGTAAAACCATAATTAAAACACATACACAACCTCATTTTGCGAATAAACTAATTAAAAACTCACTTGCTTAATAAATCATTTAAACACTCGTTTCCTATGCAAATTATACAAATACGGAGGAAATCATTATCAAATATAATGTTAAAAACCGTACAAAGTCACCCTTAACACCACCTCGAGAAGGTGGTGCAGGTTTCTATGGCGAAGATGTTTATTATGAGGCGTAAGCTTATGGCAGCTTTTGGAAGTTTTGCTTATTGTTTTCTTATGACGGTTTGAGAAATGAGAGGATGATAGTTTTGTTATGTTCATTAGACTTTTGATCTTTCAGTTGAACTTGTAATAATGTTTAGACTCTTTTACGCTTCTTTCAGCTTAAATGTTGTTGGAAACATCATTTACATTTCGATTAAATGATACGACATTGTTTGTCGTGTAAGATTTTCCCGTGTCGTTTCGCTTTCGCTTTAACTCGATGTAATTATGTAAGGCTTACGTATATAATTGATTTAAATATTAAATTATATACGTGCGGGCGTTCGATTCAGATAAAGACACGGTGTATGCGAACGGGCATCATGGATGGTATCGAGAGAAAGTTCCTTAGATTCGTAAAGTTTCTTAAGATAAGTTCTTTGAGTTTCTTAGAGCATTAGCTAACCAATCTTTGGTTATAGGATGGTGACCACTCGATCAAACCTTAATCTGGATGGATCTCGGCGGTTCTCAAGAAACTCATGGGTCGAGAGGAATCGATTAGGCGAGAATTTGCAGAGCTGGGGAGGACAACATGGCCTAGTGGGAGTAGGAGTTCGAGACTACGCTGCAAAGCAGGGACTCTTCGCACGACTCAACCGATAGTGCCGATTACTCTTCTTGCTTGGTGGATTTTCGGTGGTATCCGAGCTTCCTACATCATCATCGATCGACCACCAATCTCTCAAGGTTGAGATGTCATTGCCTCAATCCTCGTGAAACCTATCACCACCACCACCCTTTGTGCCTTCACCACATGTTTACGGCTATCCACCTCGGCAGACTTGCTTACCCTCCACCATGGTGCGCTTACCAACCACCACCGATTTTTATGCATCCAACCTACCCTCCTCAAAGACCCTTGTATCCACCTCATACTCTTTATGAGGCAAGACTGAGCAAAGATATCTGTGTACCCACCGGTTACTCAACCACAAATACCTCACTACCAAAGCACTGAATCGGTGAGACCAAACCCGCCTTACTACGGTTATCAACCATCCCAACAAGCTCATGTTGATCAATATCCTCGAGCACCGCAGGTAGTTACCCTGTGTTACAACAGTTTACCCTCCAGCATACCCAACAGCGTACCCTCCAGCTTACCAAGCCCCACCTAACATTGGTTACCGTCAGACTTTACCGGCGTATGTGCCACAGGGTGGAGAAGTCATGGATGATGCAAGACTTTTTAATGTGGTTCGAAAGAACAAGGCACTTCTTTTCTATGGCAACAAGAGCCCAATTGAATCAGAAAGATGGTTGCGCGATGCAGAAGCACTATTTAAAGGAATGAGGATACCAGAAGCTAAGTGGGCTAACTTGGGAAAAGCTCTTTTGATGGGAGCTGCTAGAGACTGGGTTAATACAATTGAGAGATCTCTTGGTGAGATACACATTTGGCAACAGTTCCAAGAGGAATTTCTACAAGAGTACTTTCCCATAGCGAGTCAGTCGGAGAAGATGGACCAGTTTTTGGACTTAAGGCAGTACGAGATGAGTGTAATGCAGTATCAACAGAAGTTCTATGAGCTTGGAAAGTACGTACCGGAAGTCATGAAAAGCGAGAAGCTGAAGGTGGCAAGGTTTATTAAGGGGTTGAAACGTGAGCTACGGATTGGTTTGGGAGGTTACAAACCGGACACTATGAGAGAGTTGTTAAATAGAGTTATGGAGTTTGAAAGGGTTTTGGCTCAAAAGTCTGTGATCATTGGAGAGAAGAGATCTGTTGAAAATAGTCAAGGTAATGGAGGTGCACTGCCTCCTAATGCAAAGAGAATTTCAACACAGCCTACCATTCAAGAACCTTCAGTACCTCAGTGCTCCAAGTGCAGCCGTCGTCATGTAGGGGAGTGCAGAGAAGTTACAAGAGGTTGTTTTCAGTGTGGAAGCACTACTCATTTTGTGAGGGAATGCCCTCAAAAGAGGAGCACACCAACATCATCTTCGAGGCCTCCTTCAGGGAAAATCAGGCCAAGTGGCCCTACACGTGTTTTTGCTATAGATGCAGCGGCTTATGAATCTGAAGAAGCTGTGGTCACAGGTACCTTCTAGTTTGAGTCTCTATTTTCTTAATTGATGAATAGATCCTTGTAACTTTTTGGTGTAAACTTGGTGATTACTTGAAAGTATTTTTTTGCATAATTGTTAGGTACAATTTTTGTAAATGGTCTAGTTGTTTCTGCCTTGTTTGATACTAGTGCCTCAATACATTTGTATCTACTAGGGTAGCAACACAATTAAGATTGCCCTATGTGAAACTAAGGAAGCCCTTGTCTGTTACCACACCTTTGGGAGAAGAAAATAAGGTTAATAAGACAATTCCAGGATGTTAGACTCAAGTTGGGAAGTTGATAAGGATATGACTTCAGAGTTTTCAGAGTTTCGAGAACTTCCACGTATGTCAAGTTTCGAGGACGAAACTTTTTGTAAGGGGGAAAGAATGTAATATCCCAATAATTTGAGTAAGGGTAAAAAGGGTAATTGGGAATTTGTTTTAAAAAAAAATCCTAATACTTATTTTTACTTTATTTAAATTAATTGGATAATTAGAATTAATGGGAATTAACTCCAATTAATCCCCTTGATTCCCAAAAGCGTTTCTCAGTTTTTTCCCTCACCTCTTGTGTCGACTAAATACTCAGTAGAAGCGAGAAGGAGAAAACTAAAAGCCAAGGGAAAATCTTATCTTTCTGAGCAACTCAATCGACGTTTTTACATGATTTTCATATCAAAACGATCACCGTGACGAGGACAACGTTTTGACACAAGAATCGTTGTGGACAGGTTGGTAAATCAAAAAGCCCTCTTTTGGAATCTAGAGTTTTTGAGTTTTTCTAAACAATTAGGCTTGAATAGATGCTTTAGATTAATCATAGGTTGTTGTTTTGTTGTAGGGATCGAAGAAATCACAATAGTTGTTTCAAAATTAAAGTTTGGCTTTTTGATTCAAAGTTTCTACAAATTAAAAGGTAAAGGGTGTTCAACCCATATTTTATATAGTGTTGTTGTTTTATTTTATTTGGTCGAATAGGTTTTGTTTGCTATATTATATATAGATTGTATAATATAAGTTGTATTCATTCGATGATGGTAAAGGTGCCGTGAAAAAGAGGGGTTGCATACGAAAAGCTTTCTTTTCTGTAGCATCCGATGTGTTTATAAAAATAAAATAAAAAAATAACTAAACTAAACTATGTTGCCGTTTGAACACCAACTCAGGAAAAAAAAAAAAAAAAAAAAAAAAGAGTCTACTTGTTCAACATGTTTTTATTTTGTTTTGCTTGTAAAATAACAATAAATAATATGGGAAATAAATATATAGCTAGTTTGTACTTCATCTTTTTTCTCGTCTATCTTAGAAATGTTCAGTATATGGTTTGCTTTCTCTGATTTAGTGTGTATTGTGATAAACCTTAAATGTTAATTGGCATAGTTTTGGATATGGTTTCTGGTGTATTTGGCACAGCACCGTGTGGAGACCCTCTGCGGGGAGAAACACGGGATCACCGGAAGACAACCCTTATCTATGTGGGGTGTTGTGCTTAGTAGCCATCACTTTCTGTGCAATGTGATAAGTAGAATGGTCTAGGACTAGAAGTCCTTAGGGAAGCCTTTTATGTGGAATGAACCTAGGCGGTTAGCTTAATTACGCTTAAACATATTTGAGAGTCTAAAAGATTAAGTACACTCGTCCTTGGTGAGGCACGTTTCTTTTTCGTAGCCGGGACGGTTGATGCCCCAGGGTCGGTTAGACTCAGGGTGTTGGACTCCACTTAGGGACTAGCCCTATGCCATATGAGGGGCTGAATGTGTCGTGGTGCAGTCTTCACCTCGCAAAGTGTCCTTGGACTTGTGTACAACTCATCCCTTGTTTGGTTAAGGTTACTAGTTGGACTAGTAGAGGGGAGTGTTACTATAATGCACGTGATGATGAAGTAGTGATTTTGTTATTGTTGATTGATAGCCTTGTTTATTTTTGTTGATAAGGTTAAACACGGTTCTTCTACCCTTTACTGAGTGCTTATGTACTCACCCTTTTATTTGCATGTATGTTTTTCCCACCCCGAGAAGGTGGTGCAGGTTTCTATGGCGAAGATGTTTATTATGAGGCGTAAGCTTATGGCAGCTTTTGGAAGTTTTGCTTATTGTTTTCTTATGACGGTTTGAGAAATGAGAGGATGATAGTTTTGTTATGTTCATTAGACTTTTGATCTTTCAGTTGAACTTGTAATAATGTTTAGACTCTTTTACGCTTCTTTCAGTTAAATGTTGTTGGAAACATCATTTACATTTCGTTAATGATACGACATTGTTTGTCGTGTAAGATTTTCCCCGTGTCGCTTCGCTTTCGCTTTAACTCGATGTAATTATGTAAGGCTTACGTATATAATTGATTTAAATATTAAATTATATACGTGCCGGGCGCGTTCGATTCAGATAAAGACACGGTGTGCAGAACGGGCATCACAGATGGTATCGAGAGAAAGTTCCTTAGATTCGTAAAGTTTCTTAAGATAAGTTCTTTGAGTTTCTTAGAGCATTAGCTAACCAATCTTTGGTTACAGGATGGTGACCACTCGATCAAACCTTAACTGGATGGATCTGGCGGTTCTCAAGAAACTCATGGGTCGAGAGGAATCGATTCTGGGCGAGAATTTGCGAGCAGGAGGAGGACAACATGGCCTAGTGGGAGTAGGAGTTCAGACTACGCTTGCAGCAGGGACTCTTCAGACGACTCAACCGATAGTGCCAGTTACTCTTCTTGCTTCAGGTGGATTTTCAGTGGTATCCGAGCTTCCTACATCATCAGTCAGTCAGCCACCAATCTCTCAGGTTGAGATGTCATTGCCTCAATCCTCAGGAAACCTATCACCACCACCACCCTTTGTGCCTTCACCACATGTTTCTGGCTATCCACCTCAGCAGCTTGCTTACCCTCCACCATGGTCTGCTTACCAACCACCACCGATTTTTATGCATCCAACCTACCCTCCTCAGCAGCCCTTGTATCCACCTCATACTCTTTATGAGGCAGTACCTGAGCAGTATCCTGTGTACCCACCGGTTACTCAACCACAAATACCTCACTACCAGCAGCCTGAATCGGTGAGACCAAACCCGCCTTACTACGGTTATCAACCATCCCAACAAGCTCATGTTGATCAATATCCTCGAGCACCCGCAGGCTACCCCCAGGTTACAACAGTTTACCCTCCAGCATACCCAACAGCGTACCCTCCAGCTTACCAAGCCCCACCTAACATTGGTTACCGTCAGACTTTACCGGCGTATGTGCCACAGGGTGGAGAAGTCATGGATGATGCAAGACTTTTTAATGTGGTTCGAAAGAACAAGGCACTTCTTTTCTATGGCAACAAGAGCCCAATTGAATCAGAAAGATGGTTGCACGATGCAGAAGCACTATTTAAAGGAATGAGGATACCAGAAGCTAAGTGGGCTAACTTGGGAAAAGCTCTTTTGATGGGAGCTGCTAGAGACTGGGTTAATACAATTGAGAGATCTCTTGGTGAGATACACATTTGGCAACAGTTCCAAGAGGAATTTCTACAAGAGTACTTTCCCATAGCGAGTCAGTCGGAGAAGATGGACCAGTTTTTGGACTTAAGGCAGGACGAGATGAGTGTAATGCAGTATCAACAGAAGTTCTATGAGCTTGGAAAGCACGCACGGAAGTCATGAAAAGCGAGAGTGAAGGTGGCAAGGTTTATTAAGGGGTTGAAACGTGAGCTACGGATTGGTTTGGGAGGTTACAAACCGGACACTATGAGAGAGTTGTTAAATAGAGTTATGGAGTTTGAAAGGGTTTTGGCTCAAAAGTCTGTGATCATTGGAGAGAAGAGATCTGTTGAAAATAGTCAAGGTAATGGAGGTGCACTGCCTCCTAATGCAAAGAGAATTTCAACACAGCCTACCATTCAAGAACCTTCAGTACCTCAGTGCTCCAAGTGCAGCCGTCGTCATGTAGGGGAGTGCAGAGAAGTTACAAGAGGTTGTTTTCGAGGTGTGGAATCACTACTCATTTTGTGAGGGAATGCCCTCAAAAGAGGAGCACACCAACATCATCTTCGAGGCCTCCTTCAGGAAAATCAGGCCAAGTGGCCCTACACGTGTTTTTGCTATAGATGCAAACGGCTTATGAATCTGAAGAAGTTTGTGGTCACAGTACCTTCTAGTTTGAGTCTCTATTTTCTTAATTGATGAATAGATCCTTGTAACTTTTGGTGTAAACTTGGTGATTACTTGAAAGTATTTTTTGCATAATTGTTAGGTACAATTTTTGTAAATGGTCTAGTTGTTTCTGCCTTGTTTGATACTAGTGCCTCAATACATTTGTATCTACTAGGGTAGCAACACAATTAAGATTGCCCTATGTGAAACTAAGGAAGCCCTTGTCTGTTACCACACCTTTGGGAGAAGAAAATAAGGTTAATAAGACAATTCCAGGATGTTAGACTCAAGTTGGGAAGTTGATAAGGATATGACTTCAGAGTTTTCAGAGTTTCGAGAACTTCCACGTATGTCAAGTTTCGAGGACGAAACTTTTTGTAAGGGGGAAAGAATGTAATATCCCAATAATTTGAGTAAGGGTAAAAAGGGTAATTGGGAATTTGTTTTTAAAAAAAAAATCCTAATACTTATTTTTACTTTATTTAAATTAATTGGATAATTAGAATTAATGGGAATTAACTCCAATTAATCCCTTGATTCCCAAAAGCATTTCTCGCTTTTTTCCTCACCTCTTGTGTCGACTAAATACTCGATAGAGAAGCAGAGAAGGAGAAACCTAAAAGCCAAGGGAAAATCTTATCTTTCTGAGCAACTCAATCGACGTTTTTACATGATTTTCATATCAAAACGATCACCGTGACGAGGACAACGTTTTGACACAAGAATCGTTGTGGACAAAGTTGGTAAATCAAAAGCCCTCTTTTGGAATCTAGAGTTTTGAGTTTTTCTAAACAATTAGGCTTGAATAGATGCTTTAGATTAATCATAGGTTGTTGTTTTGTTGTAGGGATCGAAGAAATCACAATAGTTGTTTCAAAATTAAAGTTTGGCTTTTTGATTGAAAGTTTCTACAAATTAAAAGGTAAAGGGGTGTTCAACCGTATTTTAATAGTGTTGTTGTTTTATTTTATTTGGTCGAATAGGTTTTGTTTGCTATATTATATATAGATTGTATAATATAAGTTGTATTCATTCGATGATGGTAAAGGTGCCGTGGAAAAGAGAGGGTTGCATACGAAAAGCTTTCTTTTCCTGTAGCATCCGATGGGTTTATAAAAATAAAATAAAAAAATAACTAAACTAAACTATGTTGCCGTTTGAACACCAACTCCAGGAAAAAAAAAAAAAAAAAAAAAAAGTCTACTGTTCAACGTGTTTTTATTTTGTTTTGCTTCAGAAAATAACAATAAATAATATGGGAAATAAATATATAGCTGTACTTCATCTTTTTCTGTCTATCTTAGAAATAATCGTATATGGTTTGCTTTCTCTCGATTTAGTGTGTATTGTGATAAACCTTAAATGTTAATTGGCATAGTTTTGGATATGGTTTCGTGTATTTGGCACAGCACCGTGTGGAGACCTCTCATGGGAGAAACACGGGATCACCGGAAGACAACCCTTATCTATGTGGGGTGTTGTGCTTAGTAGCCATCACTTTCTGTGCAATGTGATAAGTAGAATGGTCTAGGACTAGAAGTCCTTGGGGAAGCCTTTTATGTGGAATGAACCTAGGCGGTTAGCTTAATTACGCTTAAACATATTTGAGAGTCTAAAAGATTAAGTACACTCGTCCTTGGTGAGGCACGTTTCTTTTTCGCAGCCGGGACGGTTGATGCCCCAGGGTCGGTTAGACTCAGGGTGTTGGACTCCACTTAGGGACTAGCCCTATGCCATATGAGGGGCTGAATGTGTCGTGGTGCAGTCTTCACCTCGCAAAGTGTCCTTGGACTTGTGTACAACTCATCCCTTGTTTGGTTAAGGTTACTAGTTGGACTAGTAGAGGGGAGTGTTACTATACGTACGTGACAGTAAGTAGTGATTTTGTTATTGTTGATTGATAGCCTTGTTTATTTTTGTTGATAAGGTTAAACACGGTTCTTCTACCCTTTACTGAGTGCTTATGTACTCACCCTTTTATTTGCATGTATGTTTTTCCCACCCCGAGAAGGTGGTGCAGGTTTCTATGGCGAAGATGTTTATTATGAGGCGTAAGCTTATGGCAGCTTTTGGAAGTTTTGCTTATTGTTTTCTTATGACGGTTTGAGAAATGAGAGGATGATAGTTTTGTTATGTTCATTAGACTTTTGATCTTTCAGTTGAACTTGTAATAATGTTTAGACTCTTTTACGCTTCTTTCAGTTAAATGTTGTTGGAAACATCATTTACATTTCGTTAGCTGGTACGACATTGTTTGTCGTGTAAGATTTTCCCCGTGTCGTTTCGTTTCCGCTTTAACTCTGATGTAATTATGTAAGGCTTACGTATATAATTGATTTAAATATTAAATTATATACGTGCCGGGCGTTCAGTTCCAGATAAAGACACGGTGTCTGGAACGGGGCGTCACAGTATATATATATATATATATATATGTATGTATATATATATATATATGTATGTATGTATGCATGTATGTACATATATATATACACATATATTTATATACATACTTAAATATACGCACACATATGTATATGCATGTATGTACAGATATACACACACATGCATATATATATATATATATATATATATATATATATATATAGATATCGGTAGCGAACCTCGAAATTTTTTTTCTCACTAGGGGCACCATTAAAAATTTAAAGACAAAAACATTCTCAGCGTTTTCCTTTTATCTTCTTCATCAACATCATTCTGTTCTGTTGCGTTGGGGAGAACCGAACATAACATAACAGAACTTGGTGTAATAAGCAATCGGTGTTAAGGCCGAAAATTTCGTGTTAATTTCACTGTTTTGTTAATAATCGCTTCTTCAATTTGTTGAAATGAGGAAGAAATGGTAAAAATCTGAAAAATCGGTAGAAATGAGGAAGAAATAATCATTTTAAGGCCGAAGATCTGAAAATTTTAAAAAAATGGGCAAGACCTTCAAGGCGAAAAATGGGCGGTACAGTGGGCGGTTCAAAGAGCGGGTATGGGCGAGACCGCCCTTCTATGAGCGGTTTTAAAGGCATGAAATGGGCAGTTTCGCTCATTTTTAGACGGGGGATAGCTGGGGATTTTGAAATTCAGAGGGGTAGATTGCAAATTTTTTTCCAAAAAGAGGGTAAAAATCGAATTTTCCTTTTCTTGTTTTCTTGTTAAAGATGGACCTGGAGATGGGACTCACCTGTAATATATCAGTTTAATAAAAATTATTATATTATATTTCTTAATTTACAAATTAGTTCACACTTATTCAATTCATGGAAAAATTAGAAAAATTATCCGGTAACTTGGCCTACTTAAGGATTTTAGTCCTGCTCCTGTTCCAGTGAGGAAAATGGTCCTCTAAGTCGTTTTTTAAAATAGTCCTAATCGCCGGAAATAGCTGACTGGGCACCGGAAATTTTTATAAACGCAACGTGGATCCTACATTTGGTGGGTCCCATTTCTCCTCCATTTACTTAGGAAAAAATATTGATACAACACATATTCAATGTGTATACTAAGACACAATTTATTTAATTATGCAACTTATTTCCGCAACAATATAATATCTTCCAAATCTATAATGCTATAGCTATTAATTCTTGCATGCTATAGTTATAAGTGTTGCTATTGTAGACTTCATATCATGTACCTATGATTGTTTTCCCAGGTTTCGATATGGTTGGCACGAAACATTGAGATTGAAGTTTTAATATATTCGGAGAAATGTATATACACCTTTGCAGTAAAAATAGCTAACAAGTTGTTTTCCATCGTTTCACTGAAACAATTATTAAAAGAAGACAAAAAAATAAAATATAGTTAATTGAGACTCAACATATGTATCATTCCCACAAGTCAATGTGTCGAGAAACCCCTTAAAAACAGCATCCACTACGAACACAAGAAGTCAACTTTTATTTCAAAATCCACTGCTCAAGAATAATCTAACTCAATTCAAGTTCTCTGCTCCTGAAAAATAAAAACATAAAATTAAAACTTATTCCTCTGGAGCTATATGTACATTTTTAAATCACTATTCACTGTCGAGTCTTCCCAGTAACAAAAACTATAAAAGGGACTTTCTACATCAACTCGATGGAAAAAAACATTATGTTCTCTATTACAAGAAAAAAAAAGGCAAAATTAGGATTTTAGTCCTGTAATTTGGCTTATTTTGGATTTTAGTCCTGCTCCGGTGAGGAAAATGGTCTTCTAACTTTTTTTTTTTTTTTGGAAAAATAGTCATATCCGCCGGAAAAAGCTGACTGGGCACCGGAATCTTTAAAAAACGCTTACGTGGCAGCCACATTGAATCCGATGTGGCTGTGGATCCCATTTTACTTTAAAAAAATGATTTATACTTCCAATTTCCCCCCATTTCATCCCTCCAAATCTAATTCCTAGTTTACTACTTTGCATCTCCCGTCTAATCCTCTTCCATCTTTTTCCTCCATTTACTACCTTCAATTTTTCATCTTCATCTATTTTTTTTTTTTCTATATTAAATTCTCTGTGATTTGTTTTTAGGTTTCTCTTCCTCAATTGAAAACATCATCGCAAGTGAGCACAATCCAGTTGTTTGAACTTGCTTTTGATGTTGATGTGGTGAGTTTTGGTGTTCCAGCCTTTGATCATTTGATTTTATTCGATCCCATCGAAAACTTATTGGATTTAATTTGAGTTGATTTAATTTGTTTGAGGATTTTCAGCAGGATGAAATTGGAATGAGAAAGAAATTGGGGGAAATTGGAAGGAGAAATCCTTTTTCTTAAGTAAAAGGGGGTCCATAGCCACATAGGATTCAATGTGGCAGCCTAGTGGCTGCCACGTAAGCGTTTTTTAAAAAATCCGGTGCCCAATCAGCTATTTCCGACAGATAGGACTATTTTTCAAAAAAAATAAACAAGTTAGAGGATCATTTTTCTCACCGGAGCAGGAGCAGGACTAAAATCCATAATAGGCCAAGTTAGAGGACTAAAATCCTAATTTTGCCCAAGAAAAAATGATACCGACCGGAAAAAAAAAAACAAAAAAAAAAAAAAACAAACAAACAAACAAACAAACAAACACACACCCACCACATACCAAACTGAAAAAAGCAGCAGTCGTTTTACTTACGAATCAAAGATCGGTAAAAGAAAAGATCAAGAACTCACATTTGACAGATGATTCGAACTAGAACCAGGAAATGGGGACAAATATTTAACAAATTCCCATCATAAAACAGTCTCAATAAAAAACATATGTGACTAAAGAAAAGACGAAGACAAATATAAAAAAGAAAGAATATCAGTTGATAGATTGAATATATCAGTTATAACTATAGCATGCAAGAATTAATAGCTATAGCATGATAGATTTGGAAGCTATTGTTGCGGAAATAGGTTGCATAAGTAATAAGTTGTGCCATAATATTCACATTGAATCTTTAACTTTAATGGCAAAGTGCTTGGATCTCTACTATAAGCTCGTGGGTTCGAATCTGTGTTGCCACAACATTTTTATAAATAAATGGAGGAGAAATGAGACCCCACATCAACGTAGGATCTAGCGTGGCACCCACGTTGGCATTTTTAAGAAATTCTGGTGCCCGGTCACTATTTACGGCGATTCGCGATTAGGACCATTCTCGGTGCCATAATATTCACATTGAATCTTTAACTTTAATGGCAAAGTGCTTGGATCTCTACTATAAGCTCGTGGGTTCGAATCGTGTTGCCACAACATTTTTATAAATAAATGGAGGAGAAATGAGACCCCACATCAACGTAGGATCTAGCGTGGCACCACGTTGGCATTTTTAAGAAATTCGGTGCCCGGTCACTATTTACGGCGATTCGCGATTAGGACCATTCGGTGCCATAATATTCACATTGAATCTTTAACTTTAATGGCAAAGTGCTTGGATCTCTACTATAAGCTCGTGGGTTCGAATCGTGTTGCCACAACATTTTTATAAATAAATGGAGGAGAAATGAGACCCCACATCAACGTAGGATCTAGCGTGGCAGCCACGTTGGCATTTTTAAGAAATTCTGGTGCCCGGTCAGCTATTTCTGGCGATTCCGCGATTAGGACCATTCTGGTGCCATAATATTCACATTGAATCTTTAACTTTAATGGCAAAGTGCTTGGATCTCTACTATAAGCTCGTGGGTTCGAATCTGTGTTGCCACAACATTTTTATAAATAAATGGAGGAGAAATGAGACCCCACATCAACGTAGGATCTAGCGTGGCAGCCACGTTGGCATTTTTAAGAAATTCTGGTGCCCGGTCAGCTATTTCTGGCGATTCCGCGATTAGGACCATTTAAAAAAAAACAACTTAGAAGACCATTTTACTCATCGGAGCAGAAGCAAAACTAATATCCTTGGTAGGCCAAGTTACATGACCATATTTCTAATTTTGCCCGCGATTCACTATTGGAATTTTGTAGTATTTTGATTACTTTTGACATTCTGGGTTTTTTTTCCATCTAATATTTTGATATTCCTTTTCGGTCACTAGAAATATCCCAAATGTATTTTTGTTGAAATAATTCATCGCTGTCTGGCGATTTGTTATATTGATAGTCACTTGTTTCATTGTTATGTATGATGTTTATTGTTAATATTATAGGGAAATTAGGGATAAGGACACAATCTGAAATATTATTAAGCAACAGGACAACTACATATTTTTTATAGGCAGAAGGACAACTGCATAATTTTTATAGCGAGAAGGACAAACAGTGAATCCCGAAAATCAGTGAATCTCCATAGTGAATCCCGAAATCAGTGAATTTCGATAGTGAATTTTGACAGTGAATCCCGAAAATCAGTGAATCCCGACAATGAATTTTGAAAATTAGTGAATTTCGACAGTGAATTTCGGCAGTGAATTTCAGCAGTGAATTTAAACAGTGAATTTTGAACACAAGTGAATTTCGATAGTGGATAAATAATTTTGTCCTTTATGCAAAAGTTTCAAAAGACTGTCCTTCTACTCAATTGATGAAATATTTTTGTCCTTCTCCCTCATTCCCCCTAATATTATTGGCATCATAGTAATATTCATAAAAATAATGAAACATTTTTACAGATTGTAAGCGAGTAGTTTCCGTTTTCATGTTGGTATGAAATAGGAGATGAACTATCTAATCCATTAGTTAATGAATATGATGTGAAGAAGATGAAGAAGAATCAAAGCAGGAAGAAGAAAGAAGCAAAACAGAGCAGAAAAATATCTTGGTGTATTATTCAACTACTTACTAATTTTACAACTGTCAACCATATATACACTTTGACTATTACATCTAGAAGAATCTAAGTGATGTCACCACAACCAATCACAACAATAGAAAATGCCAACTCACTCATTTGTACATTTATTCTCTTCAGCCCCCCTCAAACCTGACCTTGCATATATGTTGCATAATCCCAGATTATTCATCAGTTGTCTCAACTTGATACTATCCAATGCCTTGGTAAACATATCAGCCAGCTGTAATTCTGATCTTATAGGCAATGGCTTGATAACTCCTTTCAAGAATTTCTCCCTCACAATGTGACAGTCTATTTCTATGTGTTTAGTTCTCTCATGAAACACTGGATTTTCTGCTATATACACAGCACTGCTATTATCACAAAACAGTGGCACAGCTTTATCATGCTTAACCTGCAAATCATTCAGTAGATACAGAATCCATTGCACTTCACAAGTTGTTGCAGCCATTGACCTGTACTCTGCCTCTGAACTACTCTTAGACACTGTGGTTTGCTTTTTTGACTTCCAAGATATTAAGGATTGCCCAAGAAATATACAAAATCCAGTCACAGATCTTCTTGTTTCCTCACATCCTGCCCAATCAGAATCAGAAAAAGCCTTCAAATTCAGTTCATTATTTGCAAGAAATTTGATACCTTGACCTGGACTTCCTTTTACATATCTAAGGAGTCTTTGTGCTGCTTTCATATGATTGACAGTTGGAGCATCAAGAAATTGACTAAGTTGTTGTGTTGCAAAAGAAATATCCGGTCTTGTTATGGTTAAGTATAACAACTTACCAACCAGACTTCTGTACAGAGTGTTACTTGGTAATAATTCTGAATCTTGATGTGTTAATTTTTGAGAACTATCCATGGGACTTGTAGCTGGTTTTGATCCTAAGAGACCTTGTTGTTCCAGTAATTCTAGAGCATATTTCCTTTGATTCAGTATGAGCCCCTCCTTGGACCTAGCCACCTCAATGCCCAAAAAATATTTAAGAGGTCCAAGATCCTTAATTTGAAATGTATGATGAAGGAAATCTTTAATGGAATCAACTTCAGTTCTGTCACTGCTGGCTATAACCACATCATCAACATATACTAGTAAAGCAGTAAAAGAGGTAGCTGAATGCTTTATGAACAAACTGTGTTCATGATGAGACTGTGTGTACCCCTGATGAATGAGTGCAGAAGTTAGTTTGATGTTCCACTGCCTACTTGCCTGTTTTAAACCATACAAAGACTTCTGTAGCTTACATACTTTGTCAGTTGGAAACCCTGGGGGTGGCAACATGTAAACTTCTTCATTAAGTTCTCCATGAAGAAATGCATTGTTGATGTCCAAATTGTTCTAATATCCAATTTCTAGAGACTGCCTTTGCAAGTAGAAGTCGATTGTGGTCATTTTGGCAACAGAGGACTAAAGGTATCTTGATAGTCTATCCCCAATTGTTGAGTATAGCCCTTTGCCACCAACCTTGCTTTATACCTTTCCACTATTCCATCTGCTTTATGTTTGACTCTGAAAACCCATTTGCAACCAATGGGAACTTTTCGTAGGGTAAATCAACCAAAATCCAAGTATGATTCCTTTCTAGGGCATCTATTTACTGCTGCATAGCGACTTGCCATCTCGGTACTTGAGAAGCCTCGAGGAATAGGACTTAGGTTCTCGCAACAACGATCATATGTAATACATAGGATTTATAATTAGGTGTCAAATGATCATAGGTCAGAACTTCATGAAGAGGATAGGTTGAGGATGAAGGAATGGAGTGAGATGAAGAAAGAAGGCTGGTATGATACTGTTGTAGCCATTGTGGTGGATTTCTGACTCTTGAAGATTGCCTAGTAGTTACAGGAGGAAGATCAGAGGAAGATGGATTATTATGCTCAGGAGATATAGTAGGTGGGGATGGAGAAGTATTAGATGTAGATATAGGTGAGGATGGGAAGGTTGGTGAAGATGGTGAGGGTGAGGGTGAAGATGGTGAGGACAATTGTGTGGAAGGATTGGAGTAAGTTGGGGTTATGAAATCAGGATCCAAAGTATGATTGATGGAAGATGGAAAATAAGAAGATGATGTGAGTTTTGCAACAGATGATATGAAGGGAAAAATGTGTTCATGAAAAACCACATCTCTTGATAAAAATATGTCTTTGGTATGTAGATCAAGAAGGATGCTGGCTTTGGAAGTACTGGAATTGCCTAGATAACAGCAAGGTTTTGCTCTAGGGTCAAATTTTGTTTTTGCAGGATCTGTAATAGTAGCATAGGCAAGACAACCAAAGACTTTTAGATCACTATAAGAGGGATCTTTATGCAAAAGTTTTTTATATGGAGATGTATGATTTAGAAGAGGAGTAGGTAATTGATTGATGATGAAGGCAGCGTGTTTGACACAGAATCCCCAATATTCTAAAGGAAGATTGGATTGTATTCTAAGACTCCTAGCAACAGCCAAAAGATGTTGATGTTTTCTTTCCACAATCCCATTTTGTTGGGGTGTATGCCTCACACTTTGTTGATGAATAATGCCTTTTTCTAGGTAAAATTCAGTAAGATCAAATTCTTTGCCATTGTCAGTTCTAAAGCATTTAATTTTGAGGCCAAACTGAGTAAGTATCATTTCATAAAAGTTTTTTATTAGCTGTTTGACTTCAGATTTGAATTGCATCAGAAAATCCAACAATATCTAGAATGATCATCCACAATTGTAAGGAAATATCTTTGATTTTGAATGGTGGGCTGTTTATAAGGCCCCCAAATATCCAAATGAACAATATCAAAACAAGAAACAGAAATGCTACTGCTTAATGGAAAAGGGAGTCTATGTTGTTTAGCTAGAGGACAGATGGGGCAATGTATATCTAGAGGAGTACAAACAGTAGCATTATTCTCTTTGATTAACTGGAGTCTTTTATTTGAAAGATGGCCCAGCCTGCAATGCCAAAGCCATGAAGATGAAGAAGAATCAAAGCAGGAAGAAGAAAGAAGCAAAACAGAGCAGAAAAATATCTTGGTAGCAAATAGGTGATACAAGCCATAAGAGTCTTTAGCTGTACCAATCACTTTCAAAGTCCTCATGTCCTGAATAAGACAAGTACAAGAGTGAAAAACCACACAATATTTAGGATCTCTAACTAAAGTACTGAGGGATAGCAGGTTGAAAGAAAATGAAGGAACACAAAGCACATTGGATAGGATAAGGTCAGAATTTAGATGTACAGTACCAATATGTGTGATAGGAACATCTTGACCATTAGGCAAATGAATGCTTTTGCCTGAGACAGCAGTATAATGTGTGAAAACAGATAGAGAATAGGCTACATGATCAGTGGCACCTGAATCCAAAATCCAATCTATTAAACATGACTGAGAGACATTACCTTTATCCTTCTGAGAAAAATCAGCATTCAAAATGGCAGCTGAAACCTGATGTGGAGAATTAACATTCCCTTGCATTTGAGTATGAATATTTGATGGTCCTGCAGCCTGCATTTGAAAAGATTGAAACAATTTCATCATTTCTCTACATTGTTCAGGAGTAAAGACAGATGATCCTCCTTCATAAGTATCTGTTGGTGGAACAATAGCTGAAGAACCTCCCTCTGATTCTTCATATTCATTCTGAACCATATTAGCTTGTCTCTTTGGTCTAAAATTTGGAGGAAAACCATGCTTTCTATAACATTTATCTTCAGTCTGACCTTGTCTGTTGCAGTAAGTACATTGCATAAACTTCCTGTTTCCACTATCCTGTATATAACCACTAGGAACAGCATTTTGAGTAATCATAGAACGTCTAGGTGGTTGTTGTTTGACATAGTTACCCTGATATGACTGCTGCATAGCCATTGGAGCAACAACATGCTCATTTCCATGCTGAATCTGTCTTTCAAACTTAACTGCTATAGCAAATGCTTCATTGATGTCAGGTAGAGGTTGCATCAGAAACACCTTAGACTTAACAGGCTCAAAAGCTTCATTTAAACCTCTTATGAAACGAATTACATAATCAGCTTCTATGTAATTTCGAAAAACCTGATTATTGTGACCACAGGGACAAACAGGTATAGGTCTAATCATAGTAGATTCTTCCCAAAGGATCTTCAATTTTGTGTAAAATTCAGTTACAGTATTAGTACCTTGCTTTAGGGCAAACACATCCTCTTGGATATCAGCAACTCGAAAAGAATCTCCAGTTGAAAAACGAACACGTAATTCATTCCAAACTTCTCTAGCTGTGTTCGACCACATTACACTTTGTGCAATCGGTGGAATTACTGAGTTTAAAATCCACGAGAGAACCATATTATTAACTTGAATCCAAATACCTTGCAATCGGTCATCATTCATCGGCATTGGAATTGTTCCATCTACCATACCAAGCTTGTTCTTCGATAGTAATGCCATATGCATAGCTCTGCTCCAACCATGGTAATTCTTCTCAGAAAGCGGTGGTTGAACTAACACAATCGAAGGATTTTCATTTGGATGAAGGTATAAAGGATGAGATGGTGTAATAATGTCTGCATGTAGATTCTGATTCTGAGCCATTTCGAAGAGAAATTGAGCTATGAATTTGAAGAAGAAAGCAAGAAACAAGAAGAATCGGCGGAAAATCAGCAGCAGCGGATTAGGATCAAACGCTTACCGTTGTACTAAAACCAATTGGTTTTAGTAAAGGCGCTACTATATTTCCTTATATCACTTTTAACACGCCCCCTCAAGTGTGGGCCAAGTGTGGGCCTATAACAAGCCCGGGCCAACATGGCACACAAAGGCATATAAAGGGCACATAAGGCTAACAAAGAGGCCCAACACTTGCACAATATTTGGGGAAACAATGCTGGTAGCAAGGATTGATCCCATGACCTCCCGCTCTGATACCATGAAGAAGATGAAGAAGAATCAAAGCAGGAAGAAGAAAGAAGCAAAACAGAGCAGAAAAATATCTTGGTGTATTATTCAACTACTTACTAATTTTACAACTGTCAACCATATATACACTTTGACTATTACATCTAGAAGAATCTAAGTGATGTCACCACAACCAATCACAACAATAGAAAATGCCAACTCACTCATTTGTACATTTATTCTCTTCATGATGAAAGTAAGATCAGTATGACATAAAAAAAAAAAAGAATCACATTGAAAGATGTACGCATGATGAACATGTTGGTTCATTCGGTTTGCCTTATTGATAGTTTCTAAAAAGATAACTAAACACCCATAAAAATTTCCTATATGTATCTCAAGTAGTTCAAAGCACTAATTCTTGTACAACTGCTTCAAAATGAGCTAACAATTTGATTATATATCAAGGAATGTTTCCATAGCTTTTACAAGAGTTAACAATTTTTCTTTTGACCATCAAATGAGAAGTTTACTGAGCAACAAATGTGTAAAAAAAAAAGAAATAAACTAACAAGTACCATATTCAAACAACATAGTTACGACTATCCATGTTCAAAGCTAAACAAAGATCTTGAGCCCTTTCGATCGCCTTAGATAAGAAAGAGGCATGCACGAGTCGAAGTCATTAGACAACTTGAGTGGTATGTGATGGAAGAAGGGCGCCAATAACATTTGTGATCGTTTTTATAATGAATCTTCAGTAGGGACTGGTTAGCTGTTCTCGTAATGATTTGTTTTTTATTGAGAATATGGTAATCAGATTTCAAACTTTTTTTAACTGCAGTTTTATTAAAGGCCTTATATAATAAGAGAATAGATCAGACAAAGAAATAATAGATACAAGCTATTAGCTCCTCCAAAATACAAAATACACAAGTCGAAAGATAAAAACTTATGACTAAAGTGATGAGTGTCAACATTGCTATAATTTCGTATGCATTTTACCCATAGTTGTAGCTTATTCAATGTGGTTTTGGGATAGTTAGGTAGGTTTTACAGGCACCTTTCATCATGGATTGAATCACGAGGCGTAAGGCCGTTAACGTCTGAAAGCTACACATTTTTGGGTGAATCATGTGCGTTTTACTTGTATGAGTCACACATGGTTTTGTTGTTTCTATACATTAGAGTACTGCGTGATAGAGGGCGTGACGATGATCGCAACGGTTCAAAAAGCATCCAAAATGGAGACCGTATGTGAAAATGGAGCAAGAAACAAGTTTGGGATGAAAAGTGGCTCCGGGAGCGAGAAGGCAAAGAAGACGCCGGCTTGGGCGGGCTCACGTCCATCAAAGAGGACGAGATCCGGGCGAGATGGACAGAGGATCAGCGCACGCCTGCTGGAGCAAGGCGCACGCCCGCTAAGCGTTGGAGCAAAGACGCGTGAAAGCAAGACACCAGCGCACGCCGGGAGGGCCCAAGAACACGCCGGGTGAGCGAAATCGAAACAGCAGCGCCTATATGGATCGGCGGGCACCGAGATCGTGCCAATCACGTCAAACAAGCGGCGCCGACATCAACGATCGCGATTTTCGAGCCTTTTACTTTTCCAAGTCGAATTTAGCCTATAAAAAGACCATTTTAGGTCAAATTTTATATCACCTATTAAGACTCAGAATATTGTATTCCATTGATTGAAATAAGAGTACAATGGGTTGTATATATAGGTGTATCATACAAGGGATAAACTCGTAAATAAACATAATATGATGCCCTAGCTATTCGGGCTTGACTTGTTGAGCAAGGCTATCCACTCCATCAATACGCCCCCGCAATCCCATGGGAATAGAATGAACATGGAGATTGGTCTTCAAATCAGCGAAGCGAACATGACCAAGCGGTTTAGTAAGAATATCAGCCAACTGGTCTTTGGAGGAGATGAAGGCAATGCGCAGCTTGTTGAGAGCAACCAATTCGCGAACATGGTGGAAATCAATCTCGATGTGCTTGGTGCGAGCATGAAAGACCGGATTTGCTGTAAGATACGTGGCACCAATATTGTCACACCATAATGTAGGAGGATGAGGTAGACGAACAGACATATCACGAAGCAAGTACGTAACCCATTGAAGCTCGGCAGCAGCATGAGAGAGGGCCTTATATTCTGCTTCGGTGCTACTCTTGGCAAGCATGATGGCCTGTTGTTTAGGCGCCGGTGATGAGATTGGAGAGCAAGGAATATGCGAGAGGCACCGATAGAGCGGCGGTCGCCGGGATCGAAGCCCAATCGGCATCACTAAAGGCCTGTGGCGCGGGAGTTGGAGAGCGTGTGAGATGGAGACCATCAGAGATGGTGTGCTTGAGATATCGTAAAATACGCTTAACGGCGGCCCAGTGCGTGTCGCGAGGAGCATGCATAAATTTACTAACTTTGTGGACCGCAAAGGCAATGTCGGGGCGAGTGAAGCCAAGATATTGAAGGCCACCGGCGATCTTCGCGGTATAGAGATACATCGAAAACGGTCGTCCATCATAGCGGCCGAGGCGAAGAGTAGAGGCCATTGGCGTGACACAAGGCTTAGCGCGGTCATACCAAAGATTTGTAAGAGAGTGTGAATATACTTGCGTTGACTCAAAATAAGACCATCCGAGAGTAGAGAGCCTCAACACCAAGGAAATAAGATAAGGGCCCAAGATCCTTAACCGGAAAATGGGAGGATAAGTAATCAGTAGATTGCTGGACAAGATCACCTGAGGTACCTGTAACCAGAATGTCATCAACATAAATCAAGACAAAAACAGAGTCAGAACCATGATGATAAATATATAGGGAGGTGTCGGCAGTGGAGGGCCAAAAACCAAACTGCCGAAGAACATCGGTAAATCTGGAGAACCATGCACGCGGCACCTGCCGAAGACCATAAAGACTACGTTTGAGTTTACAAACGTGATTAGGAAAGTCAGGGTGACGAAAACCCTGTGGCTGCTGCATGTAGATATCTTCAGTAAGAAAACCATGTAGAATCGCATTCTGGATATCAACCTGTCAAACAACCCAATCATGGGAAACAGCGAGAGATAAAAGAGTACGAATAGTGACCGGTTTGACGACCGGACTGAAAGTATCAGAAAAATCCACACCGGCTTCCTGATGAAAGCCTTGAGCAACAAGGCGTGCTTTGTAGCGTTCAATATGTCCATCTGCATGCCGCTTAATGCGGAAAACCCATTTATTACCGAGAAGATTTTGAGACGGAGAATAAGGAACAAGGTCCCAAGTGTCGTTCTGTACCAAGGCATTAAACTCATCTCTCATGGCATCCCTCCATTCACGGTGTTTTAAGGCTTCGGTAACAGAAGTGGGTTCAAGGACATCAGTAGTGGCTGTCAGAGCTTTGGGAAGAGGGTAGCGAACAAAGTCAGGATCAAGACGCTTGGGCTTAAGATTGTTGGTTTTTGATCGAGTAACCATTTGATGAGGGGCAGCAGGCGGGGAGGAATTAGGTGAAGAGGAATCAGTAGAGCCAGTGGCAGGGGAGAGTTCATTGGACAATGGCAAAGGAATGCTCGGAGCAGGGGAAGGTGGAGAGGGCTCGGGAATAAGAGATGAAGTAGGGGATGAAGGAGCCGTAGGGCCGACAGGAGCAGGAAGAGCGAGGACCGAGGGGAGAAGGATCGTGTCTGGTGTATATGAAGGAGCATCGGAGGAAGAGGTGTAAGGAAAGGAAGACTCGTCAAAGACAACGTGTCGAGAAATGTATATACGGCCGGTGGAGAGGTCAAGACATTTATACCCATGGTGATTGGGACTGTAACCTAGAAAGATACAGGTTTTTGAACGGAAGTCGGTTTTATGGTTGTTGTAAGGACGAAGGTAGGGCCAACAGGCACAGCCAAAGACATGGAAAAAGGAATAATCGGGAAGACGATGGTAAACCATTTCGAATGGGGATTTATTGGAGAGGACTTTTGTGGGAAGACGGTTTATGATGTAAACAGCGGTGAGAAAAGCATCTTCCCAATAGGGAAGGGGAAGTTTGGAGTGAGCAAGAAGAGCAAGGCCAATTTCTACAATGTGACGATGACGTCGCTCAATGGCACCACTTTGTTCGGACGTGTGTGGACAAGTTAAACGATGGTCAATGCCGAGTGAGGTGAAATAAGTGTTAAGGCGACGATATTCCCCACCCCAATCGGTGCGAATGGATTTTATTTTTGTATTAAATTGACGTTCGACCAAAGCACAGAATTGAGGAAAAATATATTCAACATCTGATTTACGACGCAAAGGATAAAGCCATAGAAATGTAGTAAAATCATCAACAAAACTAACATAGTATTTATTGCCATAGATAGAGTCTTGACACAGGGCCCCATACATCGAATAAATTAAGTCCAAAGGACGCGACGAAGTAAAGGACGACATAGGTAACGATCGGCGATGGCTCTTAGCCATTTGACAAGCAACACAAGCAGATGTAGGGGCACTAGAAGGTGCGAAATATTATTTTGACCTAAAATTTGACGAAGAACTGGATAGGAGCAGTGTCCTAAGCGTTGGTGCCATTGAGGGACAGAAGAGCAACGAGAGGCAAGAGCTTGAGCAGGAAAGTGACTGAAGGATTTGGAGAAGTGGTAGAGGCCATCCTTAAGGTAGCCCCGGTGATGGATGTGGCCCGAGTAGTCCTTCACAAGAAAATAATTATGATGAAACTCAAAATAAACTGAGTTATCTTTAGCAAACTGAGCAACAGATAAGAGATTATTGTAAAGGGAAGGGGCAACGAGAACATTATTAAGCACATAAGATTTATCAGTAGTGGAGAAAATAGAGGAACCGGAATGGGTTATAGTCAAACCTGTACCATCACCCATATAGAGCTGATCCAGACCATTGTAAGAGTCGGCTGAGAGATTTAAGTTGCGGAGATTATTGGTGGTGTGGTGGGTCGCGCCCGTATTAGGGATCCAATCGGTAGAGCTGGATGGAGTTGCAATATTGGCCTAGGATTGACGATTGGAACGAGGTGGAGTGAACGTCGAATCGAATCTATACCAGCAATCATGTACTGTGTGGCCAAATTTTTCACACAATTGGCATTGAACAGGAGGTCCAGAGGCTTGTCCACGGCCACGGCCTCGGCCTGAACCTTGATTATTAGGAGAGCCGCCTTGAGTTGGAGGACCACGCCCCCGTCCTCTGGTAAGCTGCGAACCAGCATTGCCACGACCACGATTACGATTTTGCTGAGGATTAGAGGCGGCGTAATTTGCAGCTGGAACTGACGTCGGTGCAGCAGGGAGACCAACCGGAAGCGGAGATGGCCGGGAATGCTTCAGACGGGCTTCAGTGGTTAAAAGAAGAGAGTAGACCTCGTCCAGGGTTATTTCCGACTTTGTGGACAGCATGGTAACAAGGGAATCGTAATCGGAATCCAATCCAGCAAGCAGGTAGGCAATAATATCATCAGTGGTAAGAGGATGACCGGCGAGACTTAGTTCATCGGTGATTCGTTTGATGGTCATGAAATAATCGGTGACCGAGAGGTTTTCTTTCTTCGTAGAAGCAAGCTTGGTGCGAAGGTGGACAAGTTGAGCACGAGACTGAGAAGCAAAAGACGTATGAAGAGCCTTCCAAATTTCAGCCGATGTAGAGGTTGTATATACCTGGGCGAGAACATCATCAGAGAGCGACGAAGTAATAGTGCTTAGAATTAAACTATCCTGCTTGAGCCAATGAATATATGCCGGATTCGGTTTGGTGGTGCTATCTGCAGTGATCGTTGCCGGAGGAGCGGGAAGAGAACCGTCAACGTACCCAAGAACACCTTGGCCACGTAAATATGGCTGAATTTGGGCTCGCCATAAGGGAAAATTCTGGCGAGTGAGCTTTGTGAGATGGAAGGTCGAAGAAGGAGAAAAGGATGGATAGACTGTGGTGATGCCGGCATCAGCTGTAGTAGCAGCCGAGGTTGCAGAATCTTCGGCCATGGAAGAGGGACTGCGAAGAAGAAGCAGCTAGGTTTAGGGTTTTTTTTTTTTTTTTTGTTTTGTTTTGGAAGAGGACGACTAAGAGGGGAGAGGAGGGAGGGAATTCGTGAGAGACAAGTCAAATTGCTCCGATACCATATTAAGACTCAGAATATTGTATTCCATTGATTGAAATAAGAGTACAATGGGTTGTATATATAGGTGTATCATACAAGGGATAAACTCGTAAATAAACATAATATGATGCCCTAGCTATTCGGGCTTGACTTGTTGAGCAAGGCTATCCACTCCGTCAATATCACCAGACTCAAAATTTGATTTCCTACTCATTAGAAACATTATTTTCCCAAGTTGAGACCTAGAAAATTATTTTCTTTTCACTAATTCTGGCACAATAGCTACAATTATTGTTTTTTTTTTCACGAATTCTTGATTGTCGATTGCTCTCCAAAACTATTGGTAATTTATTTCCCTTTCCTTTTATCATGTTTTCTTGCAATTATTTTGTGATTTCACGTTTTTTTATTCCAATTATGAGTATCTAATTTTCCACAAGCTAAATTATGTGATGAAGTTACGAAATTAGTGTCTAAATGATGATTTAGGGATGAATAGGGCTTAAAAATTGAATCTTTAGAATTGTTGTGTCCTACAATTTGAATTTAATGCTATTAGTGGAGTCGTGAACCATTAATTGATCAAACACATAACCTTTATAAATGTATTTAGCAAGGGAGACTGCGAACTAGAGTTTTACGATTGCCATTCATGAACTAGTCGAGTTTTTCACAACTTGTATGTTTTATGGTAAGGTTTTTCTAGCTAAGCCGTGAACTCGGTGGATGAGGAGCGTCTCATAGTTCTTCATCATATTAGGTCAATTAAATCCCATTTAAGAGACAGTTGGGTATAGGGTAACTAGGTTGCGGTATTATCGCCTAGGGCCAGTTTAGGAGATTGCACTCGCAACACATTCATTAGAAACTATTGGTTGGTTGGTAGGTTAAGCTCCTCTCCAGTGATTCGGTAACTGTATTGAGAGTAGCGTTCCTGACCATAATTTGGCTATTCTTTCATTCTTATCTACATTTAATACATTCACCTTTACTGTGAGCATGAACTAAATACAAATGTGATTGTGGTACTTGACAGATTCCTCGTGAGACACGACCTTACTCGCCATTATAGAACAACCGACCCGGCACCCGCGGTTAAAGTTGGTTTAATATAATTTGGCCATTATAAAGCGAATCAAAACGAACTAGACAACTAGAACAAGTCATCCGGGGACACTCCTTCCATTTCGTCCAATCTAAAAAGAATTTGTCATACCGACCGTTAATCCAAACAATACTAAGTAATTGGATTTGTCCAAAAATGTCTTCCTCTGAGCTAGATGTTGGGTTGAAGATAGAGCTATTTATTCATTTCCATATACTCCAACACACCATTTTTCGGGTTGCATCCCAAACCTTGGAGAAATTGGCGAGCTTCATGTGCAACGGAGTGCAGTGATGGAAAGATTGCAAAACTTGTGAGGGAGCGAGTTTTAAATGCCACTAAGCAAAGAATTTATCCTAAATCTTCACAGCAAAAGGACAAAGTATCCTCCGTATTCAGCTTGCAAGAAGTACACAAGATGCTAGGAAGTCCAATACCTTTTTTTTGATAGGTTTAGTGGGGTAGAAAGCCTAAACCTAGCCGTCTTCCAATAGTGAATAGTCACCTTAGACGGAACCATGTTATTCCATCGGAGATCCGGTTGTTGGTGGCTCGCGGTGGCTGGATTTCATGTGTGGATATGCTGAGATCTAGATCTTTTGATCAGCGCCTGACTTACTCTTTCATCATCGAGCCATGGCGGTTGGTTGTGGGGAAGCGGTGATCTGGCGGTGTGTGGCTTCAATAATCTATTAGGGCTTAGGGCTCTTAATTGGCGTTTATGGTAGTCGTTCTCTCAACGGAGGTTTAGTCGTTTCTTTCAGGCTTTTCTCCCCGCTTGGAGGCGGTGGATTTCCGATTGTGTCCACCATTTGTATTGGTTTCACCTGGGTTTAAGTTCGTTGCTAGTCTTGTTTTTATTTTATTTTATTTGTTCTAGTATGTTGTTCTGTTCTTTTTGGGTCAAGGTATTTGCTCCATGGGCTTCTTCGCCTTGTTATGTCATGGTTTTCACTTATAGATCTTGTCCTTGACATGTCAGTTGTACGGTTGGTTTGGGCAATGATCCAGCTTTGAGTGGCAATTGTCCAACATTGTATTTGTATCTTCCGGCGTTAGTCCGGCCTAATAAAATCTTTTGTCTTTCGGGAGAAGAAAAGTTTCGAAAAATTAAAAAAATTTGAAAATTTATTTAGAGTATAACAATTTCTGGAAAATAGGAAAAAACATCCAACAGCCCCATCCCCCTCCCTCTCCCGCAACCCCTCCCGACTTCCCCTTCCACCCACCGTGGAAAGGGAAAAAAAGAAAGAGAACTTGTGGATTCCCACTCTGTATAACCCCCACGCGCGAAGAAATAATTCGCCAAAAAAATACCTATTTCTTGTGGAATGCACTGATCTCCCCTATCCCCTCCTCCCCCGCACGTGATTTTCTTTTCAGAAAAAGAAAAATCTCATTCTTGTAGAATGTTCACCTACGTACCTCAAAGAATTATGTTTATGATAAGGATCCTAAATGACACAATGTGGAAGATGTCAGATAAAAATTACTATAAAAAAAGACTTTTGTCAAAAATGACATTTTATCAGTGAAAGTGATCTTGAAAATGAATTACGTTGGTTTTCAGCACAAAACCAACAGAATTCACTTTCATTTTCCCTTTCACTGATGAAATGTCTTTCTAAGATGATAGATTCCCTTTCTTTCTGTTTTTGACAAAAATCTTTTTTTTATAAACCTAAAATCCTGACATCTTTTTAATTGTGTTCTAATTGACAATTAAGTATTATGAGGGTTTCAAAAAATTTAGTTGATTATTTTGTATAGAAGCGAATATATTTTAATATCGAACAATAAAACAGTTTGACCAAAAAGACAAACTTTATTTTTTTGAGTTACAAAAAAGCCAAATTGAACTGATAAAATTGACTGAACAAATTGTTTTTCATACTTTCATTCATCATCACATGATGTATTTATACAACATTGACCAGGAATCATACGACTCACATAATTCCAAAATCACCCCCTATCTGCTAAATATAGATTCAAAAAAATAATAATTTACAATTTTCGTAAAACCTCCCTCAAGTTGAAACGTAAAGATCCCGAATGCCTAACTTGTGTTACAAAAATTTAAACTGTTGTTCCCAATGCTTTCGTAAAGATGTCTTTCAGCTGGACCCGTGTAGACACATATTTGGGATCAATGAGGCCCTTCGTAATAGCATCACGAACAAAATGGAAATCGGCCTCAATATGATTGGTCCCCTCATAGAAAACCGGAATCTGCACTATATGCAAAGCGGCCTGACTGTCACAATGCAAGGGTATACCTGTAGGTATCTGAACACCTAAATCCCCAAAGAGTTGCGAAGCCACTTTAATTCACATGTAATGGCCGCCATAGAGCGGTATTCCGCTTCAGCGGATGACCGGGATAACGTCTGTTGCTTCTTGGTCTTCCACGAAACCGGAGAGGTCCCAAGTAGCATGAACCACCCACTTAAGGACTGACGTGTGATCGGGCAACTTGCTCGATCTGAATCACACCACCCTTCCAGGATCAACGGGCTATCTACCTGCAAAAGAACACCCTAACCCGGGTTCTTCTTCAAGTAACGAACTACCCACAATGTAGCATCACAATTCTCAATTCGCGGCTCCTGCATAAATTGAAAAAAGAATACGTACTAAATATGCCAAATCATGCCATGTAACGCCGAGATAGATAAGGCGTCCCACTAGCCACATGTATTTTCCCAGGTTATCCAACAAGTCACCTTCAGCAATTGCCAGGCAGTGATTTTGTTTCATGGGAAACTCAGTAGGGCGAGCCCCTAAAAACCCGGTCTCCTCATGAACATCAATATCAAGACCATCATCTACAACCTCAGGAAAGGTTACCTGTGGAGGCGGAGAGGCCGAAGATTCCGCCATAGGAAGATTATCAAAATCATACACACTACAAGAAAAGTAGGCTATTGTGTCGGACTTTTTGGCGCGCATTGAAAAACCGAAGGAAAAATGTTCCCTTTTGCCACAGTTTTGAGAATTAGTGTCACAATACATGAAAATATCTAAAAAATAAACAAAATTTGTTTTTTCTTTTAAAAAACACCAGAAATCCCGATATCATATGCATAAAATTTTGGCGGAAAAACTGGCGCCATACCAATTGCGTCAGAAGTATTTGCATAGTGCGGCAAAAGAATCATAATATTACCTAAAAATAATTTAGCTAGATTTTTCATTTTTTCCCACCCCCAACAAATAAATCATTTAAAAAATCAGTTTTTTTTTTTGGAAAGTGTCAATGAGTTCCCACATCTTCTTTCACTTTCTCATCCGCCAAAATCGCTTTGAAGCCTTAGATTTTTCTGCGTTTCACATCGGATGGAAGAGTAAATGATCATCACATGTTTCCTTGTCGATGAATTTGTTGAATATGCAGCCTGCGCCGCCCTCTTCCTTGCAATTATCGCCGGATGACACTAATTGTCGTCGGAAGAGAAGCTTTGGTTTTGGAATTGGAGTCATAAGAAATTTTATGCACATGAATCGTTTCCGTGAGTTATGAAAGTATGTTCATTTATTCTCATCAAGGAGGTTCCATTCTCGTATCTTATAACTACGTCGCTCTTAGTCTAAAGCTAGATTTAGGTCATCTTCATCACAGTTACCGTAGGTTTCAGCTTATTAAATTTCAGCTTTACTTGGTATTTAACTGATAGTTTACTTATATTAATTATCATTCAAGCTGAAGGAGAGAGTAGGGGCGTGCCGAACCAAAACTTAGTGCAATGGATGCAATGAATGACAAGTTAAGTGTGGAATTATTTCTGTTCATGATTACTGTCGATGTTGCTCTTGGAATTTCTGACATCTAGCGCTTCATTGATGTATTGCTTTGGAATTAATTTTGGAAGCTTATTGTACACCAAGATCGATAGTGTACAATAATTTAAAGTTTAGATCTCTTTTTGGAGCCTTCTTCGACCAAACCCCATCTCAGACAGACAATTAAGAGGTTGGTTGATATAAGAGGACATAATATAATATTAAATAGAATATGATATAATAACATTAATTTTTAACAATCAAAATGTCATATTTAAAATACATTTGGGAATAACAATTTCTCAACAATAGGTAGATGGGTATCATGTCTTATTTGAAAAACGTAACGCGACAATGCATATTTTAATGTATTTATTCAAAATATATAAATGATATTGATAAATGTTTTTGGACATTTTGATGCTGTATTTAGTTATTCACATACTTTTGCATTTATTGAGATTTTTTTCAATTTTTTTAATGAATTTTATATTGGAGAAAACCCGTCTCGCCCGAAACGATACCGATACGCGATGATTAATGTGACTCAGTGGTTTCTGAGTCGGTTACCGTGACTGCGACTTTTTTTTTTGCTTAAAGCCCTCGGTATTCGGAACCCACTGGTCCGACTAATCCGGAGTTCGGCCCGGGTCGTGCCTGCAGAGTCTGACCGCGACCGCAACTTTGAACCGTAATGTACTTCCCCCACCTCCTTAAAACCCTAATCCGAAAAACCCACCGGGTGTTAGGGAAAGAGTGTACGCCTCTGTACATTGGAAATCTAACCAAAAGAGCAAAAAGCACAACAACAACAACAACAACAACAACAACAACAACAACAAAAAACAGAGATGCAACTTCCAAAAGAGCAAAAGAGATAAACACGTACCACCAGATAAATTAAAAAAAAAAAAAGCATTCATTCCAAAATCAGCAAAGCACCTGGACTGAAAACCAAACCACAGCCAGCAAAAGCATAGGAAAAGAATGGAGGAAGACAACAAAATACTAATGCAAGCACCTGCATGCACCCTTCAGTTCAATGAAGTGTGCGGTCCAATCAAAATCTGCCAATAGAAGCTAAAACCAGTGTTAAGGGTGATTTTATATGATTTATATCGTTATATTTTGTAACAATTCTCTCCATATTCGTATAATTTGCATAGAAATTAAGTGTTTAATTGATTTATTGAGCAAACAAGTTTTTAAACGGTTTAATCGCAAAATTGGTTAATTTATGTGTTTTATTGATGATTTTATGTTTATTTGAATATTATTACATTTTGCGATGTTTTTAATGACTTGTAGATGCATAATTGCGGCTCAAAAGATGATTCAATGAAGATAAATGTCGGATTTAATTGATGAAAAAGAGATAAGGAAGATTTGAATAGAAGGAAAGAGATAAAGATGAGAAAATCGATTTTTGATCAAGTGAACGCACGTCCTAAGTCCCGTCCAGTGGACGGGCGTCTAAGCAAGTGAACGGGCATCCAGGCTGAAGAATTTGACTCAGAGTTTTGAAGATTTCAGTGGACGAGCGTCCAAATTAAAGAAGGACGGGCGTGTGATCATGACTTGGCCCGATTCGAAGTTGATATTGAAGACCGGACGAGCATCCAGCATAGAGGACGGGCGTCCATTGGCCGACATAGCAGCAACCGCCTTAAAATTCTACATATAGCTGTGTATTTTCAACCCTAGACATCATATATTCGAACCCTAAACCCTAGGGGCGGCCTAGCTGCGATTTTTATTAGTTTTTACTCCAAGTTTATGCTTTTAAATTTCTAGTTTAGATCAAACACTTTTATGTACTTTTATTCAAGTAATTCGAACTTCAAGAGGATGCTAAGAGGCTAGACCTCTATTGAACAAGCGTTGTGAAGCCATCCGATCAACAATTCAGTTTCGTTTCTCGATTGTCTTGTGAGTTTTTAATTCAAGTTGTTTCTTTATTATGTTTATCATGTTTTTATGCAATTTATATCGAAAGATCTTTGCATGCTGATTGTTTATATTGATGAGAATCATTTTAAACCCTAGATCCCCATGATAAAGAATAGATCTTTGATCTAAATAACGAGAGTTATTAGGTTAGATTTCTAGGTTAGAACTTATAAATTTCACACATTGGTTAGAAAGCGTTAATCTTTAGGATCAAAAGATAGAAGATTAATAGGCAAACTTGTCTAAGAAATTAGGAGTTCATACCTTGGCTAGGTGAATCACAACTTGGTTAGAAATCACGAGATAATCGAGATAGAAATTGATTGTTGTAGGATAGGTGGATCAATAGCTTGTTCGTTCGTAAATTATTGATTAAACCACTTGAACTTGAATTGCTTAGTAAATTTACAATCTTTATTTCATAATAGATTTAGAATAGATTTAGTTTAGTTAATTTTGTTCGCAACCATATTTTCCTGGCTTTAGATCTCGATCTTCTGTCCAGTTATTCTTATTGTTAGTTTCGTTTTTCGTTTTAGTTCTTCTTTGTTTTATTTTCAGTATCTTTTAGTAGTAATCGTGACATAGTTAGGTTAGACAACAAAAACTAGATTAAGCAACCCGATTCCCGTAAGATCGACCGGTATCAACCTCTATACTACGATCCCTACACTTGGGGTATACCGGATTTATAAATTTATTACTTGTTTATTTTCATTACAAAAATCCGAGACAACCAGCCACAAGGGCCTCTACCAAAATGCATTGAAAAGAAAAGAGCCACAATGACCCGGCAAAATTAGGATTTTAGTCCTCTAACTTGTTTATTTTGGATTTTTAGTCTGCTCCGCTGCTCTGGTGAGGAAAATGGTCCTCTAAGTTGGCTTTTTTGGATTTTAGTCTATCCGCGGAAATAGCTTATTGGGCACCGGAATCTTTAAAAAACGCTTACGTGGCAGCCTAGTTAGAGGACTATTTTTAAAAATTCCAGTGCCCAATCAGCTATTTCCGGCGGATAGGACTAAAATCCAAAAAAAAAAATAAACTTAGAGGACCATTTTCCTCACCGGACCAGGAGCAGGACTAAAATCCAAAATAGGACAAGTTCGAGGACTAAAATCCTAATTTTGCCCAGCAGCCCAATTTTCAACAGAAAAGCGCAGACTATCACGACAAAGTGAAAGCTGAGAGAGACACCTGGTTGCACCCCTCATAATATGAAGGATGCATTCATCTGATTCCACGCATCATTTCAAAAAAAATGTATCAATGAATTCTCAAAGCTGGGAGGAGCAACGAATCGCAAAGAATCAGCAAACCAAGCTACCCACACAGATTGGAATTGTTTAAATAGTGAGTTTGTTGCGTCTCACATGCTACTTTTGCTAAAAATATGTTGAATTTGCATTTGGTGGTGAGCTAAGAGAGCTTTAAGATCTTGAATTTGTTCCAAATATCTCCAAGGGACGGCTGAATCATTTTGCAGCATATCAATCAAAACCTTAGAATCCGATTCCACAACCACATTAGCATACCCAAATTGCTGACCTGTTAAACCGCCCTTCGGCCTTCATAGCCCTTATTTCTGCCTCCATGTTTCCCATAAGCTTCATGCCCTGCATGAAGAACCTTACCAAAAGCATCCCTGATGATGAAACCCCCTCCAGCAGGGCCGGGATTACCCAAGGATGTTCCGTCACAATTTATTTTGACAAGATTGTTTGTTTAGCGTCTCGAGCAACGAGACATTTCGAAATGCCGGAAATCTGGTTTCAAAGATATTCGATAAAGAGAAATATGAGCAACAGTAGTTCGAATTCATAGAAATATTTTTTTATACTACGGAAAAATTCTTGGTAAAGACAAGATATACTTGGACCGAAAACCCGTGCTCATAAGAATATTATCCCGGGCCTACACCGAGGCATTGGAGGTGATTTTAAAATCTCATGAGAATGGGATACGATGAGATAGAATGCAAAGAGGATTCTAACGCGGAAAAGTATCCAATCTCATCAGAAACTTCCAAGTGACCAATTGAATCTTCTTTGATTTTTAGGAAGAAATTTGAGCCAATAAACCGCTTTCCAATAAGATACTATCTTCACAACACTCCTGCAGATTCGTTATCCTAGCATCAGTTGCACATTGTAAATGATGGGTGGATGGATAACTTAAATCTTTGGTGCACCATCCCCATACATAACCCCTGTCCTGCGTTTCCAAATTTCCCAAAGCACAAAATAGAACTCCTAATGAAGCATTTTATCGAACACTTCTCATGCATATTCACAATAGTGTTAATTTTTTGTTTTCTGTTTTTTTTTTAACTGCAGTTGGTATATTGTTAGTGTTCTATGTTAAATTTGTGGAAATATTTTTTCCTTCTTTTCATTCAATCACAATGATACAATTTATAGTACAATATAGGGCTTTCCCTACGGTCTAAAATGTCGAAACCACCCCGATATAAATTAATTACAACACATCATATAATTATAAATATATATCGTAATACCCCCTCTCAAGGTGGAGCGTGGAGATCTCGAACGCCCTACTTGTGCAGTAAGAAGTCGAATTGCTGCCGTCTAAATGCTTTGGTAAAAATATCCGCCAATTGAATCTTCGTAGGAACATAAGAGGGAAGAATCAAACCATCTATGATAGCATCACGTACAAAATGGCAATCAGCCTCAATATGTTTGGTGCGTTCATGGAACACTGGATTTTGAGCAATATACAACGTAGACTGACTATCACAAAACATCCGGATACCAAGAGGATGACGCACCCTCAAGTCGTGAAGAACTTGCTAAAGCCATTTCAATTCACACGTGAGAGACGCCATAGAGCGATACTCAGCTTCTGCTGAAGACCGGGAAACTACAGATTGCTTCTTAGATTTCCAAGATATGGGGGAAAATCCAAGAAACAGAAACCAACCACTCAAGGATCGCCGAGTCAAGGGGCAACTGGCCCAATCCGAATCGCACCTACCTTCAAGAAGCAAAGAACTATCAGATCGCAACTGAATACCCTACCCAGGACATTTCTTCAAATATATCGCACCACTCGTAGTGCTGCATCCCAATGCTCCACCCTATGAGCATGTATAAACTATGATAAAATATGTATGGAGTATGCCAGGTCAGGATGCGTCACATCAAGATAAATTAAACGCCCAACATACACCGATATTGTTCAGGATTTGGTAACAACGTGCCATGTGCCAGGGATAACTTATGGTTTTGCTCGATCGGAAAATCAGCAGGCTTGGCTCCAAGCAACCCGGTCTCATGAATAATGTCTAGCGCATATTTCCGTTGATTCAAAAAAATGCCTGATTTATTTCGAGCAACCTCCAACCCAACGAAGTAGTTAAGAAACCCTAAATCCTTCATTTTAAAACACGTGCTCAAATAATCTTTAAAAGTGTTCAGTGCCTGCCGATCATTCCCTACAATAATCTTGTCATCCACATACACGAGCACATTAAACTGAGTATCACCATGGTGCAAAGTAATTAAAGAATAATCTGAATACGACTGACGAAAACCCGTAAGCCTTTAGGGCCGAGGCAAGCTTTGCAAACCAACACTCGGAGCTTGCTTCAAACCATACAGTGACTTCCACATGCAGCAAACCAGGTTGGACCGATTTTTCTCGAATCCAAGAGGGATTTTCATATAAATCTCTTCCTCCAAATCTCCATGTAAAAATGCATTATGGACATCCATCTGATGGATATCCCAATTTTTAACTACAGCTACACAGATAAATGTCCGTACCATAACCATTTTTGCCGCTGGGGCAAATGTCTCGTTGTAGTCCAACCTTTCCACCTGATGGTGTCCAAAAGCAACCAACCGAGCCTTTAAATGCTGCAACTGTCTGTGTTCATAATATTTTTCTGTGAACACCCATTTACTTCCCAATGCCTTTTTCCCATGAGGTAAAGGTTGTAATTCCCAGGTACCTTGATCTTTCAAAGCTCGTACTTCTTCTGCCATAGCCTTGCGCCATCCTTCATGTTTAACAACCTCCTTAAATGTTTTTGGAGGATTTCCTATAGTGATGGCTGTGAGATACTTGCGGTGTTTATCAGAAAACAAATCATAATTGACAAATACGTAAGTGGATAAGGAGTACCCGAGGATACCGTTGAGGCAGGTGAACAGACGGACGGACTTTTCTTTGCCACAAACATGTGAGTAACAAAATCCTGAAATCAAAAATTAAGAATCTTTTGTCGATGTCCTCGACCTAACTCCTCTACTGCAGGGGTGTCCGGAACAGAGTTAGGGGCGATGTTCGGGTTAGGATCCACAGGGGCATCAAGAGTATTATTTTTGAGTGGTTGAGACCCCCTCTCAACCGGTGCAATAGGGTCAGGATGGTCCACCGGTGGGGTAGGAGATGCAGGGAAAAAATTATTGGGAGAAATATCTTCATCATGAATAGGAATATCAACACTCGGATTGGGCTGAGGCTCAGTCGGTTGCGCAAATAAGAAGACGTGTTCGTAAAATTTCACATCGCGGGAAACAAAGATCTCTTCCTTGTCAAGATCTAAAAGTGTCCATCCTTTCTTCGCAAAAGTGTAACCAAGTAGCAAACATTTACAACTCCTACTATCAAATTTATTTTTTGAAGGACGATGATCATGCGCATAACATAGACAACCTAGAACACGGAGCATAGACAAATCTGGGGGTTTTCCAAACAAACATTCATAAGGTGTTTTGTAATTAAGGACAGTGGAAGGAGTTTGGTTAATTAAAGGGGAAGCTGCCAACACACATTCCCCCCATAACTTAAGGGGTAAATGACCCTCAAAACGAATTTCCAAGGCAACATTAAATATATGTCTATGTTTCTTTTCTACCCGTCCATTTTGCTGTGGTGTCCCGGCACACGATTTTTCAAAGATAATTTCATGTTTCCGAAAATATGGATTAAGGGACTTAAACTCTATTCCATATCACTCCGTACACGATTAATTATCGCACCAAATTGTCTTGAGATTAACGCCACAAAATCCAGAAACATAGTTTCAACCTCCGTTTTTTGAAAACACGAGTAAATCCACACTGATCAAGAAAAGTCATCCACATCTGTCAAAAAATATGTGGTCCCATAGGTTGATGGAGTACTGTAGGGACCCTATAAATCACAATAGACTAATTCAAAAATACTACTAGCATTAGAATCACTAAGAGTAAATTGTTCACATCTCTGCTTGGCTCGAAAGCAGACTTCACAACCATCCTTATTGACATTTTTAGAAGTAACTGTATCAGGAACACGATTCAAAACCTTTTCTCACGGATGCCCCAAACGTCGATGCCATAATTCCATAGATTTAGTGCCATCAATGGCTAAGACTTGTGCGTCTGGAAATCCACAGAAAAAGTAAAGTCCGTCTATTCGTTCACCCACTCCAATGATGATCCCCGTAACTCGGTCCTGCATAACACATAGCCGATCTATGAAATATATAGTACAATGATTATCATCGAGAAACTGTGTAACCAAAAGAAGGTTACATTCAAATTTGGCACGTATAAGGGCACTCCCAGCAGAGTCCCCAAATTTTATCCCTAAAATAATATAAAATAATACATATCCCTATTTTACAACATCTCAATTCAAAAACCTCTACAACAGCATCCCTATCTTTATCCCTATAACATTTCAAATAATATTAAATAATATATATTCTACCTCACAACCCTATTTATACACATTAAATATTTATTATTTCACTCCAGCAGCATCCCTATCCCTATAATTTTTAACAATTAAATATGTTTAGGGCAGTGTTAGTGTATCCCCACAAGTAGGGATGCACTGTTCATATCCCTAAAAATAAATAGGGATAGGGCCTCTGCTGTAGGAGCTATTTGAGGCAAAACTCTATTTTTTATCTTCATTTTAGGGATAGGGCACCGTATAGGGCTTCTGCTAGGAGTGCCCTAACACATTTTTCAGTCTCAATTTATCCGAAAAAACCACAATTCCTTAATGAGTTGCCATAGACGTACGCCCATCAGGCAATCCAATTGGACAGTGATCTATGGATAACGGATCAACTAAAAAATTGAAAATTCCGGTTACGTGGTGTGTCGCCCCTGTGTCAATAATCCATCCCATATTACCTGTTAAATGATCATGATTTTTAGAAATATTTATTAAATCCATAGTTGCCTGCCATTGTGCCGGTGTAAGATTGCCAAGACCTGCTTGCTCTGGCAACTTGGGTTGGGAATGTGTGGAAGAAACATTCGGCTGTGAGGAGTGAGAAGCTGTTGTGTTATTGATTTTCTGCTGTGATGAAGATGATCCACCCCAAATTTGAATAGCTGCTGCATCAACGCCTTCTCGATTTCAAGAAGAACACATCTTGTCGGAAGAATCTGCTTGTTTCCCCCGACTCGGCCCGTCGGACTGAACCTGACAAGCCATCGTATTTTCCCGATCATGGGTAACCAGGCTGCTCTTAACCGCTCTTCCTTAATTGACGTCTCATAAACTATATCGAGACTTGGCAATGGATCAAGGATGAGGAGTCCTGATCGCACCGCTGCAAACACTGGATTCCCGGTAGTGCTCAGGAAGAAAGGAACCATCTTCTTCTCCAACTCTGCTGTGGCTGCCATGAATGGAGACTTAAAGGTCCAAACGTAGGGTTCCAACTTTCAAGTTGTAGAACTCATATTGATTCTATCGGTGATTTAATTTGATTTTTTTTTCTCAACCTGGTTCATATACCATGTTAAATTTGCGGAAATAATTTTTCATTTTTTTCATTCAATCACAATGATACAATTTATAGTACAATCTAGGGCTTCCCCTACTGTCTAAAATGTCAAAACTACCCCGATATAAATTAAGGGGTCTTTAGTTTTATAAGTTTGTCAACCAAAATTATTGCAACAATAAGCTTATCATATAATTCATGCCATGAATAATCTTGGACTATACAAGTTGGGTGAAAAGTCATTAATGCCCTTCCCCTTCTTGATTTGGGGTGATTAACTTAACACTGAAAACGTAATTAACCCCTAATTAAAAATCTGATTATTCTTTCTTAATCCGACCCCCAATCCCACCCCTTAAATTAGGACGGGTAAAATAACAACCCTAATTTACGCACCAAAATCCGATCAAAAGCCCCTTTCCTATCCTATTTCCTCATTTGCAAAGCCAATTACTCTGCTTCCGTCTCTCTCTTCGCAAAGCCGATTACTCTGATGTGTCGCACTCTCGGTGTCCAGTCATTGTCCTCGCCGGAACAGCCCTCTCTTTTCTTCTTCTCCGTTAATCATTGTCCGAGCCGAGCTGGGTGGTAATCGAAAGGGTTTGTTGGCTCTCCATATCGGTATGTGAATGTAAATTAAGCTAATACCATTGAATTGCATGTAAATGATTGAGTTTGTGGTGTATATGATTTTGGAGATTAGGAAGGAGTGTATGTGGTGTTGAATGATTTAGGCAAATTGAGTTTGTTAGTTTACTTACCCTTGCGTGATTAGCTTAAACCGTGTGTTTAACTCTGAATTGAATTGAAAATGGGGGCGTCCCTGATTGAAAATGGCTATTTGATTTGAATTGGATTGGTTAAATGTTGAATTGGTGATTTGTGCAGTTATTACCCGGTATGACTATCTATATCTATATGAGACTATATCTATCTATTTGGTTATATTTTCTAGCTGCATTTCCAGGTGAATGGTAATCGTATTAAAAGATTTATTATAGTGTGACACAAGTTTAAACTTGTTAATGGGTATGTGAACTTCTATCTACATTTCAAGGAGGATTGATTATAGTGTGACACAAGTTTAAACTTGTTAATGGCTATGTGAACTTCTATCTGCATTTCAAGGTGGGTTGATTATAGTGTGACACAAGTTTAAACTTGTTAATGGCTATGTGAACTTTTATCTGCATTTCAATGACAACGTATCAAAAGCTTGATTATAGTGTGAGACAAGTTTAAACTTGTTAATGGCTATTTGAACGGAATTGAAATTGATTTGTGATTTAAAATAAATTGAATGCAATGCTACATTCAAACATTCAAGAGTTATGGATTTTGTCTATGTGTATATTGTTTGTAATTATTGTATTGAATAAAACAGGATCTCGGTGAAGCGTGATGGAAGATAAAGTTTGTATTTTTATATTTTACCTGTGTGAGGTTGAAAAAGACGTCAATGGTCTATGGTCTTGGAAGTATGTAGGTGTGAATCGAAGAAGTCTCGACGATTTTGAGTGTCAAAAAAACATTACATTTGAAGAATTGTATGACATAGTGAAAAATGAGTTGGAAATCGATACAACATTCTATGAGTTTGAGATGAAATATATGGTCCCCCATTAGTAAAGCTAGACCGATGGTGCTTGATTGCGATAAGCTTGTGAATCGGTTTATATCATTTGTAATTTAAACAAGATGCTTTATTAATATGTTTGAAGGAAAAGGAAAAGTGTACCGAGGTTTATGAAAGTCAAGAAACATGTGAAGTAGTAAATGTGTCGGAAAGTCAAGAAACATGTCTTTGAAAGACATGAAGAGACAGATGTTGATGTTTTGGGAAATGGGATGAAAGAGATTTTGGATTAAGAGAAAGCATGGAGATATGTGTTGAAAAGAATGTTAATGAAGTGATGAGATGTTGATGTTATGGGAATGGGATGAAAGATATGTTGGATGTAAAAATAGAAAGCATAGAGACATGTGTTGAAAAGAATGTTAATGAAGAGATAGATGTGGATGTTGTAAAAAAGCCATGAAAGAGGAGGAAGACAATAGGAATTTTTTTTTCTAGGGTTTAGGAGAAGGAAGTTTGCGCAATACAGAGAGAGAGAGAGAGAGAGAGAGAAAAACCGGGCTCCGATACCATATTATAATTAAGGGTGATCAAATATTTTCAATTGAATAATAATGTGAATATAATTGAGTTTATATTTCCACACACAATCTTGGCCAACAAGTAAAGATAAATACTAGAAATATTAATCTAATTCTTTATTTATAGTATCCTCAACAATAACGAATTATTTTAATCAAACCAATTGCCTCTAAAACAATTAATAAGATTATAAAGATTAGGTGTGGTTTAAAAGGATAAAAAAGAGGGAAAAAATAGAAATCAGGACACTGAAAATATAAATTGGTGATAAGGACAAATACACTGTTCATAACCCCATATCCATTGTTTGCTCCAGTGGAACTGGCATCAAATCATGTTTCACTATTCCACTATTTATGTTTTTTTTACAAAAAATGGGAAGGGGCCAGAAGGACAAAAAAAACCATAAATGGGGATAGAAAGACGTTACTACATTTTATATGATGAAAAAGGACAAATTCATAATAAATGGATCAGACCGAAATACCCATGATTTTTTTTACACATTAAACACGTAGTAACGGTAGATAAAGTGTAGTAACAGCTAAAAAACAAGTAGTAACAGCCAAAAAACAAGTAGTGACAGACATAAAATGTAGTAACATGCCATAAAATATAGTAACATCCAATGAAAAGGTAGTAACAGCCCATAAACAAGTAATAACAGCCAAACAACAAGTAGTAACAGACCAAAAATGTAGCAACGGCCAATAAACAAATAGTAACAGCCCATAAAATAGATAAAGTTACAACAAAAAATGTAGTAACGTTAAAAAATTAGTAGTAACAACCTATAATATACATGTAGTAAAACCAAAAAAAACATAGCAACAATGATACGTTCCTCCTTGCATTCTTGAGATGTTACTGGTGTTGCAATATGAAGGATTATTAAGAAGAAGAGGAGAATTTGGGATGGTCGGATTCACCGGAATTTGAATTTGACATCAGGCGGTATTTTTTTGTGATCGCCAGAATTTGAATTCACCGGCGTTAATATTGTTGAATTTGAACAATTCACCGGAATTTGCAGCGTCTCTTCTAGTTCTCTTCCATTGAATTTGACAATAGACGGTATGTTTTGGTGATCGCCGGCGGGCAAACGCTGCAAATTTTGACATTAGGGCAGACTAACCCATGTCAGCCGGCGATGAAATCAATGCCTCCCTCTCAGCCGGCGGACAAACCCAAAATTTTCAGGTGATCGCCGGCCTCTCAACCCCTCCCTCTCAACGCCTCCCTCTCAGCCGGCCATCAATTTTGTTTTTGAACGCTGATGCCTTTTTTTTGGAAAGAGGGTTTTTTATTTTATAGATAAATAGAAAAATGGTGTTTTGGGAAATTTACACGGGTTTTGTCCTGATTAATTATCAGTAGCCTTGCATCTTGGTTTATTTATTAATCTGTCATTCCTCACAAAAACCTATACAAAAATTACCTCGATAATAACGTTGAAAAAATATCAAATAAGATGTCTAAATAATTAAAGAGGACGAAAAAAGGAAATGTGATATATATTCGTTTTTGTAGTTGAATACGAGAGAATTTAAATCATAGTGGAATACGGGAATGTCTTTTTTACACAAAAAAATCTTCCACCGTCCTTTTTATATATTTCTATGTTCAAATTGTCCTTTTTAACAATCAACCCAAAAATTAAAGCATTATTAGAAATGTTTTTGATGATGAAAATAACCGCATCAACAAACGAAATGCAATATCAAAATAACATTGATTATTGATAAAAGAGACAGTTTTAAATAAAACATACAAATCTCAAACACTAGTCTTATAAAGCCACCAATTCATATAAAAAAGTTGGCCTGGAGCGGGGTCAGGTACCGACGCAATGTAAAACCCGTCTTCTTTTACTACCCACCAACAAACGTAATTATTTTGAGCAGACCAACGTCCACAATGATTTTCTGAAATTCTACGATCATAAACAGCCATATTTCTTTTCTTGGACTTCCAGTAAAAGTCACAATAAACATCTGCGACTACAATAATGTCTTTAACATGAATATAGTACCTATCATTCACATGAAGCTTACCTAATCTGAAGTCTTCAAAAGCGGTGTAACAATGGAGCCTTAACCAATCGTCATTGTCAGGGAGATTATTAACAATTACCACATCATGCTGAACCGAGACAACACCTACATCGTAATAAAATAGTAAAATCAGAGCAACAATGAGAATTCTAGTCTTGATAGAAATCATTGTAGTTTGATTCCTTGATTCAGAAGACGGCTTTATTTCAAACTAATATATACTATAAAATATATTGAAAAAATAGGTGGGCAGTGGTCGGTAGTTGCTTCAGATTAATTGTAACTATTAATGCTTCATAACTGAATTAGTGTGTGGAGTCATACAAATAATAATAAAAAAATGAATTAATGCATCATAACTGAATTAGTGTGTGGAAGAAAGAAAATCTAAATTAGGAAGTATGACATAATTTCGAAACTTTACCTAAAGAAAATTTATTATAGAGTTTTTTTTGGTAAAGAATGACAATTTTAATAATTTGGCTAGAAGGACACTAATGATTAATAAGAACAAAACTAAAGTAGTGTTACAATAATACCCTATTTAATTATCTTATTTTACTGCTGCTGCGTGTCTTTTTTATTTTTTTAAATTACATTGATTGACGGTTACAACCAAGCCTCATATCATGACATTCATATGTATCCTTAGTTAATGTGGTTTAGTCACAAAAAAAAAAATCTATCCTTAATGCGATGTATAGTTAGGATCGAAAAAATGCGATGTATACTTGTTACAACTACAAGGAAATAATGTGGCTTCGTTAAAAAAAACTGAAGAATTGGTGTGATCAATAACATTTTCTGTTTACATCTATCAGAATCAGTTCGGATATTTTCTCCTTCGACGGTGTTATAACCAAAGATAGGGAATCCATATGCAATAAAAATAAATAATTGATGCAATTCACAATAATAATTGATGCAATAAAGATAAATCCATATGCAATTCACACATGATTTAACGTGATTTCCGGCGTTGTGCCGACTACTCCACGGGCAGAAAAGAAATATATTATTATGCACTGATTTAGAAATTTTTTTCACACTTTTACATTGATTACAATACATGTATTTATAGACACAGATTCCTAAACCCTAGCCACCAAACGATCTCTGTCAGAATGTCATAAATGCCCCAGATGTGGGTTCCACTACTGACCCCAATGGCGGACCCAGAATTTTTTTCAATGGAGGCCATATTATCACTAAAGTATCGTAGCGATTTTATTTATTTATTTATGAAAATTCACAAGAAGAAAATTCACAAATACATAAATAATAAGGTTTTTGTGAGTTTAGATTTCGCAAAAGTATTAACTATTTTTATTTAATACTAACAACAGACATGCGTATCTTTATATGAAAAATTGATAGGCTCATACACCCCGTTCAACAGTATAACATGACTTATATGCTAGTGTCAACCAACATTTATGTATTGTATTTGAGTGCAATTCCCCCTCTCACAGAGGATATTTTCTTATTCTTTTGTACATAATTCTTGATACAGTCTCTTATTTTTTTATCTTCTTGTAGATGCTCTAAATAATTTTTGTGTTGTGCAAACCAAATAGAATGGTGACTTTGGTTTGTACCAAGTCTGAAACCTAGTGGGTGTTGAACAAGTTGGTGTAACTGTTGAGTTCTACGGTGGTGAACCAACGGAGTCGAATCTCATTTCATAGCATGGTTGAGGTGGTTAAAAATCGATGAGGCTAGCTTTTCCTTTTCAAAACCCGAGAAGTGCTCGCGAAACTATTCAATCAATTTAAAGTTTGCTCATGATAACTTATATGATGTTCTATATCTCCATGAATCTAGGAACTTTTGCTTGCATTGTATTATTTGGTCTACGTACCGGAATGGATAACATTCGAGATTATGCAGGATTATACACGAAAGATCTTTTTTTGGCTCTCTCTTTAGCCTTATGTGTCCGAGCTTGCCCAACTGATGTATTAGAAATGATACCTTGGGACGGATGGGAGCAGGTTTGAAAAAGGATCTTAGAGTGTCTAAGGTTGGGCAGGAGGGTCTCTTAACGCCTTCTTTTTTCTTCTCATCGGAGTTATTTCACAAAGACTTGCCAGGGTAAGGAAGAAAGGGGGAACAAGCACACTTAGAGAGCGCAGTACAACGGAGAGTTGTATGCAATTTACAACCTTTACTTCTCTATTATACTGTTCAATCCGCTCACGGATAATATTACTAATTTCTTCAGCTCGAATGGTTACCATGAATATTTTTTAATTATTAGTTTTCTTAAAAATAATACCTGTAGGCTAAAGACTAATTACTTATTTCTTTTCTTTTTCTTTTATTGACCCCAACATGTTAATATTTGCACTAATAGTACGTAAATGTAACTCACTGTTGAACCATTGATAAAGAAAAGAGACGCTGTGTATGAATTACTCACAAATTCTTGGGAATTGTATGTATCCGCAGGATTAATTTGGAAAATCGGTAGGGATATGCAAGAACAAACCATTTTTATTGGAAACATTCCGCTAATGAGTTCCCTCGGAACATTTATAGTAAATGGAATATATAGAATTGTGATCTGCCCTTTATAATTTATAAGATGACTTATCGACCTTACATTACTGGAATTCTATATCATTTTTTTTTTCTCTCATTCTCTCATCCTTCCGTTTATCTACATTTTTCTTCTATCTTTTTTTTACAAAGCTTTTTTTCAGAAACAAAAAAGATTTCAGTCGCTACAAAGGTATGATCATTATATTACATTTTGGCTGATTTTTTAAATTCCCTTATGTATGTGTGCTAGACCAATTATGTAAGTTTATAATATATTAGAATAATGAATTAATAAACATGTTATGAAAGCTAATGTTTAAAAAAACAAAAAGAGAGATGAATAAGAAGGAAAAAAATTAAGGGGGAGTGGTAATAAAGGACAAAAAAAAAGTTGAAGAATAGGATTAAGGACAGTGGAAAAAAAATCATGTGTTAAAGGACAATTCCACTGTTGGTTGCATTATCTTTACAGTGGAATCCACTATTCCACTGTTTGGTTTGTCCTTTTCACCCAATAAAAAATTTCACTGTCCTTTTTACACATTTCTACTCTTATTTTGTCTTTTTTAACAATAATGCCAAAAATTAATTCATACACCCCGTGACCCTTATGTATGTGTGTTAGACCAATTATATAATTTATAATATATTAGAATGATGAATTAATAGGCATGTTATGAAAGCTACCGTTTAAAAAAAAAAAAAGAGAGAGAGACGAATAGCAAAGGAAAAAAAAACCAAAAAAAAAGTTAAAAATACTTTTGTTGCCGAGTTTTGATCCAATGAACATAAGTCAATTATAATACCTGTAACCAATTGAACTAAAGAAATAATATGCATACACAATTTTCAAATATTAGTAGAGAGGTATTATCTCTGTCCTATAAAAAGTGTCAACATTTTACTATTTATGTAGATTAAAAAACTCAATTAATGTGTTGTGTTTTAGTAGTAATAGACATTTATATACCCTTAGCTTATAATTAATGCTTGTATTGGAATATGAAATAACATACAATAATAAATATTAGGCTAGGGTATGTTTGGAAAAATAGTATTAAATGATGTATTGGTTTTTTAAATGAACACATTTTATTGGACAAAACTTTTTTCAAATGTGGACACTTTTAATGGGATGGATGTAGTATATTAGAAGTAATTTCGTACGGAAATTTGAGTGGGGTCCATGGACCCCCTCCTCCCATGTGGGTCCGTCCCTGTTGGAAACGATATTTAACCACTCATTGGTGGCACGATCACCTCCTATTAACATGAAATTTCTTGCTTTTAATGCGATGAGTAAGGTGTTAGAAAATGTTGCCATAGAATTCGCAAATGTTAGAAAATCTAAGAGTAAAGAGACTATGTATGATATATGCCAAATGGTGTGTAATGGTTTAAATATTAGTGCTTCTCTTATATATATACATATAGGAAAATGATATATCCACTACACATAGTGTATAGTGGATAATCACTACACACGTATTATCCATTGATTAAAGTGTACTACTTCAAATGAATAGATAAGAGATGTGTACTGATTGTTTCCTATACACTATGTGTAGTGGATGTATGACTAATATATATATATATATATATATATGCAATGGTACTCCTGTTATAAAAGATTTACACTTATCTTTTACGTTGACTATTTACATTTGTCTAGTATATGCTATTAGACACAAGAAGTAATCCTTGCCGGCTTTTGGAAGAATTTAACAAGCTAATTTTTCTTCTTTTCTTCTTTAGGATGGCCATCAGTTTTTGCTACCCACCAACAAATGCCTGGTGTGTCATCCACTCAATAATAAAAAACAACATCATCATTGTTTCAATCCCCAAGAAATCTGGCAGATGAATTCTGTTGTACTCCTTGCATTTTCTTTTCCTTCTTCCTAATTCCTCCTAATTTCAATCATCTTGAATGAAAATTAAATCTAGATTTTCCATTACCGAGACTCTTTAGAAATTACTTTCAATTTTCAGTGTTTTAATTAACTTTGTGAAAACACATATACATGTTTTCTACTACGACATTTTTCAAAGTAATATGAAAGAGAATATAAGCCATGCTCGATTCGACACTTCTGATTCCATTATGTGTCATCCGAATAGAAGAAATAATTGCTACATCTTGACAGACGATTGCGATCGCCGTTGACCCATAATTAGCGCAAAATCGTCTTAATGATGGAGTGTTTTACTCACCTAAATTCACATGTTTTCACATTTTCTCATTTTAATTGGTTTTGTCATTTTCGGTCCGTGCATTATATGTTCTGATTTTCTGTTCATATTTGGTGTTAATATTTGGTGTTAATGTTGTTGATATATTGTTAGTATCATGTCATTGTACTTCTTAGTGTTTGCTTAATTTTGTTAGGTTGATATTCGTTTGTCAGCGATATCCTTATTCTTTTGTAACTTTGTTTATGTGTAACACCTAGCTGGACACATTAATAAATAATTGATGTTCAATAAAGAAAAGAATTACAATGACGAATTATTTTAATCAAACCAATTGTCGACTCTGAAACAATTAATAAGATTATAAAATTTTATGTTTATCACAAATGTTTTTGATGATGAAAAGAACCGCATCAACAAACCATATGCAATATCAGAATGACATTGATTATTGCTAAGAGAAAGTTTTAAATAAAACACACATATCTCAAACAGTAGTACTATTAAGCCACCAATTCATATAAAATAGTTGGCCTGGAGCGGGGTTAGGTACTGAAGCAATGTAAAACCCGTTTTCTTTTACTATCCACCAACAAACATAATTATTTTCAGTAGACCAACGTCCACAATGATCTTTTGAAATTCTACGATCATAAACAGCCATATTTCTTTTCTTCGACTTCCAGTTAAAGTCACAATAAACCTCAGTGGCAAAAATATATTCTTTAACATGGATAATGTACCTATCATTCACATGGAGCCTACCTAATCCAATGTCTTCAAAGACGGTGTAACAATGGAGCTTTAAGAAATCGTCATTGTCAGGGAGATTACTAACAATTACCACATCATGCTGGACCGAGACAACACATGCATCGTAATAAAATAGTAAAATCAGAATAACGACGAGATTTCTAGTCTTTATAGAAATCATCGTAGTTTGATTCTTTGATGCAGAAGACGACTTTATTTGAAACTAATATGTACTATATAATTTGAAAAAAAGCATCACAAAATTGAGTAGTATGTGAGGGTGGATAGTGGTCGGTAGTTGCTTCAGATTAATTGTAACTATTAATGCTTCATAGTCAAACAAATAAAAAAATGAATTAACGCATTATAACTGAATCGGTGTGAGGAGGAAAAAAAAATTCTAAATTAGTAATGACGTAATTTCAGAACTTTTACATGAAGGACATATTTATTATAGATTTTTGTAAAAAAGAAATGACAACTTTATTATTTAAAACAGACTCAATTTAATGAGTTTGTGACAATACAAGTCCCTAAGATACTCTAGAGATCTTAATCCCTAGTATCACATTTGCAACTTCAGGTCATTCATGATGATATAATGAGTACTTCCCATTATCAGCATGTCATCAACATATAGACATACTATCACATATGCATTAGGTGTGTTTTTAATGTAGTCACATTTGTCGCACTCGTTAATCGTAAATCCATTTGACAACATAACATTGTCAAATTTGATATGCCACTGCTTTGGCGCTTGCTTAAGCCCATACAAAGACTTAACGAGTCTACACACCTTACTCTCTTGTACTAGAGCAACGAACCCCACTGGTGGGTTTTTTTTTTTTTTTTTTTGAACAACAAGAATTTTATTTATAAAAATCTAGCAAGACGCTCGATTTCAACTACATCTCTTCTTTAACTTACCATTCCAGAAGGCGGTCTTTACATCCATTTGATCTATTTCCAAGTTAAAGAATCTAGCAACAACAAAGATAACTCTTCTATAAGTAATTCTCGTAATTAGTGAGTAAGTATCAAAGAAGTCAAGGCCTTCTTTATGGTCGATACCCTAGGGTGTTGGTGATTTAAGTATAATCACAAGCCGTTGAGGTAATTGGGGTTTAGTACAAGGGTGGATATACTCGTAACACTTAATAATAAGTTTGGAGGTGCGGAGTGCACGCTTATATAAGTGTATATGAGTATACGGATGAAAAATAAGCAAGTATAGGTTGAGAAAGTCATTTAAAGGACCGGAAAACCAGTTAAAGGACCAAAATCGGGATTTAGTGAAGCAGTGTGACAGCGCGCCTCATCACAGCGACAGCGCTCACTTTGTGGAACCAGCTAGGCCAAAAGTTGAACAGGATGTTTGTTCGGTTTTGGGGTTATAATAGCGCCCTTTGTGACCCTACAGCGCCCACTGTGGTCCGAAAGCGATTTTTGGTGTCCTTTGGTCATTTTAAGTGGATACAACCAAATGGAACCTTTTCATTTGGTGTCTCTACTTAAGGGACGATTCTCTTTGCTCTTTTCGAGAGATCTAAAAGCTATAAAAGCAAGTTTGCATTATTGAACAAAAATATAACATAAGCAAGCATCCTTGAAAAGTTACATACATACAAACACTTCCAAGTGATCTTTTTGTTCTATTTGTCCTAGACAAAAAGGAAGAACTCTTTGTTTATATCTCACTTAGATTATTCGTGATACTCCGGACAAATAAGGGACGAATAAATTTAAGAAGGGCTGACAACTTGTTGCGAAACCGAGAGGATCCGTTTTTCAGATTTTGCAGGAATATTAAAGGCATTGGAAGCATTGGTGATCAAGTCTCAAGCCCCTAGATAATTAACATAGGGCTACCAACATGGCCTTACACTTATCAATAATCCATCAAATAAACTTCTTCTTGAAGATCCACTTGCAACAAAATGGGTTTTTTTTCCGACTGGAAAATCAACCAACTCCCAATTGTGGTGGTGCATGATGGATTTTATCTCACTATTTATAGCTTCGTTTCAGAAAGGAGCCTTTGGAGTTGACTTTTCCTCAGTATATATATGTCGTAGAATCCAGGACAATGGACTTTCAAGTCCTAGACCTTTCACTACGACATGGTTCCTCAATTTCTTGAGCATCTTCCTTAGACTCATATGTCTGCATACTCGTGCTTGCTTCTTTTTTTATTACAAGGAAATATATCTTCAAAGAAGACGTCACTCTTAGACTCGATGATGACATTGTCATGTACATCATAAATGTCTGTTTTATGCACCAAAAACTGATAGGCACCACTATTGGGACTATTTCCAAAGAATATACAATCAACATTTTTAGGTTCTATCTTCACTTTCTTTTGTTTAGGTACTTCGACCTTAGCCAAACAACCCTACACTTCAATGAATTTGTAGCTAGGCCTGGATTGTTTCCACAATTCACACATGGTTCATCATTTTTTTTGGACGGAGCTTATTCAGAATGAATTTTCTGAGAGGAGAGCACCCACACATCTTTTAATGGAGACCTGAACTTATCAACATAACACACATCAACTATTTAAGTATTCAACTCTTGCATTCTTCAATAATGTTCGAGTGAGATGAGTATGGTGTAGTTGTTTGATGAATGATGCCAGAGCCTAGACGCATGAAACAATACATCATATCCATCACCACAATTACTACAGATACACTTGATCCGTTAGCTAAGTTGATTCTCTACTTCATTCAGATAATCCTTAAAGGCATCATAAGCATTGTCTTCACTTTCCAGCAGATAACCTCTGGTACGGTCATCAATAAAATTAACAAGATACTTTTATCACCTCTAGGTTACACGAATCTAGAGATTCTGGGTTCCTTTTTACCGTTGAAAACTATTAATATTAAGCACTTACCGTTGCACTAAAACCAATTGGGGGAAGTGAAGATGCTATTTTATTTCCTTATCTTTAACATGTCCCCTCAAGTGGCTATGCAAACTAGGCACACAACAAGCCTAAGCCAACTAGGCTCACAGAGACCAACTAGGCCAGCCCAACACTTGACAATATAAATGGGGGAAAATATTGTTCACACCAGGGTTTGATCTCAAGACCTCTGGCTTTGATAGCATTTCAGGATGAAGCGCTTACTGTTATACTACAACCAATTGGTGGTAAATGTGCTACTATATTTTCTTATACATTTCAACACGCCCCTCAAGTACGGGCCCATATCAATTCTATGTCAACTAGGCACACAACAAGATTGAGCCAACTAGGCTCACAAAGGCCAACTAGGCCAACAAACACTTGCACATTATAAATGGGGAAAATTAATGTTTGCAGTGGGGTTTGAACACAAGACCTTCCCCTCTGATACCATGTTAGCGCTTACCGTTGTACTAAAACCAATTGGTGGAAGTAAAGATGCTACTTTATTTTCTTATCTTTAACAGAAACGATGAGTTAGACAATATGGTTTCAACACATAGTCGACATTAGTGAAAATTAAGGTAAACGTGGTTGACCTTATGCTCAATACACAAAGTTGTATTATAATGAACAAAGCACAGAAAGTATTCAAAATTGCTAGTTCATCAATCATCGATCAGGCAATAAAATCAACATAATTTTACAAAAAATTCATGCAGATTGATATGTAATAATGCATGTATACTAATGCAACAAAGTTGTTAACTGATTCAATTTGACTTAACATTGCGCAAGAATGTGCATTCAACAGTACTCTATTGACTTTTACCTTGATTTTGACTGAAACTATATTCTGGAAACAAAAGGATTCAGATATCATTTGTCTACAAACCATAAAGTGATAAGACATCACATGATCAGTTTATTTCTAAACCACTTAATGTATCAATGGTCAAAAATTTACTTAGGCGACTTTCTTTTCCTCCCATGGACGCACTGTTTCACAAGAAACAAAATAAAATATTGTCTGATATATTGAAATACATTAAATTGAAAATTATGACATAAATATCAAACAAGAATCGAGGGAAAGTAATTTCCATTGATTTGATTGAGTACAATAGTAGGCTATTTATATTACATGTTGGTGATTTAAGTATAATCACAAGCCATTGAGGTTATCGGGGTTTAGTGCAAGGATGGTTATGCTCGTAACGCGATGATATAAGTACGGAGGTGCGGAGTGCATGCTTGTCTAAGTGTTTACGAGTGTATGGATGTAAAATGAGCAAGTGAAGTTCGTAAAACAAAAGGAAAATTCGGTTTTGGAAAATCAGTGTCACAGGTGCCAGCCTGTGACACTAGGCGGCCGCCTGTGGTGATTCTGCCAGGCAAAAGGTTGGACAGTTCTTGTTCGATTTCACGGTGTACACAGCGCCCACTGTCATCATGGCGCCACTGTGGGTCCTAAAACTGAATTTTTGGTGTCTCTTGGTCATTTTAAGTGGGTACAACCAAATGAAACCCTTTCATTTGGTGTCTATCACTTAAGGGACGAATTCTATTGCTCTCTTTCAAATTCAAGTGCTATATATAAGCAAGTTTACATTGTTAACAAAACAATAACAAATGTAAGCATCCTTGTTTTGTCATACATATAACTTAAAACTTCTAAGTGCTCTTTAATATCTTCTGTCCAGAATTAAAGGTCTCTCTCTCAGTTTGTATCTCACTTAAATATTCGTGAAACCCGGGATAAGGAATAAGGGTCGAATAATTTAAGAAGGACAGCGATTATCGTGAAACTGAGAGGATCCAAGTCTTCTTATTTTGCAGGATTTACAAGATTGTTGATCATCTTTACACCCAAAACACAACATTCTTCTTAAATTATTGTTCTGGTCACAATGGTGAATGCAAAGGACTTGATGATGAATTTTGTGAAACTAGACAAGTTTGAAGGCGTTGATTTCCGGAGGGGCAAAGGAAGATGCATTTCCTTCTCACGGCATTGAAAGTGGTATATGTTCTTAGCACCGATATACCAGAAGTTGATGATGATGCACTGTTGGAGGAAATTACTGAAGGCGGAACAAATGGGAAAATGATGACTACATCTGTCGTGGTCACATTGTAAATGGTATGTCTGATTCGTTATTTGATATTTATCAAAACTTTGCGTCTGCAAAAGAATTATGGAATGCACTAGAAACTAAGTACTTAAATGAAGATGCATCCGCTAAAAAGTTTCTAGTAGGAAATTTCATGAAATACATGATGGTAGATACACGGTCTGTAATGGAACAATTCAATGAACTTCAACGCATCTTAGGCAAGTTTTCACAGCACAAGATGGAAATGGATGAAGCCATTTTTGTCTCTAGTATCATTGATAAACTACCACCATCATGGAAAGACTTTAAGCATATGTTAAAACACAAAAAGGAAGAACTCTCCTTGGTTGAACTTGGTATCCATCTACGTATTGAGGAATCCCTTAGGGTGCAGGAGGATGTGAAATCCAAGGGAAAGGAAATTGATGAATCGACATCCATTCATGTAATGGAGGCCGGGGAGTGTTCCAAAACAAACAAGGGAAAATGTAATGGTAAGAAAAAAAACCATTCAAGGCTCGCGACAAAGAATCCCGAAAAAGGCCAAAAGGGGCCTATGGGATTTGTGGCAAAACAGGACACTACAAGGCTGATTGCCGAGTGCGGAAGAACGGAAAGAGTAAGGGTCCAGAACAGGGGTCGAAAGACCAAGGACCACCCAAGCATCAAGGTCAGAATATTAAATTTGGTGTTAATTCGGTTGTGAATTATGTGCCATTTATTTCTGAAGCATTCTATATGCAGGATGATGATGTATTGTGGTGGATCGACTCGGGAGCAACACGACATGTATGCAAAGATCAAAGCTGGTTTGAAGATTTTGAACCGGTGAATGATGGTTCCATACTAAAGATGGGAAACGAGTCGATGGCTGTTGTAAAAGGCATTGGAAAAGTTATTTTACATTTTAGTTAAATTTGTAAAACTCTTTGATGTATTATTTGTTCCGTGCATCCGGAAAACCTTGTATCCGGTGCACTTTTATGTAAATTGGGATATAAACAAGTATATGAGTCCGATAGGTTTATATTATCTAAGCATGGTGTGTTTGTAGGATTTGGTTACTTATGTAATAATATGTTTCTGCTTAATATTGTAAATAATAAAGTTAATCAAGTTATGCATATTTCTGATGTTAATATCTCAAAGTTGTGGCATGCACGGTTAGGTCACGTGCATTATAAACGTATGCAAGTTATGTCTAAAAATGCTTTAATTCCCCCGTTTGATGTCAATATGGATAAGTGTACTACTTGTATGCTTACTAAAATTGTAAGACAACCATTTCGTGGTGTTGAAAGATCGTCTACAATTTTGGAACTTATCCATAGTGATTTGTGTGATTTTAATGCCTCACCGTCTTTGGGAAATAAGAAATATGTGATTACTTTTATAGATGATAATACTCGATTTTGTTATGTGTATTTAATTAATACTAAAGATGAGGCACTTGATAAATTCAAGATTTATAAAAGTGAAGTAGAATTACAATTGAATTCTAGTATTAAACGCTTTCGTACCGATAGAGGTGGAGAATACTATGATCCAACCTACTTTGGGTCGTGTGGTATTATACACGAGGTTACTGCACCGTATACACCACAACAAAATGGCATTGCGGAGAGGAAGAACCGTACTCTAAAAGAGATGGTAAATTCCATGTTATCCTACTCGGGATTGAGTAGTGGGTTTTGGGGTGAGGCCATGTTAACAGCCTGTTATCTACTAAACAGAGTTCCTAATAAAAAGAATTCTGCTACCCCGTATGATCTTTGGTTTAAAAAGAAACCAAACTTGAATTACTTAAGAGTTTGGGGCTGTAGGGCGGTTGTTAGACATCCCGATCCTAAAATTAAAACTTTAGGAGAAAGAGGCATCGATTGCATTTTCATTGGATATGCTAGTCATTCCAAGGCATATAGGTTTTATGTTATATAACCTAGTGATTCCGTGGCTATACATTCGGTTATAGAATCACGTGATGCTATATTTGATGATAATAGATTTACATCTATTCCTAGACCAAAGGGTATTGCTCCTATGAAAGTTGGAGTGGAGAATGTGGAGAATAATGATTCTCAAGTCGAGTCTTCTGAACTTCGAAGAAGTAAGAGGGCTAGAATAGCGAAAACATTTCCACCGGATTTTATTACTTATTTGGTGGAAGGTTCGAGAAATGAAGTTGGATATCAATACTCATATTGTTACAATATTGAGGATGATCCAAGAACATTTTCTGAGGTGATGGAATCTCAGGATGTATCATTTTGGAAGAAGCCATCAACGACGAGATGGATTCCATAATGGGTAACAATACGTGGATTCTTGCAGATTTATCACGTGGTTGCAAACCATTAGGTTGCAAATGGATTTTCAAAAGGAAAATGAGAGTCGATGGTACGGTTGACCGATATAAAGCCCGGTTAGTTATACAAGGCTTTAGGCAAAAGGAAGGTATCGATTATTTCGATACTTATGCTCCCGTTGCTAGAATCTCCTCAATCAGGTTATTGATTGCCTTAGCCATAATTCATAATTTGGTGATCCATCAAATTGATGTTAAAACAGCGTTTCTAAATGGAGATTTGGATGAAGAAATATACATGAAGCAACCGGAGGATTTATTATGCCCGGTAACGAGCATAAGGTATGTAAACTTGTAAAGTCATTGTATGGACTTAAACAAGCTCCTAAACAATGGCATCAAAAGTTTTATGAGGTTTTCTTGGCTAGTGGGTTTAAACTCAATCAGTCGGATAAGTGTATTTATAGTAGATTTGATGATACCGGCAAAGGTGTGATAATCTGTCTATATGTCGATGACATGTTGATTTTTGGTACGAACCAAAATCAGGTAGATAAGTGTAAAGAACTCTTATCTTCTTGATTCTCTATGAAAGACATGGGGGAGGCATATGTTATTCTGGGTATTAAAATTAAGAGAAATCAAGGAGGATTTTCACTAACTGAGTCTCATTATATTGAGAAAGTGTTGAAGAAATATAATTGTGAAAATTGTATTCCGGCAAATTCTCCCATGGAGCTTCATGAGAAACTTGGACCTAATAAAGGTGAAACCGTGAATCAACTTGAATATTCATGAGTCATTGGTTGTTTGATGTTGCAATGACTAGTACACGACCAGAAATTGCCTATGCGGTTGGGAAACTAAGTAGATATACGAGTAACCCAGGTAATTGTCATTGGTGAGCGGTTGTTCGTGTATTGAGATATCTTAAGTCTACCAAAGACTTTGGTTTGAATTATGTTGCATATCCTTCCGTGATTGAAGGATATTTGGATGCTAGTTGGATATCTAATGTAGAAGATCATTCTTCTACTAGTGGATGGGTGTTTGTTTTAGGTGGAGGTGCCATTTCTTGGGCTTCTAAGAAACAAACATGTATACTAGCTCGACTATGGAGTCTGAGTTTATTGCCTTGGCAGCAGCTGGTAAAGAGGCAAAATGGCTTAGGAATTTGATTCATGAAATTCCTTTATGGCCAAAACCAATATCACCATTATCTATCCATTGTGATAGTTCCTCTACACTGTCTAAAGCTTATAGTGTATAATGGAAAGTCATGACAATTAGGCGTTAGACATAGCGCGGTACGTGAGTTGATCTCTCACGGGTGATATCGGTTGTTTATGTGAGATCTCAAAGGAATTTAGCTGATCATTTGATGAAAGGATTAGCTAAGGACTTATTACAAAAGTCGGTCGTCGGGATGGGTCTACAACCCGTATAAGTTTCTGATAATAGGACGCCCAATTTCCCTTTGGTACAATGCCATAGGCTAAATTCAATGTGGTAGACCTGTTATTGGGAACTTGAGCACATGTATTAATCCCGAAGGTATGTGCTATAAACCTGTGAGGTTAGGTTGAAGTTTTATCTTCTTAATAAGTCTTTTGAAAGTGCTAATGCAGGTGCACGGTAAATTAAAGATTCACCTATATGAGTATAAGGTATGGCCGCTGCAAGGAAAGTTGGGTTAGCTTTATATATGCTCAAGAATGGATATGGACACAAGGACGGATTTAAATAAATGGTGTCAAGAATAATACTTTGGAGTAGTCTCAAGTCATGTGTATTATTATGTACATGTATTCAAAATGTGTAAAGGGGTTCAATGCATAGACACACCCCAATACTCGAATATTTGCGTGTAATAGTACTAGGTGGAAATTCAATCTTTGTGATATTTTCATTGAAGCATGAGTTGGTTTATATTGTGACTGTTGCTTCTTACTAAACCAAGGATTACACTTAAATGAGGGAGGAATGTTGGTGATTTAAGTATAATCACAAGCCATTGAGGTTATCGAGGTTTAGTGCAAGGATGGTTATGCTCGTAACGCTATGATATAAGTACAGAGGTGCGGAGTGCACGCTTATATAAGTGTTTACGGGTGTACGGCTGTAAAATGAGCAAGTGGAGTTCGTAAAACAAACGGAAAATTCGGTTTTGGAAAATCAGTGTCACAGGCGCCGGCCTGTGACACTAGGCGGCCGCCTGTGGTGATTCTGCCAGGAAAAAAGTTGGACAGGTTCTTGTTGTTCGCCGGTGTACACAGCGCCACATCATCATAAAGCGCTACTGTGGGGCTCGAAAACTGAATTTTTGGTGTCTCTTGGTCATTTTAAGTGGGTACAACCAAATGGAACCCTTTCATTTGGTGTCTATCACTTAAGGGACGAATTCTATTGCTCTCTTTCAGATTCAAGTGCTATATATAAGCAAGTTTACATTGTTAACAAAACAATAACAATTGTAAGCATCCTTGTTTTGTCATACATATAACTTAAAACTTCTAAGTGCTCTTTAATATCTTCTGTCCATAATTAAAGGTCTCTCTCTCAGTTTGTATCTCACTTAAATATTCGTGAAACCCGGGAAAAGGAATAAGGGTTGAATATTTAAGAAGGACAACGATTATCATGAAACTGAGAGGATCCAAGTCTTCTTATTTTGCAGGATTTACAAGATTGTTGATCATCTTTACACCCAAAACACAACATTACATAGCCATAATATAAACGCAATAATACATAATAAATGCGATTGATTACATTGATTCCTTTTCATGATTTTGTGCATCTCAATATGCCCCCGCAATCTCATAGTAATGCAATGAACATGAAGATTGCCTTGTAATGAATGAATCTTTCCTTCACATGGTGTCTGTAACAACTTCACCTGATCAATCGGTATCAACTGGTTCCCAACCTGAAATTGCCGGAATCTTGCGATAGAGAGGAGGAAATATGTGGAGGGAATAACATACCCTAAAAAACCTGGTGTAGTAAGGAGTCATAAAATAAGAAATAGAGAGAAGAATATAGTGGGAGGGATATACCCTAAAAACAATAGGATAGCTGGATGACCCGAAAACGTGGAGGAGTCATGAAAAAAAAAATACGTGGAGGGAAGTTGATTCCCTAAACAAGAAAGAAAATGAGTGGAGGGTTGTACCCTAAAAAAAGAAATGGATGAAAAGGAAATGGAACGAAAAAAATTAATTTTAATAGCGGAAACAACGATGATCAGATAGAGATTGAAGGATGAAAAAAAAAGGAAAAAAATTAGACAGGAAGAGTATGAAAGGGAACATTTTTGAGACGGTAGAAAAGATGAAAGGTTTATCAAACTCATTAGCAGGACACATAAGTTTACATAACCGGCGAAGGTAACGACACCAATAGAAATTTATTCAGAATATTAGACAAGACATAAAATAAAAATAAAACAACAATTAGATTTGTAATTTCATATCTAGTTGACAATGCGTGTTATTAGTTACACATGCTGGAAAAGTAGTGGATTTTCTCGTGGTGTAATTAATTCTTTTAATATATACTTTATTAAAAAATTGTCTGTATGATTAGATTGTCTATAATATTTTACTGAACGTTGTTTAATTAATATGTTATGTCATAATAATTGAATTGAGTATTTAGCTTGGATGGCAAAAAGTATTTTAGACCAAGGTTGTAGGTTCGAATATGTCTTGGACCAATTTTTTATTCTTTGCAAAAAAATTTGACGTGGAAAGCGATGCTGACGTGTCTAGCTGACAAGTTGATTACTAGATGACATGGCATTAAGAATGGTCGGAAAATTAACCTAGTCAGCATTTCCGACGGGTGGAACCATTTTGTTAAAAAAAAAAAAAAAGGAAACAACTCACAAGACCCATTTACAAAAACGTGTTGAGTTATAGGACCGCATTTGCAATTTCGCCTAACACAACCGTAACACAGAAACTAAATGTAATGTTGTAAAGCCAGTCCAATCGTTGTGCACGACTGCACGTCATAATAATATAGATGCACTCAATAAAAATGTACCAATTAAGTTTTCAGCTGCTTCGATCTTAACCGCTCCTCTCTTCCTCTGCTTCGAACGAAAACCTCTCATTGGCCGGCCCTTCTTGTTTAGATCTCCGGGGCCCCGGCGGCACTAGGCTACCGGCGTCCTATCCTTTCCGTTCTAATTTTTCTTTTTTTTTATTGTTGTCTAGTGACCGCCTTTTTGCCCCGGTGGTCCTCTCTGATTTTACATCGATTCTTAATTCGAAAAAAGCTTTTGGGCTAACATGTAGCCGGTGTTTTGGCTACTTTGGTTTTGCGATGGTCGATTTTGTTTGTGGTTGTCAGATTTAGACGCTTCCCTGTTCAGATCTGGTTGTTTTTTGCTGCCTATTTTACGGTTTGCTGGTTTTACTGTTGTGCTCATATGCTAGTGTCTCGGTGGCGGTGTCCTAAAGCTGGTGGTTGGCGGTGGTGGCATGGCAGCTGGAGATACCACTTGGAAGTTTGCTGTCTGCTTTTATGTTTTTCTCTTAGGATCGAGTCGGTAATAGTCGGTTGTTCCAGATTATGTGTTTTGTTTTTCTGTATTTGTGGTTTGTTTGTAGATCCCGGGTGGCCTTGGTACTCATCGGGACTGTCAATCATTACGGTTGCTACTGGGTGGTGGTGGTTGTTGTTTTTCGAGTTGGTTATGGACTTCCGTAATATATCGGATTGTGTCCATTTTCGTCTTTTACCAAATCAAGTTTTCTTTCACAATACGGTATTTGGTCATATTGGTGTTCTTCGAATATTTTTTTATTTCTTTAATGTTGTTGTGTCCAATAATGTGTTGGTGTTGATCCGACGATGTTCGGTGGTGTTCCGGAGGTTGTCCGGTTGTAAATCTGTTGGTTTTTAGTAAAATTCCTTTCGTTTGTAAAACGGAAAAAAATTGTACCAACACAGCAAATTAACAAATATCTACATAAATTAACATAGCAACAAAATCGTTCAATTACGTATGAAAATTCGTATTCCGTAGATGTTAAACCGTAACGGCGGACAAAATCAACGATCAAATCCAAATCACTACAGACTTCAATTTGTCTTAAGTTTGTTAGGAAAGTGTATTATGTTTAGAGTGATTAACGGAACAATCCGTAATTACAGGATATAAATTACGCAATAACAAAACTAAAATAAAACTACGATGATAAACTAACGGAATAGAAATCAAACCGAATCGAGTGTAAACACTATTTCTTTAAAACAATTTTCCCCAGTCTTGTGCCCATGGTTGCAGTAACTGTCTCCCAAGATACAGCAGTTTCACGTCTCGAATTTCGAGGCACTTCAAAAACCGGAGCTCCGGCGAACTACTCGGATGTTCTGACTTCTCTTTGACACACTGATAGCAAAATAAATAACCGCTAACTTTAACCAAAAGAGTATCGGGTCAACGGTAGTAAAGTGGTCTCAAGGTCGAATCCACAGGGAGTAATGTTCAAGTACCAAAGTCGACTTAGAACTTAGTTCAGGTCAAAATAATGGTGGAGAGTATTATACTAATGTAAAAGTAAAGATTATACTAACGAGTTTACTTCTAGGTATTAAAGGGTATAGTTGAACTATGATCCCACGAACTACGTTTACCCTTAAGGAAGGACTTAACAGGGAGCGTGTCTTAACCGACCTACCTATCCAATGTAGTTTAACGACATCCACGGGTGCCAACTCCCAATTCTAGCGATTAGATTGAACAACTCGATCTACCCACCTTATGTGAAGTTAATTAATTCTCCCTTTATAAAATTGATTAACCTAATATGATTACGTGCTAGAGTTGCTCGAACAACGATGACAAACCTCTATATTAGAAACGGACCTAACAACTAGGCCGAATCTACGCAACGATCCTAAAACCTCTTATCCCACATCTCACCGCAAAATGCATCTATAAGTTCGATGTGTGTGATAGTGAACTAGGTGATCAATCTAATTCAAAGACGTTACAATATGTTTTAGGACGTGGATTAATCGTTTAAACAATAATTTACGCACTACACAACTCCCAATCTCATCCCCCTTAGGGTTTTCGCTCGCTTTCACATAATTCGACTACACATGAATTTAGCTAATCATAATTATGCTAATGACGGAATAAAGAACGGGAATTGAACTAAAGACAATAAATAAAAGAGAAGTCATTACCATATAATTTGCAGAAAATCTGATTCAGAAAATACCAAAGAGAAAAGCGATCCAAAAGTCGAATCTTTGTTCTTGAAAAGTAGATCTAAGCTATCAAAGTTGTGTAGAATCAAAGGATGTAATTTATGGGATCAAGGGATCAAAGGGTGATCAAACTACACTAAAATCGCCCCCAAATCGCCTAAGAAAAGTCTAAAGTCGGCCAATGTAACGGATTTTATCTAAGCAAAATAAACAAGTAATAAATTTATAAATTGGGTATACCCCAAGTGTAGGGATCGTAGTATAGAGGTTGATACCGGGTCGATCTTACGAGGAATCGGGGTTGTTTAATCTAGTTTTTATTATCTAACCTAACTATGTCATGATTACTACTAAAAGATACGAAAATAAAGCAGTGAAAACTAAAACGAGAAACGGAACTAATAATAAGAATAACTGGACAGAAGATCGAGATCTAAAGCCAGGAAAAATATGGCTGCGAATAAAATTAACTAAACTAAATCTATTCTAAATCTATTATGAAATAAAGGTTGTAAATTTACTAAGCAATTCAAATTCAAGTGGTTTAATCAATGATTTACGAACGAACAAGCTATTGATCCACCTATCCTACAACTATCAATTTCCATCTAGATTATCTCGTGATTCTTAATCAAGTTGTGATTCACCTAGCCAAAGTATGAACTCCTAATTTCTTAGACAAGTTCACCTATTAATCTTCTATCTTTCGATCTAGAGATTAACGCTTTCTAACCAAAGGTGTGAAATTTATAAGTTTCTAACCTAGAGATTTAACCTAATAACTCTCGTTAATTAGATTAAAGGTCTAATCTTTATTATGGCGATCAAGGGTTTAACATGATTCTCATCAAAATCAAACATCAAACATGCAAAGATCTTTCGATATAAATTGCATAAGAACGAGATAAGCATAATAAAGATACAACTTTGAATTAAAAACTCACAAGACAATCTGCGATGAAATCAATACGTTGGTTGGATGGCTTCACAATGCTTGTTCAAGGGAGGTCTAGCCTCTAAACATCACCTTTGAAGCTCGAATTGTTTGAGTAAAAATACATAAAAGTGCTTGAATCTAACTAGAAAATAAAAGCAATAAAAACTGAGCCGCCCCTAGGGTTTAGGGTTCGAATTATCTGATGTAATTGTTGTAAATAATGCAGCTATATATAGAATTTTAAGGCGGTGTTGCTATGTCGGCCGGCTGGACGCTCGTCCGAGTAGCTGAACGCCCGTCCACTTAGCTTGAAATCTTCGAATCGGGCCGAGTCATGATCAGACGCCCGTCCTTCTTTATTTTGGACGCTCGTCCACTAAATATCTCAGAACTCTGAATCAAGTTTCTTCTGCTGGACGCCCGTTCACTTGCTTAGACACCCGTCCACTGGACGGGACTTAGGACGTGCGTTCACTTGGTCAAAAGACGATTTTCTCATCTTTATCTCTTTCCTTCCATTCAAATCTTCCTTATCTCTTTTTTTCCATCAATTAAATCCGACATTTATCTTCATGGAATCATCTTTTGAGCCGCAATTTGCATCTACAAGTCATTAACAACATCGCAAAATGTAATATCATCCAAATAAACATAAAATCATCAATAAAACACATAAATCAACCAATTCTGCGATCAACCCGTTTAAAAACTCATTTGCTCAATAAATCAATTAAACACCTAATTTCTATGCGAATTATACGAATATGGAGAGAATTGTTACAAAATATAACGATATAAATCATATAAAATCACCCTTAACAGCCAAGTATATCATGGGGCTGAATGAGCTGCATATTTATATAGTAGGTCGAAATTCTGCTACTGTCGGTCCCGAACGCCCGTCCAGGTAATGTCAAACGCCCGTCTGCCTGGAGAACATGAAGATATTAGGGTTTCGTCTTCAGTGGACGGGCGTTCACATTCCTCTGAACGCCCGTTTGGGAAATCATGACTTGGGGGCCAAACGCCCGTCTGGAAACCCTGGACGCTCGTCTGTGTTGTATGAGCTCTTTGAATCGGGCTGAACCTACTCAAACGCCCGTCTGGGGGATCATTTGAATGCCCGTCCAGCTGAAAACATAACTTTCTGAATGATGTATTAACTCTGTGGACGCCCGTCTGGAGTATAGCCAAACGCCCGTCTGGCTTGCTTCCACTCCAAACTTGGTTCTTCTTCCACTATCATCCAACTCTCGGGCCACAAACATGTCTCATAGTCCAAAACATCGCCTTCCGGGTCCTCGAGTCACCTATGTCCTGCAATAAACACACTGACAAAAACACCACGCATAATTCCGCAAGACAAAAGTGCTCGGAAATGAGATAAATATCGCTAAAAAGGCAAAATTTACTATCGATGTGACAGTTTAACTCCCCCTACATATAAATCTTGATATTACTCTCAAACAGGTCTAAATCTACCCAAAACATGCTAATAAGGTGATAAACGGGGGTTAAACTGCACACCGAAGTACAGTAAAGTTGACTCCCATTAACCACCCCACACTTAGCCTTTGCTCATCCTCGAGTAAATTAGGCGCTCTAAAACAGATCATGGGATCAACTTTACGACACATGCATAGCGCTCACGACATCAAGGCAGAAGTAAAGTAGACACTGAACGTACACCGCTTGACTCTATCTTACCACGAAAATGAAGTGTGTGTGATATAAACCGAGAGCTACACTCAAACTGATCACCGGCTTCGAATACCGGCCAAATGACTACACACAACTCATACCGGACTAGAATCTCCACTAATCGAGGCAACCGCGGCTAAATACGGTCAAGTAGGACTTGAAGGGTTATAATGTCAAGCTCGGGATGGGGTTAATCGAAAGGAAATTTTGGGACTGAAGAAAGAGAAAAACATGAGTGAACCTAATCATTTCATGTATTCTTGCTTTGGAACATACCACATCACACCAAAACTCTTTCGATTCTTTGTATACTCACTGATAAACAACCACAAATTTAATATCATACTTTCATCTTCTCAATACATCCTCCCTTGACCTTGTTTCCAAATTTATTCAAACTTTCTTTCTTTTTCTTTCTTTTTTTCATTGTTTTTCATCTTTCATATGTTCTTCTCTCGAACCAACAAGCCTCACACCAGATTCCTCGAGCTCCTCCCCTTCATTATATTAGCTCGTACTAACCAACTCCTCTCGAAACATGCCTCATCTCCCACCCCACACTTGCTTCAGAAAGTGTGTTTAAAGTAACGACTAAGTCCACTCGTAGGGTGATCAAAAGAAACATGACCAAAAATAAAGCTCAGGGTTAGGATAATACAGGCTAAGTAACCAAACGGCTCATTTCAGACGGTGGTCAGACCTTCCTATCAAGGCTTAGAAGGGTTACAAGGGTATAATGTTGGGATTTTGGCTTATTTGGCTCTGGCTAGGTCAAAGAAGCGCCATGACTCTCATCCCGTATCCGGCCTAGGTCAACCTTTCTATTTCACCTCGAAACTAGTGGTATAAGTGTGTATAGCAACCAGACTAAGTACAACCAAGGTCTACGTGCATTAAAAGGGTTCGTATCATGACAAAATAAAATCTCTCGGTATACATATTCGACTGCTAAGACATCCACCAAATCCATCGTGAGAAACATGCATATAACGCGGTGTCAAACCGTGAAGAGTTTTAAAATTTTAGGCCACGAACTGACTCAAAAACGGACATTAACTAAGCATATCACAATTAATGGCATATCTATCAATCGAAACAATAAAGCTAAGTCGTATCCACCCCCACTTCGAATGAAGCACTGTCCGCAGTGTGTGAATGAGATAGAAAAGAAGACTTAGCTTTAGACCCGGCAGAAAGGCGCTATCGAATCCCGTAACAGCCGTGAGAAAGCACGACCCGAATCCCTATACCCAAACAAAAAAACCAAAGAAAAACATGCACGGGACATGGTCCTCATGCCAAAACATCGGGTAGGGAGGGGGAATAACAAGAAAACGGCCCTGTCACATCATAAAACTCGATATGCAGGTGTGAAGCACAAAGTGGATCGCTATAAATGGATAAATGACCCAACCGGGTAAAGCACAGAACATCTACGCGTAAAAGAAAACCACAGAGGTGTGACATATAGAAACGATCCAAAATGTGTACATAGAGAAACCAAAACCCAAACGCAAGTACGAATGTGCCTTAAGGCTTACAAAACCCATCATAAAAGTATCAACCCAAAACCGATAGTAGCAACAAAGAAAAATACAGATGGAATAAACAGCTCCTAAACAACCCTAACACCCGAGACAGACTGCGAAAGGAACATCATAAAACAAATAAAATCACGTCTGGCCGGGTGCCACATCATCACCAGCAGTGGTGGCGCCGTCTGTAGGAGCATCAGTGGGATCTGCGGTCTCGGCCTCCTCAGTCTCCGCCGTCTCCTCGTCAGACGATGATGCATCCTCAGCCACGATCTGTGTGATGGCCCGCTCGATATCGTCCGAAAAACGGTAATCCATGCTGCTCGGGGAAAATGCTTCCGGATCCTTCGGTAGTCGACCCTCACTCATCAGCATTAGGAGAGTCAGAATATTGTCCTGTGTTTGCTTTTGATCCTCCATCCAGTTCCTGAAACTGTTAGCCATACTCAACCTCATCCTCACGGAAGGAGAAATAGAAGGAACTGGTGGTGCCGGAGTCGGAGCCGAAGACGAACTGGGCTGTTGAGATGCCATACGCTCGAGCTGGGCCGGTGTCCTAGCCTTCTCTCTCTGCAACAAACGAGGATTCTTAGGCCTGTGATCCTCCTTATACTCCGGGACCCTAGCGTCCTGACATAAGCTATAAATTAGGTGAGGGCAAATCAGACAGCGGGCGTAGACCTTCTGGTTCATGGCGAACTTGTCATAAATGGCCTGACCCACATCCACATTTAACTTAAAATTGATGGCATGTAGCATCCCGAGATCGCTAATGTGGAAATGAGTGAGGTTGTTCTTCGGTAGCAACCGGTTCTGGAAAAAACGGCATTGAACTTTCCAATCCTCCGCCCACGTCGTCGTGACCAACTCCTTTCTCACCCCACCGCCTCCAAGAGTCCAAGGTACATCCGGGCATACCAACAACCGGAGATCCTCTAACGGGTCCTCACACGCATCTTGTCTCGCCTTGATCGCCTCTTTATAATCCAAACCCTCGAACGGTGCCAAACCATACTGAGCATTGATCACCTTGGCACTAAACGGGACCTAGACCCCCCGAACCTTAACCATCTCCATCTCTAAGCTCGACTCCGAAAAATTGGCGTAAAACTCACGCACCAAAGTCCCATTCACTTTCACCTCTGGGGCTATCATCAGGGCTTTCCACTTCCTATCATTTAGGTTTTTGACGAAGTTCTTGTCCACATTATACTCATGGAAGGCTCGCTCTGTAAGCATTGTGCGGGTCAGGTAATGTTTGTTATAAACCTACAAAGCCTTGGAATTTACAAATCTCCTTGCAAACGGGATCGGGGGTCCTCCAGTTCCCGTTCTCTGGGTTCGAACAAGCTCCACAATTGGCTCACTCCCTTCAATCCTAACCTCCGGTGTAGCCCTAGGCTCCCTTACTGGTTGCTCAACCCTAGGTCCCGGCTCAACCATTTTCTTTCTCACTAACGGCTCATCATCCATATCAGACTCCGACTCATTTCTCAAGGACACCCTAGCCTGACTCTAGGCTGCCCTAGGGGGTTTTGCCTCTCTCGGATCTCAATCCCTCGGTTTGGATTCACCGGTCTAGGTTCAACTGTTTTGTTCTTCTTACCGGCATCCTGAGCTATTTCCTTCCCATAACGTTTTTGCCCCGAGGCCCCCTCTTTACCACCAATACGCACCATTATATCTCACACTAAACGTCCACAGCAAACCCAAACATAAACAACACAATTCACAACCCGATTATCGTCCAAACGGTATTTCCCAACAAAAGGCCAACCAAACCACACCAACACCGACCCAAAACCGTAATGCAGACGTCCACAATCAATTAACAGCACCCCCAGATCAACATCAAAGCAAAAACACAACAAAACAAAGAAAATCAAGCCCAATCAGTGGCCGTTCGTTTAAGGGCCGAGTCGAAAATCGAACCCAAAAATAAAACATAAATTAAAACATGAAAAGCTCATAGATTCTTACCAATACGGATGCTAGGATGATGATGGAAGTGATTAGAAGCCTAAACGATGCATTAAATGGCCAAATTTTGGATTTTTGAAATTTCAAAACCGCCCAAGCTAGGGTCTTGAATCCGGCCAAGAGGTGTTTGTGGGAGGATTTGGGTGTGTGAAATCAAAAGAAGAGATCAAGAGGTGTTTGGGGGACTTTGAATCGCTCTGATCGGGTCAAAAATGAAGATTTTAGGTGAAAGAGGGCGTGAAGAGTCGGGTTTTCGAGTTTAAAAATCTGATTTGAAAGGATATGAAGGGGCTGAGGTAATTATAGAGGAGAAGGCAGACGGGCGTCTGCCTCAACCGGACGGGCGTTTGCCTGGGCATTGAAGAACTGGACGAGCGTTTACAGCAAGCCAGACGCTCGTCTGAGTGATGCAGAATGTGTACAGAGTTGGGCCCTTTTGGACGAACGAGCGTTTGCCTAGGGCAGACGCCCGTTCAAGTACCAACTCATCTGGACGCACGTTTGCGGAGGGAAATGCCCGTTTGACCCCAGCCTAGTTCAAAACACAGAATTTTCGATCCCTTTTGATTCCAACCGTAATTCTAACACCATTTATTATCAAAACTTCAGAAAACTCAGATAGTGGTGGGTTGCCTCCCACCGAGCGCCTTTGTTTTACGTCGTTGGCTCGACAAATGACTTATACTGTACCGGTTTTTTCAAACTTATACTACCGGCACGAACGAGGAAGCGAGGATAGAAGATGTGATGGTGGAGTTATGAGAGCAGAGTTGTCAAAGTTTAAAGTCCATGACGAGACTCAGAAATGATTGATCAAGGCTCGGGATCAGTCAAATGCACAATTTTGAGAGCTTCATCGAATAGTAACTTCTCATACTTTTTTAGGCGAAGGCCGTTCGTGATGAACGTCCCGTGCTTCGGATGTGTTACCTCGATGGCTCCCGAGTCAAAAACTCGTAATACCGTATATGGTCCCGACCACCTCGACTTAAGTTTGCCTTGAAACAAATGGAGGCGAGTATTATAGAGGAGGACCTCATCACCTACGTTGAAAACACGCAGTTTGATCAACTTATCGTGAAGCATCTTGGTCTTTTCCTTATAGTTCGCCGAACAATCGTAAGCTTGAAGGCGAAACTCATCTAACTCGTTCAACTGGGCCATCCTTCTCTCACCGATTAGTGCGTCGTCCATATTTAGATTCTTTATCGCCCAATAGGCCTTATGTTCTACCTCTACGGGGAGATGGCAAGCCTTGCCAAAAACAAGCATGTAGGGTGACATACCTATGGGTGTCTTAAGCGCAGTTCGGTGTGCCCAAAGCGCATCATCTAACTTCTTTGACCAATCTTTAAGGTTGGAATTAACTGTCTTCTCCAGGATTCTTTTGATTCCTCGATTGGACACCTCTACTTGGCCACTAGTTTGGGGATGATAGGCTGTGCCTAACTTATGAGTGACCCCGTACTTCATTAAAAGCTTATCGAATTCTCTATTGGCAAAATGACTTCCATTGTCACTTATTATCGCTCGAGGTACTCCAAACCGGGATAGAATATGTTTCTTAAGAAACCTTATGACTACATGTTTGTCATTAGTAGGCGAAGCAATTGCCTCAACCCATTTTGAAACATAATCACAGGCGACAAGAATGTACTTATTCCCGAACGAAGACGGATATGGTCCCATGAAGTCTAATCCCCATATATCAAAAACTTCACACACTATTATCGGTTTCTGGGGCATCTCACTTCTCTTGGAAATCCTTCCTGAGCATTGACAGGTGTCACACGTCTTAACATACGCATGTGCATCCTTGAAGATAGTGGGCCAGTAGAACCCACTTTGTAACACCTTCAACGCTGTTCTTTCGCCCGAGAAGTGGCCACCGGCCTCTTTATCATGGCAGAACGAGAGAATACTCACTATCTCACTTTCATCAACACATCTCCTTAGGATTCCATCTGCACGTAACCTAAACAGTAAGGGGTCATCCCACACATATCGATTCACCTCGCTATAGAAATTCTTCTTCTGATTCTCATCAAACTCAAGATCTACGAATCCACACTTGTGATAATTAACAAAAGGAGCATACCATGGATTCCCTCTCTTCCCTCTCTGAATAAAATTTCCTCGCTTAACCGGGAGCATCGATTCACTACTTCTGGCTCGCTCATCCCGAAAACGGTCATCAATATCAACTTTGGTAAAACATCTCTCTTCACCCGGCTCCATCCTACTTAGATGGTTAGCTACCACGTTCTCACATCCCTTTATATTCTTAATCTCTACGTCAAACTCTTGAAGAAGCATGATCCACCTCAACAAGCGTGGTTTTGCATCCTTCTTGGCAAAAAGGTATTGCAACGCAGCATGGTCAGAGTGAACTATGACTTTCGACCCAACCAAGTACGACCGGAACTTATCGAAAGCAAAAATGACGGCTAAAAGTTCCTTCTCAGTTATGGCGTACTTTTGTTGAGCTGAGTTCAGGGTGTGACTCGCATAGTAGATAGGTCGAAACAGCTTGTCGACCTTTTGACCTAGGACAGCGCCTACGGCATAATCACTCGCATCACACATTACTTCGAACTCCTTGGACCAATCCGGTGCTACCAAGATAGGAGCCAAAGTAAGAAGTCTCTTAAGAGTTCGAAAAGCATCTAGGCATGCCGCATCAAAAACACCGGGGGCTCCCTTCATCAACTGAAGAGTAAGAGGTCTAGCAATTTAGGGAAAACCCGGAATGAATCTGCGATAAAAACCTGCATGACCCAAGAATGACCTTAGAGTCTTCAGATTTGTAGGCATAGGAAGCTTGGAAATTGCCTCTATCTTGGCTCTATCGACCTCTATTCCCTTCCCCGACACCTCATGTCCTAGCACAATCCCCTCAGTTACCATGAAGTGACACTTTTCCCAATTTAAAACCAAGTTTGTCTCCTCACAATGCGCAAGTACCTTATCAATGTTAGACAAACAGTCATCAAAAGTATCACCAAAAACACTAAATTCATCCATAAAGACTTCCATGAAACGCTCTATCATATCAGCAAAGATGGCAACCATGCATCTCTGGAATGACGTGGGTGCATTACACAACCCAAATGGCATTCTTTTGAAAGCAAAGGTGCCATACAGACATGTGAAAGTATTCTTATCCTGGTCATGTATATCGATATGAATTTGATAATAGCCACTAAAACCATCCAAAAAGCAATAGAAAGCATGACCACTTAGACTCTCTAGCATTTGATCAATAAAGGAGAAGGGAAAATGATCTTTTCTTGTCTTATCATTCAACATGCGAAATCAATACAAACTCTGTGACCAGTAACTAAACGAGTAGGAATGGGCTCACCTTTATCATTAAGCTCAATTTTGATGCCTCCTCTCTTGGGTACGACTTGTGTGGGGCTCACCCACTCACTGTCTGAGATCGCATAGATTATCCCCAATTCAAGCATCTTTACCACGTCTTTCCTCACCACCTCTTGCATATGTGGGTTCAGCCGTCTCTGGAACTGCCTGATCGGCTTGGCACCCTCTTCAAGGATGATCTTGTGTTTGCATATATCAGCACTAATCCCTTCTATATCAACCATATTCCATCCAAATGCCTTTTTGTGTTTCTTCAGAACGTGGATCAACTTAGCTTCCTGCAAAATGGTTAGTGCAGACGAAACAATAAGAGGAAGTAATTCATCAGGTTCTAAAAACACATACTTCAAATGCTCAGGAAGTGGCTTCAGCTCCAGATCAGAAGGTGGTTCCTCGATTGACGACTTTGGCAGCTTGCCAGTCAAACCGAGCTCTAGCTTCTTGTTCCAGCTTGCATTGACAAAAGGTGTTGCCTCTAAATGGTATACTTGAGCTCTCATTCTCAGCTCTACTACGATTAGTGCCTCTAAAATTCTAATGGCAGAGAGTTTTTGAACACTCTCGATAGTTCAATGTGCTCATCGGCGCCTGACCCTGAGATGTGGATCATCCAAGGCACATTAGCATGGCGACCTGCATTCAACTCTTATGGGAACGAGCCGAACCCAGGTGGGCGAGCGATTTTTAAATGAATGCCAAAACACCCCATTATAGTGGTAGCACACTAACATTCATCCTTCCTGCATCTAAAGGTCATAGCAATGCTTCGAAGTCGCTCGGTAGAGGTGCGAAGCGAGTGTATCAAAGCGAAGCGAGCGAGTGGAATACTTGTAACGAGTTCTTAAAGTTATTATAAGCCACTTGACTTCCGGAAGGGAAAAAAAGTACCCCCCCATCGTCATCCTCCATGGTGCTTGACTTCATCAAGCACTCCTCCATAGGCTCTTGGTATCCCTGCAGGTTAGTGTGCTCCAAAATACAAGGATATATAGCATCAATAGAAAAACAATCACTCTTTTCATCATCAGGATGCTTCATTGCATTATAAACATTTATGGCTACACTCTCTTTCCCGACTCGTAGTATGATCTCTCCCATTTTTACGTCTATCAAGGTCTCTCTTGTGTTCAAGAAAGGCCGACCTAAAAAAAGCGGGGTTTTGGCATCCATATCCATATCTAAGACTACGAAGTCAACGGGGAAAACAAATTTGTCAACCTGCACTAACACATCTTCAGCCACCCCCATAGGTTTCCTAACAGACCTATCTGCCATCTGTAGGGTCATCTCTGTTGGTTCTAACTTACCCAAACCTAACTTCTTATAGACTCCTCTAGGCATCAGGCTCACAGAAGCCCCTAGATCACATAACACATTTTTAAACACAGTTTCTCCAATGGTAATTGGGATGGTGAAGCTACCTCTATCCTGTAACTTGGGGGGTATCCTATTCTCAAAGATTGCTGAACATTCCTCACTCAAATGCACCATCTGTTGCATCTTCTCCTTACTCGACAATATTCCTTTCAAAAATTTAAAATATTGGGGAATGCTTGAAATTGCTTCTAATAGGGGAATATTTACCTCCACCTTTCTTAAGAGATTCAGAAATTTCGCCTGACCTTGGGTCAGTATGTCCTTTCTGGGTCCCTTAGGAGGATAGGGTAGTACTAACATCAAAATCAGGGAGAGGTGGAGGAATTCTGTTTTTCTTACCCTTTTCTTTAGGCGGTGAGGCTTCTTCTTCTTTGATATCCAAGACCACATAGACTCTCTTCGGTGCTGGCCCTTCCACTGCTTTCTTGTTTGCCTCAGCCAATGCCTTTTTCGTGGCTTCCAATTCTTTCCTCATTGTAGCCATTTCTTTCTCTACACTGCCAATTTTCAAATCCTCAATCTCGACTTCACCATACATAGCCCCTTCTCGGTCAACTACCTTCTCTTTCTCAGCCCTATCAGTTTCTGCTTTCTCGGCCCATAGTTCCTTCGGCTTGTCACTCAGCCCAACCTCTTTACCACTTCGTGTGAACACAGCATTCACACCCTTTGGGTTCCTCTCAGTGTTACTTGGGAGTCCACCACTCAGATTTGTCTTCAACGTGTCGGTTATTTGACCCACTTGGGTCTCCAGGAGTATCTCAGCAGGCGTCTTCTGAACACCAGAATTGTTTGATTGCTTACTGTTTTGATTATTCTGATGCAGATGAGCATTCGGATGCTGATAGGTGCCAGAATTATTATTTCTCGATGGCTGACTCGCTTGCTGATTCTGATTATTTTGCTGGCCCTGATTCTAATTCCAGCCTTGATTCTGGCCCCAATTCTACCCTTGTTGTTCTTTGTTGCCCTGTGATCGAGAGGCTAGCGATCTCGACTGCTCGATAGTAGCCTTGGTTCCGATTCTTGTATGAACTCGATTCTGGGGGTTCTGATTCCAAGGTCGGTTGTATGAGCTTTGGTTTTGCCTAAAACCTTGGTTTTGATTATTTTTCCGATTCCAATTCTGATTCTGCCCCTGGTTTCAACCTTGATTCTGCTGATTTTGATTCCATTGCCCCTGATTTCCTTGTCCAACATAATTCACATCACATTGTTGTGAATCATCACACATACCAAAACCCATTTGCGGCCCTTGCTGATTATCAAAGTTCTGATTCCACTATTGTTGGCCCATCGAATAGACATTCATTCGCTGTTGGTCATTCTGATTGCCAGACTGCTGTTGTACTGGAGTAGGTGTCAACTGTTGTGGGTAAGAGGGTTTTTTCGATGATGCACATTCCATGGCAGAATGTCCACCTCCACAAAGTTGGCATTGTTGTGCCTTCTTTCTTTCTAGTTCCATTCGGTCCATCTTCAGTACCATTTCTTGCATCTTATCGTGCAAGGCAGATTCTCGATCGAGTTCCTCTTTCAGCGACTTTACACTTTCCATTGGGGCTTTCTTCTTCTTTTTGCTCGACCCCCATTGTCCTTCTCTATCTGCCGCATTCTCTATCTGTCTCATAGCTTGTTCTGGCGGCAAATTCATGATATCTCCGCCACTTGCGGCATTCATTTTGTTCTGGTCCATTGGCTCTAAGGCCCTGGATAATATAATAACTTGCTCCACCATAGAAAAACCGTGAGGAGGGCATCTCTTCAGTAGACCCCTAAATCTCTCATAAGTATCTTTTAATGTTTCTCCCTCGAGACCGTCAAACGAAGAGATTTCTTCTTTCAAATCTAAAATCTTTGCAGAAGGGAAATACTTATTCAGAAACACTCTCGTTACATCTGACCATGTATGCAACAAATCATTGGGCAGCGAATCATACCAATCTTTAGCAGCTCCTCTCAGTGCAAACGGGAAAACTATCAGCTTTATTGCCTCATCACTAACCCCATTATATCTCATCGTCCCACAAATTTGAAGAAAATGATCTAGAAAGATGTTTGGGTTCTCAGTTGATTTCCCGTGGAATAGGGCATGTTCCCCCAACATATTCAGAATGTTCTGCTTTATATCCATGTTGTTCGCATTAATCGGGGGCACTCTAATTGGATTGTGCCCTATAACTTCATGAGGAGTAGTGATGTAATCTCGGCAAACCCTCGGTCGTTGTACTCGCCGAGCCATCGTGGTCGATGATCCCGTTGTTATTCTTTGTTGGTAATATCGCCGCATAGGTGGTTCTTGATTATATGGGTTTTGGAACCCCGCTGAGCATCTTTGGTCATGGAATCCCTGTTGATTGCCTCTCGGATTTTATGCAAAGCAAAATATAACAAGTAATAAAATAAATCCGTTTACCCCAAGTGCGAGGATCGTAGTATAGCGATTAAAACCGAGTCGATCCACAGGAATCGGGGTTGGTCTAGTTCTTAATTTTTGAAAGTTTGTCACGGAAAATAAAACAAAATGTAATTAAAAACGAAAACAATAAACCTGGATGAGAGGTTGTCAATCCAAAGCCAGGAAAGATAATTACGAACCGAGCTAACTAAGTTGTTTCTATTTTATACTAAAACTAAAATAAGCTTACTACGATTAATACGATGAAAACGAAGCAAAACAGCACAAACGATTTTTCTCAATTAATTTAACAACGAACAAGCAATGATCCACCGATTCCCGCAACCCTTAATTTCGACTCTAGATTATCTTGTGATGATTTAACGAAAATTGTGATTCACCTATCGAAGGTATGAACTCCTAATCTCTTAGAAAAGTTCGCTTTATCAATCTTTTATCTTTCGATTTTAAAGATTAACGCTTTCATAACAAAGGTGTGAAATCTCTCAATTTTCGCAATCTAGATATTCAACCTAACAACTCTCGTTATTTTTAGGTTAAAAATCTAATCTTTACTACGGTGATCTAAAGTTTAACAACGACTCGTCAAACGTTAAACATCAAACAGCAACCATCTCTCGATTTAAATTGCATTATCAATATGAACAAAATAAAGATACAAATTTTGATAAAACTCACAAAACAATCCGAAAGTCGAAATCGAGATGTTGCTAAGAATCGGTTTCACAAGGCTTGTTCCAACGCGTGCTTTAGCCTCTCATCATCGTTTGATTGCTTGAAATCATTTTGATTTCAATCTGTTGATTCATAGACCGTATTCTCCGGAAAGCGATTCTGATTTCAACAACAACGATCTTTTGATAATTTACGAGCATTATAACAATACTACGGTATTATTATTTTGATATATATATATATATATAAGTATATAAATATATATATAAATATATATGTATATAGATCTATAGATATATATATATATTGATACTAAAAAGAAATAAAACAAGAACAATGAAAGGAAATTAAATTAGATATATATATATATATATATATATATATATATATATATATATATATATATATATATATTACTACTACAAAAGAAATAAACAAAATAAGAACAAGAAAGGAAATGAAAAGAGATTAGTTATATATATATATATAGTTACTACATCTAAAGAAATGAAAAAACAAGAAGAAAAAAATAGGGCCAAGGTAGGGGCAGCTTCATCTGTTGATCAAATGCGCCTATTTATAGAAAATAGTCACAGCCGGACTGGGCGGCAAAATGCGGACTGGTCGGACTAATCATTGCAAATCCTAACCGATTCTATCCAAATCTTCGGATTATTTGATATATATTGGATTAAAACTTCTAAAATTCATATCTTGAGTTGTAGACCTCCAAAATTGCAAACGAAATGCCAAAATTACGGTCTCGAGAAACTCTACAACTTTCATGAAGGACTCTTCTTCAGAAAACGTCTTCTTGAGTACCTCGTGTTCCTCCGAGCGTTTTTGCGACATTTTTTACTTAAATTGAATCAATTAGCCACTTGACCACCATTTGAGTTGTAGAAGTCCGATTGACTTGATTCAAAATCCATTGGAAAGCGTTCTTGAAGATATACAACTTTTATGAAGGAAACTTCTTCAGAAAATGTCGTTTTGATGAGCCATTCAGATTACGAAGATATTTCGGGATTTCTACTAATCCGAATTGATTAGTCAATTGACCATAACTTGAGTTGTAGAACTCCAATTGACGTGATTCAAAGTGCGTTGGAAAGCTTATGTGAAGATCTACAACTTTCATTAAGAAGTCATCCCCTGAAAATGCCTCTAAGCTGGGTCAAATCTCCGTCGAAACAGGTTTTGGTTTTAAGTATGTAAGATAATTTGATCCATTTGAACTCGTAAGCTTGTGGCATCTTCTTCTAATCCTCTAAACACATCTTTTAGACTCAAAATATGTCGTTACGTGGAATCTTGGTCAATGTATAATCCCGCAATGAACCACCAAAATACCAAACGTAAATCCGACCACGACACTCCGGTTCTTACTAAACGGTACAAAACTAGTAAAAACACGATAAAAATACGATATTTTATATAATAACTACTACTAACATAGGAATTAAAGACTCGAAATGATACAAAAGTGCTCAAAATCCAAACCTTATCATCTTTTAATCATCTTTTAGATCGAAAATATGCATCTACAAGACATCAAAACATTGCAAAGTGTAACAACATCAAATAAACATAAAACCAACGATAAAACACATAAATCAACCACTTTTGCAATTAAACCGTTTAAAACCTCACTTGCTCAATAAATCGATTAAAAGCTCATTTTCTATGCAAATTATATTAATGTGGAGGAAATCATTATAAAATATATCATTAGAAATCGTATAAAATTACCCTTAACAATTTCCCTAATTCTCTAGCATCTGTAGTATTCGATTTACCGTCTCTTGGTCTAATTCGGGTCCGAAGTTCTGAGTATTCTGAGCATTTTGTCCTCCACTGTACTGTCCAATCCCTGTCCTCTGATTAAACTGTGGAGTTCCCCAACTGACGTAACACCGTGTTGTCCTCTCTCAATGGTTCATAACGAGGGGTCCTCGGTGGAGTTTGCAACTGCACAGTTACATTACCACGAGTAATGGTCGAGGTTTGCCCTTGTAGATTATGTTCATCAATGGGATCTTTGCCGTTCCGTCTAGTCGTTATATCATCCATTTCTGCAGAGGTATCTGAAAGAGAGGGTAAGCTTTCTACTGTCCCTTCTTCTTCAAACAAAGGGTTCGGACTAGGAATTAGAGGTTCTCCTCGGTGTTGACTATTTCTATGACGTGAAAAAGCTTCAATCTCTTCAATTGGCTCGATGAGAGGTTCTTTGGAGCTTCGGGTCATTCACTGACACACAAGAAACAACAAGAAAACAAAATAAAAACGACCTAAGCCCAAGCTTTCGGTCAACTTACAAGATATCAAACGTTACTCCCCGGCAACGGTGCCAAAATTCTTGATAGCAAAATAAATAACCGCTAACTTTAACCGACAGAGTATCGGGTCAACGGTAGTATAGTGGTCTCAAAGTCGAATCCACAGGGAGTAATGTTCAAGTACCAAAGTCGACTTAGAACTTAGTTCAGGTCAAAATAATGGTGGAGAGTATTATACTAATGTAAAAGTAAAGATTATACTAACGAGTTTACTTCTAGGTATTAAAGGGTATAGTCGAACTATGATCCCACGAACTACTTTTACCCCTAATGAAGGACTTAACAGGGAGCGTGTCTTAACCGACCTACCTATCCAATGTAGTTTAACGACATCCATGGGTGCCAACTCCTAATTCTAGCGATTAGATTGAACAACTCCATCTACCCACCTTATGTGAAGTTAATTAATTCTTCATTTAGAAAACTGATTAACCTAACATGATTACGTGCTAGAGTTGCTCGAACAACGATGACAAACCTCTATATTGGAAATGGACCTAACAACTAGGGCGAATCTACGCAACGATCCTAAAACCCCTTATCCCACATCTCACCGCAAAATGCATCTATAAGTTCGATGTGTGTGATAGTGAACTAGGTGATCAATCTAATTCAAAGACGTTAAAATAAGTTTTAGGACGTGGATTAATTGTTCAAACAATAATTTACGCACTACACAGCTCCCAATCTCATCCCCCTTAGGGTTTTCGCTCGCTTTCACATAATTCGGTACGCATGAATTTAGCTACTCATAATTATGCTAATGACGGAATAAAGAACGGGAATTGAACTAAATACAATAAATAAAAGAGAAGTCATTACTATATAATTTGCAGAAAATCTGATTCCGAAAATACCAAAGAGAAAAGCGATCCAAAAGTCGAATCTTTGTTCTTGAAAATTAAATCTAAGCTATCAAAGTTGTGTAGAATCAAAGGATGTAATTTATGGGATCAAGGGATCAAAGGGTGATCAAACTACACTAAAATCGTCCCTAAATCGCCTAAGAAAACTCTAAAGTCGGCCAAGTATATCATGGGGCTCAATGAGTTGCGTATTTATAGAGTAGGTCGAAATTCTGCTACTGTCGGTCCCGAACGCCCGTCCAGGTCATGTCAGACGCCCGTCTGCCTGGAGAACATGAAGATATTAGGGTTTCATCTTCAGTGGACGGGCGTGCACATTCCTCTGACTTGGGGGCCAAACGCCATTCTGAAAACCCTGGACACTCGTCTGTGTTGTATGAGCTCTTTGAATCGGGCTGAACCTACTCAAATGCCCGTCTGAGGGTCATTTGGACGACCGTCCAGCTGAAAACATAACTTTCTGAATGATGTATTAACTTTGTGGACGCCTGTCTGACTTTGCCAAATGCCCGTTCAAGGTGACCTTCCTGCGGACGCCCGTCTGAAGTATGGCCAAACGCCCGTCTGGCTTGCTTCCACTCCAAACTTGGCTTTTCTTCCACTATCATCCAACTCTCGGGCCACGAACATGTCTCATAGTCCAAAACATCGCCTTCCGGGTCCTCGAGTCACCTAAGTCCTGCAATAAACACACTGACGAAAATACCACGCATAATTCCGCAAGACAAAAGTGCTCGGAAATGAGATAAATATCGCTAAAAAGGCGGAGTTTACTATCGATGTGACAGTTTAACTCCCCGTACATATAAATCTCGATATTACTCTGAAACAGGTCTAAATCTACCAAAAACATGCCAATAAGGTGATAAACGGGGGTTAAACTGCACACCAAAGTATAATAAAGTTGACTCCCATCACACACTATGTCTAAATGAGTGCAGAATGTTTTTTGTATGTAGTAGAGGAAGAATGTTCGATGTCAAATCAGATTCTCCTAGGCTCTTTATATAGTGGAGAGATGAGTCAATACTCTTCTCATTGGCCGAATGACACAATTTCTTGTCCTTCAAGTCAAGACACTAGCCGATGACTTTGATTAGATTAGCTGACCTTATTAGGTCGGTCTAATTAGTTTTTGGAAACTCAAAAGTCGATTCGGTTTTCCCTTTAGGTATTAATTTCTCATTCACTCGATATCCGAATCGAGCGATTCGAAAGCCCATCATTATCTAATCAAAGAGTAGAATTTAACAATATAATCGACTCTCGATTATAGAAATCGGAGGCTATCCGAAATCAACGCTAAAGTTGACAGTTTCACCATTCGTCAAACCCACTACATATGGGCCTTTTCTCCAACGAATACTCCCTCCCTTCTTAAATATCTAATTTAGTTGACGACTTTAAGGATACAATGACTAAAAAATCTCTATGATATAATTAATGCAATCTTCATTTTCACATCTTACTAAATATTAAATAAAGGTAAAGTAGAAAGATGAGCAATAAATGTTGCTTTAAAAAATATTCTGCATCAGATAAACTGAAACAAACTTTTTTGGCAATTGTATCCGTTATTTTGGAACGGATGGAGCATTGTTTGGTACCGGAAAACAATTCCAAATTAAATATTTTTTTGTCACTTACACCCCCGTTTTAAGTTTGTGGCAAAAAGAACCGTACGTACTACAACCTAATTAAATATTTAGGGTACACTTAAAAATAATTGATTATAGAAACAAAATATGGAAAATTAGGGATAAGGACACAATCTAGATTATTTTTAAGTAACATGACAACTACATATTTTTTATAGGAAGAAGGACAACTACATAATTTTTATAGCGAGAAGGACAAACGTTGAATCCGAAAATCAAATGAATCTCTCCAGGTGAATCCGAAATCGGTGAATTTTGACAAATGAATTTGACAGTGAATCCGAAAATTAGTGAATTTCGATAATGAATTTTGAAAATTAGTGAATTTCGACGATTGAATTTCGGCGGTGAATTTAAACAATGAATTTGAGAACACAAGTGAATTTCGATAGTGAATAAATAGTTTTGTCCTTTATGCAAAAGTTTCAAAAGACTGTCCTTCTACTCAATTAATGAAATATTTTTGTCCTTCTCCCTCATTCCCCCAACAAAATAACACTTTTTTGGTCAAAATTAACATCATCTCCTTTTGAATAATATTTTCAGATAAAAACATAATAAAACATCCTACAACATAATTCGTCATGGCCGGTAGCTTCAACGGTCGATTCTGGCCAGCGTGAGACAACTGCCTCCGATCTTATCCCCCAGCCAAATTCCCGCAGATCTCAGCAATCTCCGATGAGGACCCACCGTATTTTCTTGACGGAAATGCTGCCAACACCCCCCACCCCCCACCTCCCCCTCCCCCCAAACTTCTCTAAAATGCCGACACGAACCCACCCCAAGCAGGCCGCAGGCAGCCCATGCATGCTGACTTGGCCAACCTCTCCTTCAGATACGGCGATTTTCACCGATACACATCACATGACACCAATGAATCGTCTCCACCTCTGTCAAACATCCCGCCCAAGCCCTCCTCACGCACCTGTAACAACCAAGAATTTTTTTTTTGTGATTCACTAGATGATGCGTTGACATTTCAGTTTGTTACTTCATATGTTAATGTTGATGTCACTGCTTATATAATTGTTACTTTATTTAGACTATCAATTCAAACATTAGTGCAGTTCTTATTTATTAATGGTTTTCTGTGATTCAATATTTGAATTTTTTTTTTTTCTAACTATCTTCGAGAATCTAGCTATTTCGCGTATCCCTTTATTGTGGAAGAAGGGATGTAACTTGCTCTAGAATCTGATCTGACTGCTATTTCTAATATATATTTTTTCCGAAAAAAAAATAATATTTCATTTTTTTGTTACTTTATATGTTAATAATGATGGCACTGTATATACAATTGGGAAAATGATTTTGACAGGAATTCTGTGGACTAGTCTCCCGAAAAAGTGTTTTGTGTGGTCCAGAATTTTTGTGTTATTTTGTTTTTTTTTTAAGTGTTAAAATGTGTGGTTATAAAGTGTTGTGTGAATGAATTCTGTGTACTAATTCGGTGCCTAAATCACTATCCATAGAATTGTTACTTCATTATAATCGTCGTTGCATCAACAATTGTATTGTATCATCAATTGGCACTTCATATTCGATTGTAACTGCATTTTCAACTGTCACTAAAGATGCAATGATGCCTGATTTGGTCTTCGTAAAGTGTCGCCGTATATGTCGCGTAACCCCTATAATTGTCATTGTATATTCATGTTGTTACTGCATGTTCGAATGTAATTACTGTTTCAAATGTCATTCCAACTTCAATAGTCTTTGTCAAAGCATGTTGAGAAGTTTTGGAATTAAGCATGTTGAGGTTGGAAAGCTATCCGAACCATGTTTGATATCAGGATTTTGTAATTGCCTCACCACTAGGCCAAGTTCAGTTCAATCCCAACATAATCAGGATTAAAGTACAAATTTAGAAAGAAAACGCATCACACAGGCTGATACAGAATCAATACGCTATATTAATTCATATTTCAAACTGAATTGCTCTGAATGTAAGAATCTCCGGGCCAAATCTCAAGTTCAAGAGTCTTGTATTACTAGTTTGCTATATTGTCCAAATTAAATACTTGAGATCTCACTTTTCAATGTGTTAGAACATGAAGGACTAGTTTATAATATTACAGAATGTGTGTCCTTCATATGTTACGTCTTGTACACCTAGCTAGGGCACTTGGCAGTGTTTGAGATAGGTTGTTAGATTAAGAGAATCTTTGTGTAGTATTTATGGTGTAATGGTTGGTACAATTTTATCCATGGAAATTATATTATCTTAACTATTAGTTTCATCTTGGTATTAGAGACTCTTCATGGCAGACGCCGATCCTACCTCCGGTGGCTTGCCACCGTCTAGCTCCATTGCTTCCGGAGCTAGTCCGGTATCCACCACTGCAATCCCATTCTCTACACCTTCTATTGGCTCAATCACTACGCCAATTAGACAAACTCTTCCCGGAAAAAGGTAGCTCCATCTCTGAAACAACTAGCTCCACATTATCCAGTATCACACCCCAATTTTCCTTACCTTTTAGCTACATGCAGGTGCCTTTAACTACAACTTCTTCGTTCCCAGCTCTTTCTCGAGCTGGGTTGCCTCCGTTTCCGACTTTTATGCAAACGCAAACAATCCCAGCTCCTACTCGTCTTCTTGGTCATTCAACTTCTTTTGGTGGAAGTCTGAATCGGAGTTGTACTGTAAAGCTAGATACTGGAAATTATCTGCTATGGATTGACGATTCTTTTCATAATTCGTGGTCACAGTCTTGAAGGACATTTGTTGGGCACAGAAGCTTGTCCTCAACAATTTCTCGGTGTTTCTGGTTTTGGAGCTTCCCTAAATCCTGCATATGATGGGTGGGTTGCCTTGGATAATCTTCTTAAGGGATGGCTGATGGCTTGAATGACTGAATCTAAATCTCCTCCAACATTTCAAGTGTTTCGCAATTTAGGGTATTATTTCTTATGACAAGAAGTAATCCTTACGCGGAAGCTAGTGAGGAAGTGGATCCATGGAATTTTGCTGGAAGAATTTTATATATCACACCTGCTAAATTTTTTTTTTTTTTTTTTTTTTTTTTTTTTTCCCCGCTACCCATGCCCACAATAATAAAAAAACAACTACATCTTTGTTCTTTAATCCACAAGAAATCTGGCAGATGTATTCTGTTGTGCTCCATACATTTTCTTGTCCTCCTTCCTAATTCCCCCTAGTTTCAATCATCTTGAATGAAAATTAATTCTAGATTTTCCATTACCGGGACTCTTCAGAAATTACTTTCAATTTTCAGTGTTTTAACTTTGTGAAAACACATATACTACAACATTTTTCAAAGTCATAAGAAAGAGATTAAAAATCCAGACTCAATTCGAAGCTTCTGATATCATTAATTATGTGTCATCCGAACATAAACAAATGATTGTTACACCTTGAGACATGATTGCGATTGCCGTTGACACACAATTGGCGCAAAATCGTCTTAAGGATAGAGTGTTTTACTGATTAGTCCACATTTTATAGGATTTTCTGTGCTTTTTTTAGATATTTATTTTGTCGGGAGATGCTTTGTTTCGGGTATTTTTTATTGATTTTCAGGTTTTGGAAACTCGAGAGAGAATATGGAAAATTTTGGGCCTTATAGAACAAATTTTGGAAGTTTTGTGGAAGATGGAAGAACAGCGGTTTTTCGAGAGTTTAGAATTTCAGTTTTCACCTATGTCGGGATCCCGGAATGTTGAAGAGAAAGACAAATCCACCAGGCCACTTTAGATTTTCACTCTTCTATTCACATTAGGATTTTTATTTATTTCTAATATATTTTTTTTTATTTATAAAATGAATGGGCTGGCCCAAAATAATAGCCTTCTGAATTAGTAAGAAAAATATGCAATACGTGAGGGAGGACTAATACGTGAGGGCTAGCCCAAAATAATAGCCTTCTGATTAGATTATCTTTTATATTGGTAGTAGTACTGTGCGGACGTGAAGAAGGAAGCTGGCATCACTTGTTGCCGCTGTCGGCAATTTTTGTTCTTGATTTCTTTCTCCATTGTATGGTACTATTAATTTATTTCATTTTTATATTATTATTAGTTAATAGATTTTCTTTCTAGTTAATTAATTGTTAACCCTCGATTGCTATAGATTGTGAGATCGAATTGATTGTACTTCTTATATTGTTAGTATTCGTTTATTTTCTGATTTCATCGATTAATGATTTGATTGTTCGTTTAATTGTTTTGGCCAGATGATTGGATGAATAGTTAGATCTAGCACCATAAGTCGAATCTAGGCGATTGTCATAAAGGTTTGATTTTAAGTGGTAAACAACATATTGTCTGCCGATTCGTAATCCGTAGGATTCTCAGTTGTGAAAATAAGTGATCTAGGTTAAAATTAAGCCGATGTGCGTTAATATCTAGAATTAGGTTTTTCTAAGCGTTAATGCGATTGTTCCCACCAAACCTCTGGCGATTGTTGAGAGGTGTGATATACAATTAGGGAGTAGGTAGCGGCGATTGTCCTGCTTATCGAATATAGGAAAAATTGGTTGCTTGACGATTGTCGGCAACTATAACTAATTTATTAATGATGTAACGAGTCATCTTTGCATAAATGATCAATCGTAGGAATTGAGTGGAAAATTATTAGTTAGCTGAAGCTTTTCTTGATTTTTACTATGCTTTATTTTGTTTTAATCCTTAGGAAGTAGTTAGATAAAAACCCAAAGAATTGTTATTTTACAAATATTAGCATAAATAGATACACCGTTCCATGTGCGTTCAACCCCCTACTTCCGCTATACTAGGTATAAATGTAGTAGGTGATTAATCTTTGGTGGCTTGACGACCCACTAAATTTTGGCTCCGTTTCTGGGGAACGGTGTTAAGTGATTTATTTCTTTTGAAATTTTGTACTCCCTCCTTCTCATTGTATTTGTCCATGTTTCCTTTTTGGTTTGTCCCAAAATAAGTGTCCAATTTGTGCATTAATTGTTAAATTTCTTCAAATACCCTTCTCTCTTTACAATATTTACAATAAAAAATGTGTAGCATTAAATGCTCCAACAACAACTTAAAGAGCATAAGTGTAAAAATATTAGATCATTTAATATGATTCAAAGCATTAACTACACTTTTCTTAATATGTGTGAAAAGTCAAACAAGACAAATAAAATGGGACGGAGGGAGTATATAGTTTTTGTGTGTTGTTTTGTTTTTTTCCTTGTATGCAAGCATGTCAGGTACCACTACGCAACTTCTATGGTGAATCGTGATATGATTGGTCCGATTCTCAACCGTCTAGTGAACTTGAAAATCTGATTCCTAGTTCAAATAAATCTCTTCAAGCCACGATGCAGTCTCTTACTACCAATCTAACGCAGATGCTCCAAATAGAGATGATGAAGCTTCAACAAGCTAATCTAAAATTTCAACAAAAGATTGGGCAAGAGATTTCACAGTTCAGAGAAGAGCGAAGTGCATGGGTTCGGAATATTCCAGGGAAAATTGATGTGGTGAAAACTAAAGTGAATCGGCTTAAGGAAAAAAAGGTTAAAAACATCCTCTCCTCCAATATGGTATGACGATGAAGACAATTGTCCTATTATTGATCCGACACTAGAGATGGTTGAAAATGTTGATCAACCAAAGCATGAAGAAAAGCACCCGGTATTAGAGAATTTAGAGGAATGTGTCTAAATTAGAGCTAAGTCACCCAGAGGACACTAGGAAACCGCTGGAGCCAAAAAGTGTTGTGGTGATTGTGGACATGCGAGTGAGCGAGAAGGAAATGATCTTCCCACTTGATCACTATATCATGAATTGGGAGGTGAAGGCCTCTAATCCCGTTCTTCTTTTATTAGGAAGATACTTCATAAAAGTGCCTAGAGTTGAAGCACGACTGATTCTTCCTGGAGATGAGATGGATTGCTCACTTACTGAGTATGAAAGGAAAAATCATGAAAAGAAAACTATTCCATTTGACAATGGATAGCCGAGGTAAGTATGTCTAGCCAAAGACATTAAAGAAAGACGCTTGCTGGGAGGTGATGTATGAAAAATATATGATCATATTATAAGACTTTTTATTATTATATTTATGATATTTTAGTATAATTTCATATAAATACATTAAAAACTTATAAAAATCATAGTTAGTTATAATTAGATGCATAAGTTATAAAAACGATAAAAATGATGGTTTTTTGTCAGATTTACGTTTGGTGTTTCGTTGAGTTTGTTGCAGAATCAAATGTGTACCGAGATTCCAAAATATGACATACTTTGGAGCATAAATCATGAGTTTTTGTGGGATAAAAGATTATGCCAAAATCTAACAACTTTGAACAGATCAACTGTCCTTAATGTTTCTACCGTAACTCATCTTCAACGGACATTTGATCTAACTTAGAGGCATTTTCAGAGAAAAAGTCCTTGATGAAAGTTGTAGGCCTTCAAAAGAGCTTTCCAACGAATATCAAATCATGTCAATCTGAGGTCTACAGCTCGAGATAGGTTTTTACAAACATCGATATGTTGTATGTCCGCACGCTACCGGAGAAGGCCGAATATTGCGTAAAAATCTCAAATCGGGCCCACAAATCTCGACAAGGAATATATATCGTGTAGCCGCACGCGCCGGTGGTGGTCCGCACGCGCCGCCTTGTGGTACACTCTATAAATACCCCTCAATTGCAACCATTTTGAAGTGTACCAATGCATATATCTCTCTTCTATATATCTCTATAGTTTCGTTTTGTTGTTTTTAGTGAAATAAAAGCTGTAAACGGCACTCTGCCGGAATAATGCTGTAGTATAAAGTCTCGTTATAATGCTTGCTCATTGATGTCAAGGAGTTGCTATTTCCGGATGATACACAACTCAATGCTTCAATTGTAACCTGGTAACTTTTCTAATGTATTTATGTTTATGTATTAATTATAGTATCTATATTTTAGTTATTATGTTGTTAGGCTAAACTTAGTATCTAGCCAAGATATGAAATTGGATTAGCATTATCTTTTTAGGGAAATGAATGATGACTATACTAAAAGTGGATAAAAATCGGTTATAATGAATCTCTTTCTATATTCGTATTGAATTAGCTACTTGATATGAAAGAATTTATAATCTAATTATGAATTGACACCTCGTAGATAGGTTATGAACTCGTTAATAGAAAGACCGGAGGGTAAAATTGGCCGAGTGAAAACGTGACAACGGAATCCTATTTCCTAAACCGGGGGTAGATTTGTTTCGGAAGAAACAAACTCTTATTGAAATATGTACTCGAGAGATTATTACGTTTAATTTGTTTGTTTAATTGACATACCTTAAAATTGGCCGAATGACAAAACGGGAGTGACCCATGCTTGAGGATGACCTTGGATAAATGATTGGACATATGACAATTTCAGATGCTCGTGTGAGAATGAATTGTTTAGTTTAGGAGTGCACCGTTTCATATAATTGATTTAACTTAAAATAAAGATCGAGCACATCCAATTTCACTAAAAAGATATAATGATTCAATAACATATTCTTGGCTAGTCTATAATTATAATATCTATCTCCCTCCCTTAGATATTGTTTTGGTACCTATATATACTTATATCTATATATATATGATTATATATATATTGTTATACTTATATAGTTATATATATCTGTTTTAGTTTTATGCTTTTATTTATTGTTTGTTAGTTTAGAGTTTGGTTGGATGATAAAATTGCGACTTAGATTGAGATAATAATAGCTTTCTTGGTGTTTAATCACACGGTGAATTACCAAGTTTTTCCTGAGGATCGACACGACTCATCACTCTATCACTACAATTTGACCCGGTACACTCGCCGTAAGGATTGATAGCATAGAAAAGGTCCGTCGACTTTTTGGCGCCGTTGTCGGAACGACGCTAATTCATTGTGTTCGAATGATTTCTACTTATATTAACTCAAAAGTCTCGAGGATAAGTCAACACTCTTCTTACCCCATTTCTATTTTCTTTTCGTTGGTACTTACCTTATAAGTAAGTTACCAATCTTTACTTTTATCGATTTCAACTATTTTCGGTTTTCGTTAGTTGATGACCGAAAGAGTAAGGCCCCACTTACTCCTTATAAGCCCGACATAGATACTTTACGTAAAGGCGTTAAAGAGCAGACAGAAACAAGGTCTTACTGGTCGTGGAAATCCGACGGAGAATCATCATCAAATCAAAATACTAAAATGGTGAAAAACAAGTGATGAAACACCGAACAAGTGGCTAGATCATGCTCGCGGCATGGCCAAAATTTTAATCAAGATCTACCAATACCAAATAACTGAATAGAAATAATCAAAATCGGAACGAGAACAATCGTAATAATAATCCACCAAATCCGAGACCTATTTGTGATCGACTTAAGAATAAACCGGACTAATAATCCGATTCGTTTACCCAATGAAGGAGCAAATAATTTTGAAATAAAATCTCATCTTTTTTGGTCTAATTGACGCAAGAGCTCAATTTCTAGAGAGAGGATGATGAGGATCCACATCACCATCTCTATCTTTTCAAGAATTGTGCAATACCGGCCAAAAGTCAAGGTACTCATCGTGAATTAACAAGGATGTCTATGTTTCCTTTTTCTTTAAAAGGAAGAGCACGAGATTGGTTTATGTCACTCCCACATCATTCATTGACTAGTTGGGAGGAAATTCAAACCGAGTTTTTAAAGCAGTATTTTACTCCGGGTAGAAATTTGGAATTAAAGGTCGAAATTGCCAACTTTAGACAAGGATCTGAAGAAACGCTTGGGAATGCGTGGGAGAGATTTAAAAAGTTGCTAAGATCTTGTCCCGATCATGGTTATTCCTTAGATATGCAAATCCAACTTTTCTGTCGTAAATTAAGGAAAGATTCACGTGCAGATGTAGATCATGCATGTGGTGGTTCATTAATGATGAGTGAAGCCCAAATAGTTTACGATGCTATAGAAAAGATTTCAAAAAATAACAGAATGTGGGAAACCGGTTCTAGCACCAGGAAAGTAGCATTTGCAGGAGAATGCACATCGAATATGGAAGTTCTAGCACACTTGGAGAATTTGGGTAGGAAATTTGACAACCTACTGAGCTAGTAGGATCAGAAACCGTAAACTATCATATCAAATGACTACTCAAGTCATGATAATGTGTCATTAGGGAGAAAAACCGAAGGATACTCGAGGAAGAGGTGAGTTTTTACAACAAAGATAGGAATTTGAACAATGCGTATTCAAACTCCTTTAATGCTATTAGAAGAGAGCACCCAACTTTTAGATGGTCCAAAACCCTAATAAGCCGGGACAACCGCCATATCCAGATTCAATATAAGAATCCATAAAGTAATCAAGTTCATCAAGGAAATACATCAAATCGAATCTACAATCGTTACTCTAAATCTTATCCACAACATACTACTCAAACTATACCAGTCACCCAAAGTTCAACCCAACTTTGAAGGAGTTGATAAATGGGATAAATTAATGGAAAATATGATGGGTGTAGTATCTACTCAAGCTCAGAATATAGAAACTATGATAACTTCTATAGGTTCGGTCTAAGGATATGACTATGTTGAAAACGTCTATGGGTGGACATGATACGAGAATGAGAACTATAGAAGCATCATTAAGGAATATGGAAGATCATTTGAGTAGAGAAGGAGAACGTAACAACAGAGACCTCCGGGAGGATTACCAAGTAATCTCGAAAGAACCCGAGAGAGGTAAATGTTGTGATTACGAGAAGTAGGAAATATTGTGAAGATACTAGAGCGTAAAACGCAGGAAACAATGAGGTAGAAAATGATTTAAATGGTAATATCATAAAGGAAAAGGACGAACTTGAATTTCTTGATGAAGAGGAAGAAATTATCAAGAATTCTTAAAACAGTAATAATGTTGAACCCGAAATGGAAGGTGAAAAATGGGTAAAGTCCCTAGAATTTCGAAGATCCTATGGATAAGGACCTAAGAACCCTATTTAAGGAACATGTCGGAGAAAATCGGGAGAAAAACAGGAAGATTTAAAAGTATGGCGAGAGAAGGATAAAGTTGATACAGTGGATGTTTTAAAGGAAAATCTCAAGATAATGAAACTTGGCGATCAAGTAATGCTCAAAGATTCAAGGAGAAAGGAAAAGAGAAAATGACTTTGAACCAAAGGCTATAGATTTAGAATCTTTGCCTTATCCAATCGAACGATCAAATTAAAAAGATAAAAGCGATAAGAAATATGCTCGTTTCCTTGACACTTTTCGTCATATTCATGTCAATATCCTGTTATAGAAGCTTTAGTCAACATGCCCGCCTATGGAAAGTTTCTTAAAGATATCCTATCTAATAAAAAGGGATTAGAAGAATATGAGAATATATGCCTTAATGAAGAATGTTCTGCAATACTTCAAAGATCGACTACCTCATAAACTTAAAGATCCTGGTAGTTTCACTATCCGTGTGAAATTGGAGGATTTGCATTTAAGAAAGTATTGTGTGATCTAGAGCAAGTATCAATCTCATGTCTTATGAGGATTATAAGAAACTAGGAATAGGAGAGCTTACGAATCTTTGAAATGACCCTTCGGATGGCGAGATAGATCAATTAAACATCCTAAGGGAATAATCGAGGACGTGTTGGTTAAAATTGATAAATTTTACTTCCCAGTGGACTTTGTAATAATGGAAATGGAAGAAGGATATTGGCGCCAATTATTCTAGGTCGACCATTTCTAGCTACAGGAAGAACTTTGATAGATGTTCAAAAGGTGAACTAATACCGAGAGTTAATGAGGATAAAGTTTCATTCAATATCTTCAAAGCTATAAACCATCCATATAAAGAACCGTAATCATGTTCTTTTATAGATGAATATTCTACTATGTGGGATGCCAAATTTAAAGATTATGAAAATAAATTAGAAGAATGTTTGGCATTTTCTATCTATAAAGAAGATGAAAATGATAATTGAAATGAAAGAAGTAATCCTTTATTTAGATAAAGGAGGGTTTGTTAAACATCCATGGCATCAAAATTTGAAATTGGAAATGGAAGGACCAGCTTTTAAAACCATCAAGTAGAAGATCCACCAAGGAATGCTGAGTTGAAACCACTTCCTTCGAATTTGAAATATGCTTTTCTTGAAAATGATAACTCATTACCTATTATCATTTCATCAACCTTAACAAAAGAACAAGAGGATCAATTACTAAGAATGTTAAGAGAACATAAGAAAGCTTTTGGATGGACAAAGGGCGGATATCAAAGGAATTAGCCCCGAGATTTGTGTTCACAAGATTATTTTGAATGAAGAAGCTAAACCTTGTATTCGACCACAACGCCGCCTCAACCCAAATTTGCAAACAATCGTTAAGAAAGAGGTCATTAAGCTATTAGAAATGGGAATAATCTTTCCCATATCGATAGTGAATGGGTAAGTCCAACTCAAGTAGTTCCAAAGAAAGGAGGTTTCACGGTAAAAGAAAATGATAAAATGAATGGATTCCGACAAGGAAATTACAGGATATCGAATGTGTATTGATTTTGAAACCGAATGATCATACTAAAAGGATCATCATCCACTTCCATTCATCGTGCAGATGTTGGAAAGATTGAGTGGACATAAGTATTACTGCTTTTTAGATGGTTATTCAGGTTATTTACAGATATTCATTGCAGCAGGAGATAGAGAAAAAACTACTTTCACTTGTCCCTATGGAACTTTTGCTTATAAAAGAATGCCGTTTGGATTATGTAATGCACTGCTACATTTCAATGATGTATGATGGCAATATTTTACGATATGGTTGAGAAATTCTTAGAAATTTTTATGGACGACTTTAGTGTTTATGGAGATTCCTTTGATAAATGCTTATCACACTTAGAACGTGTTTTACAATTTGTGAAGATACCAACTTGGTACTAAATCGGGAAAAATGTCATTTGATGGTATCTCGAAGGAATTGTACTAGGTCATAGAATCTCTCAAGCAGAATTGAAGTTGATAAAGCTAAAGTCGAAGTAATTGAAAAATTACCTCCACCAATTAATTTGAAAACGTTAAGAGGATTTCTTGGACATGCAGGATTTTATAGAAGGTTTATTGCAGATTTCTCAAAAATAGCAAAGCCCTTGAGTCATTTGCTAGAAAAAGAAGTACCTTTTAACTTTGATGATAAATGTATGGAAGCCTTTAAGACCCTAAAAGCGAAATTAACTCATCGCACCAAGATTAGTAGCACCAGATTGGGATTTGCCGTTTGAAATTATGTGTGATGCAAGTGATTTAGCTGTAGGAGCTGTTTTAGGTCAACGGTATAACAAAATTCTCAAAGCTATCTACTATGCTTCTCACACATTAAACGCAGCTCAGCTTAATTATGCAACTACTGAGAAAGAACTGTTGGCTGTAATATTTGCCTTAGATAAGTTTCGATCATATATTGTTGGTTCTAAGGTAATAATCTACACAGACCATTCAGCTCTGAAGTATCTTTTAAGTAAGAAAGATGCCAAACCGCGTCTTCTTAGGTGGATTTCATTACTTGTGAATTGATATTGAAATTAAGGATAAAAAGGAAGTGAAAATGTAGTAGCAGATCATCTAAGCGGGATAGATAATGATGAAGGAAAAGGAAAAGAAATTCAGATCGCTTTTCGGATGAGAAACTGTTTAAGATAGATACTCCTTCAACCATGCAATTATTAAAAATAGAATACCATCAAAGGAAGATTCGCCATGGTTTGGGGATATTGTTAACTACATTACTGTAAGTACATCCCCTCATTGGACTTGGCAATGTAAAAGAAGTTCTTTTATGACTTAAAGTTTTATTATTGGGATAAACCGGATCTTTCCGAAGATGCTCGGATGGAATAATTAGGAAATGTATTCTGATAGTGAAATTTTAAGTGTATTATCATTTTGTCATGATCGTGAGGCAAGGAGGAGGTCATCATGGAGGATGGAAAATCGCTTTCAAAGTTTTACAATGTGGTTTCTATTGGCCTACACTATATAGAGATGCATATAAATATGCAAAATCTTGTGAATCATGTCAAAAATGGGAAATATATCGAAAAAACATGAAATGCCTATGCAACCGATATTAGAATGTGAGCTATTTGATGTATGGGGCATAGATTTCATGGGACCTTTCCTATATCTTTTGGAAAAGATTTATTCTAGTAATGGTTGATTATGTTTCTAAATGGGTAGAAAGTTTCAAGCTCTCCCCACTAATGATACCAGAGTAGTGCTAAGGTTCCTTACAAAGAATATATTCACACGATTTGGCATTCCGAGGGCTATCATTAGTGATAGAGGTTCACATTTTTGTAACCGACCATTTACTAAGGTAATTGAGAAATATGGTGTAACTCATAAACTTGGAACACCCTATCATCCACAAACTAGTGGATGTGTAGAGGTGTCTAATAGAGAAATTAAAAGAATCGTGGAGAAGACAGTGGACTCGAATCATAAAAACTGGGCAGAAAGACTTGATGCATTATGGGCATCTGAGCGACCTTTAAAACACCGATTGGTCATTCTCCTTACAAATTAGTATTTGGAAAATCTTGTCATCTCCTGTTGAATTAGAACACCGAGCTTTATGGGCTATTAAATTTCTAAACTTTGATCCTAAAGTCATCGGTGATCATAGATTACTTGATTAATCGAACTAGAAGAATTTCGACTCGATTCTTATGAAAATGCTCGAATCTACAAGGAACGCACGAAAGCTTTTCACGATAAGAGAATCTATAGTCGTGAGTTCCATGTAGGTGATCGAGTACTTTTATATAATTCACGTTTGAAGTTGTTTCCAGGAAAGCTTAAATCTAGATGGACAGGTCCATATGACGTAACAAAAATCTATAAGTCTGGAGCTGTTGAACTAACTGATGGAAAAACAACTTTTATAGCCAATGGACACAGGGTGAAATTGTTCGTGGAAACTGAAGGGATACCTCAACCAGAAGAAGTATTATTACTCATCGACCCTCCAACGAATTGAGGAAGCAGAATTTTAAACTCAGTCGATTACAGGTACTATCTTTCTAATTTCACCTTTTAATATGCATTTTAAAGTATTTTCGTCTTTTACCGGATAGACGTAAAAGAACTGGATGCCTTTCATAGATAGAATAAGAGTTTTTATTTTACTTTTAAGATTAGGTCTAAATAAGGATGTCGCGTTTAAGATAGAAGCCTTAGTTTCTAAATTAAATAAGGAATTGCTAATCGAAGTCAGAGAAAGAGAACTTTGTAATGGAAATTCAAGGAGTGCAATAAAAAGAAGAGCAAGGTTTTTAATGAAGTGTAGAATCTGTGGAAAAATGGAACATGCTGGACAGTGTGGAAGAAATACAACCATATCCCAGGATGAGTGTTTGAATGTTATTAAGAAGGGAACGATTAGGTGGTTATCCAAAATCCCGAGGAATACAAAGAGATAATTCAAACGCATCACTCCTAGGAGAAAGGTTAAGGGACCGTTATGATAACAATCTTGAGAATCTGAGATTGAGGGAGTTAGCAAAAAATCCTAAGAATTTCAGTGTGTGTTTTAATTTTTCAAATTTTAATTAAATTTCGTATTTTTAAAGTTATTCTTCTAAACTTAAAAAGAAAATATTTTTATGAAATTTTTTTTATAATAAACCTATTTTATCATGTAAAGTAGGTATATTATATTAAAAAAAAAAGTGTGATTTCAATATTATATTAGTTTTTATATTTTATCAAGTTTTATATAGAAAAATAGTATTGAACTTAGATTATATAACATAAATCATTTGATTAACATCAAATGATCTTTATGTAGTATAATTAGAGCTCATTACACAAAAATGATAAAAATTCCGATTTTTGGGGCCATGTGACTGCACGCGCTGTACACACTACCGCACGCGCCGGTGTGTACACACTTAACCCTAAAAATGCGCCCCTTTCCTCATTTCTCACACCCTCATTTCGAATTGAAGAACAGCCCGAATTCTCCCTCTCTTCTCCTCAAAAATCAACAAATTTTCCATCAATTTTCTTCACCCAAACATCACATAAGTGTTAATCTCTCTTCCTCTCTTCAACTTAATCATAGAAGAAGATACCCATTGGAAAAAAGTTGAAGCTTGGCAAGTTCAAGGCCCTCTTTTCTCTCATTCCGGCGACCCCCATTAATTCCGGCGACCTAAGCTTTTCATTCTAGCTTCTTAAGGTAATAATATATATATATATTTCAAATTTTAGTTAAATTTCTGAAATTATTTTGAATTTATTATGATTTTATAGCCTAAGTAATTGTTTGTTCTTGTTGTTGGTGTTGTTTTTTGTGTTGTTGTTTTGTCATACCCCTATCGTAGATGGCCTCATCATCTAGAAGTAATCCTAAGAGGAAAAAGACTGAAGTACCAATCGTAGTACCGGTAGTTCAAACTAGACCTTTAACTAAAAGGGAGAAAAGTTTAACCTTTGAGAAAACCGCTAGTGCAGAAGCTAAGCGGGCACATGATGAGTACTTTAGTAAAAGTAAGGTTTGGTTAGAACGAGGGATTGATTTTTCGAAGATTGGGAAAGAAGTGAAAGAAATTTTCAAGGATAGAGGATGGTTGGATGTAGCTATGGATAGGAAAGATAAGATTAACGTTTCTATGGTATCAGAGTTTTATTCAGTATTATCTACTTATGATGTCGATACGGTTGAGAGATGACCTATATCCTCTAAGAAGTGTTAATGTTACTTTTTACCTCGCTATGATTAATGTATTCTATGGCTTAACCGATATACCGTAAGAGGAAGATTATCACAATGTATGGGGTTTAGAACATCCTATGGCTCTACAAACCAAAGCTTATGAAGCCCAGCAAGCCTTTGACCCATCTTTGAATGGATAGAAAATAGGTTTGCTTATGGGAATTGTATTAGGGACATACGGGCAATAAAACAGTTCTTAGGCCATAATGTATGTCCTTCCACGCATGTTTGTGCATTTGGTCGAGATGAAGTGGTTATTGCTTGGGCCATGGTTAATGATATTCCTATAAATCTGGGGAAATTGATCTTTTCTAAGGCATGTGACTTTGCAAGCACTCGTTATCGAGGGGGACGTCTCCCGTTCCCTAGTCTCATTTTTGCCTTATGTGAGCTTGCGAAGTCCCCTGTCTTACCCTCGGATAGAAGCTGTGTCTCCCACATTCCTCCCATTGGTCTTAAGTCGAGAGCCTTACCTACTGGAGTAATAAATTACAATAATCCTAATCGTCGGCAACAACAACCTCCACCTCCTATTCACACTCAAGTACCTAGACCACACAGACAGTCCACATCACCACAAAGCAGAGCCAAGTTGAGGCTATGTTTCAAACATTTAGTTCAAGCTCAGGCTAGGCCGATGCTAATATAGCTTTAGCTTTGTGAGAAGAATAGACATTGGGCTAAGGACATTAGAGTTGGTCGGAGAGGATATCGAGATGCTATGAGTGAGTTTGATCACAGATTTCTTTGAGATTTCTGCAGACACCCCTATAGTCACTGACCCATATACTATGCCAGATTGATTCGCCTGATTCCGCCAATTGTTATTTATCGGACTATACGCCGTCATCCATAGGGACAGGGTGGTATGTTTACAGTACACCAGGGACATCCTTGGGCATGGGAGGAGTGACTTCAGAAAGATGAGATGTGACAGGATTTGGTTCATTTGGTCTTGAGGATCGGTTTCTATGTCGGCGATGAGGATCGAGACATCATTTCGAACTTCATATCGGATCCACAGCAGATTCGATTATGGTATTCATACGACGCAATGCAAGAAGTCGATTATACCGTTTACTATCTACATTTGGATCATCGTCATCTCAAGACGCGACCTACTGGTGACATTGATCTTAACTCGATGAGACGAGTGATTTCTTTTCTTTGTTGTATAACTATCTACTTTTTGGTTTGACTTAGTTTTTGTTATGTTGTTTTATACGTTAAGCGTTTGATGCACTCTCTCGGGGTAGTGCACATTGTTATTTTGTATCTTTTTCGTAGTTTTCGGATGTTTTAGATCTTTTCCCCACGTTTTAGAAATATGCAGAATCTATTGTCAGAAAATAAATCCTGGATCAAGCTAGAAATTGAAATATCTCTCGATCGAGCACTATTTGACCGCACGCGCTGGTTGGTGTCCGGCACGCGCCGGTGTAGTGGGCTGCAGGATCTTCTCAGGATATTTCCATTTCAGTCCAAGATTTGTCTATAAAAGGAAACAGATGCAGCATTCCTAAAATGCTCATTCCCTTCCTTTGCCTTTAAATTCTCTTGCTATAAAAAGTTTAAAATGTCCGATCGTTCATCCGTAAATGATTATTCACCTCCACATACACCAAATTGTCATTCCAAATCTTTTTCATCCAATCCCTTACGAGCCTATGTATGCTTCGGTTCACAACCCTTATATAAGTAATTTCAATCAGTCACCGGTGTTGATTGAAAGGGGTTTAAATTTTAGAAAGGTTGACAACTGGGCATTTACGAGGATGGATATAGATGGGTGGGACTATTTTTGTCGTATGCCGAGAGGTAGGATTAATGTTACTGTGGTAAGAGAATTCTATTCAAGATCTTGTCGAAGCTAATACTGTGTCGTTAACACAATCTGTTACAGTGAGAGGAGTTGTTGTTCCTTTCACTTCCACCAACATAAATCAAATTTTCTTGATTCCACCAGTCCAAACTTCACCCAGTCATTTTGAGTACCAATGGAGATTGGATACATTGTGATTTTATTACAAAATATTCGGAAGCTTGTCCACTCTTGTTCTACAATTATGATATTGATCAAAATGTCTCTACGACGCTTTGCTTCCCATCTTAGAACGTGGAAGCGATTCATCAATTCACGTGTTTATCCAGCTGTTAATTTCTCCGAAGTTAGTGATGATGAATTGATGCTTCATATGCGATTACTATTGAGCCGTTATAGATTGAAGTCTTGGCCGATTCGTAAATCGGTTTGTGAGTTTTATGTTCGGAAGAAGACCGAATTATCATCCTTTACCATTTGGATGGTTGATTTCTAGGTTATGTGTTCGTTTGGCAAGGGTTCGGAAAGAGCGACGAGATGAATATTTTCGGCTTCGTATTCCTCGAATTGGGCTTTTACCAATCGATATTCGGGAGGATCGTCAAGTGGTGAAAATTAGATAATTGTGTTGGTAGAAAAGAAGGAATAAAAATAATAAGAGTAGTACGGCACGTTAGTATAAGTCACAATAAATTAAAATAACTTAGTTTAAAAAAAAATATATTAGTTTAAATTAGTTTAACTTAATTTATGGTTTTCTAGTTTAACACTCCTAGTAGTTTTAAGTTGTGTATTAGTATTGTAATATATTTGCATGTTTTTAATTTATGTTTTTAAATGTTTTTCTTTTTTATATTATATAAGCGCGTCTATTTGACACCTAAAATAATCTAACCATGATAGAATTCATTTTATTTTCTAATCCAATTTTTTTACTACTCATTAGCCATCGAGACGATGCCAATTAAATAAGTGGGAGTAGAGATTGGTTAGTAAATAAATTGAATTTAATACATCAAATACTTACACACTTAGTTTAATAAGCAATAATATATAATTATTTGATAAAATGATATATTTGGATAGAATAAATTTTTAATTAAGTAAAGTAATCTTGATATATTATTCTTATATTAATTATGTTTATCTTAGATTTTTAATAAGATTTTAAGTATATATATCTTGATAAATATTATGAAATATTTTTATGAAATTAGACAAAAGTTACTTATAATTATAATGAAATTTTAGAATAATTTTCTTTTCAAGACAAAGTATGAAATTGGAATCGGATTAGGGATGATGAGATTTTTGGCATAACTTTGATAAACTGAGCCAAATAAGCCTACCCGAACAAAATTTCCAATTTTGTCCCCACCTCACCTTGTAGAGTGATCAAGACCTCACTCAAAATAGCCATTATTATTAACTAGAAATTACTAACCTAACTTAATAATGGTCTACATTTCTTTGAAAATCCCGCAAGTTTAGTATGTATTTATGGATAGCGGTGACAACATCGAAATTTGGTATATCTTTGAGATTGAAATGAATGTTATTCGGAAGGCAGTTTATTATCAAATATGGTTAGTATCAAATGTGAAAATATATATATATATATATATATATATATATATATATATAAGAACAAGAGTATTATAGGTATCTTTTCTGCTTTTGATCGACAACCCAAAAATAAAATATCGAGATAAAATTTGCTGATGATAGTAGTCCAGCTAGTGGTATTATCACGAAATGTCCTATTCTTGGGAATGAAGGTATATGCTATAAATCGATGAAAAGAAAAGTCGAATCAAAACTATCAAGAATTATCACGAGTTTAAGGAAACCGGATTCGTGATTTCCGGTCGAAAGAGTAGTACTCGATCAATCTTGATAAAGCAATGCCTATGTTCTTAAGTTCTTATTATTTATGTTGTTAGTAAAAAAAAAAAAAAAAAAAAAGAAGAAAACCATATTTTGGAAGTTATTAAAGTTGAAAATTGAAAGCGATTCGTCGAGTGTTCTTGATTGAGAAATTTTTGATCGGAAGATGAAGGTGTAAAGCACGCATGCGACTTGCTTCTATCTCTTTTGATTTCCCTTTGTTATCCTTTTCGATTAGCCAACTACGAGCACGAGCGTTACAAGCCAATTTGCCAACTACTTGACTTAGTCATTGATTCCGATAAATCATACGATTGGAGATTAAAAAGTTGTTCTAAATATTTTATTTATACTTATAAAGTAATTCATGTAGAATTTCATTTAAATAATATTTTATAACTAATTTATTACGTTATATACACTTCTTATCTTTTAAAAATCTTAGATAGATGAAATTAATATAATTATAATATTGACAAAGATACGTTACTAAGTTAGGAATTTATTCAGAAGAATTATATTATCGCTTATTTTGCTCGAGGACGATCAAAAGCTAAGTGGGGAGTTGTGATGTATGAAAAATATATGATCATATTATAAGACTTTTTATTATTATATTTATGATATTTTAGTATAATTTCATATAAATGCATTAAAAACTTATAAAAATCATAGTTAGTTATAATTAGATGCATAAGTTATAAAAACGATAAAAATGATGGTTTTTTGTCAGATTTACGTTTGGTGTTTCGTTGAGTTTGTTGCAGAATCAAATGTGTACCGAGATTCCAAAATATGACATACTTTGGAGCATAAATCATGAGTTTTTGTGGGATAAAAGATTATGCCAAAATCTAACAACTTTGAACAGATCAACTGTCCTTAATGTTTCTACCGTAACTCATCTTCAACGGACATTTGATCTAACTTAGAGGCATTTTCAGAGAAAAAGTCCTTGATGAAAGTTGTAGGCCTTCAAAAGAGCTTTCCAACGAATATCAAATCATGTCAATCTGAGGTCAACAACTCGAGATAGGTTTTTACAAACATCAGATATGTTGTATGTCCGGCACGCGCCGGAGAAGGCCGAATATTGCAGAAAAATCTCTGGCCCCGGGGCCCACAAATCTCTCGACAAGGGAATATATCTTTGTAGCCGCACGCGCCGGTGGTGGTCCGGCACGCGCCGGCCTTGTGGTACACTCTATAAATACCCCTCAATTGCAACCATTTTGAAGTGTACCAATGCATATATCTCTCTTCTATATATCTCTATAGTTTCGTTTTGTTGTTTTTAGTGAAATAAAAGTCATAAACGGCACTCGCCCGAATAATCTTTGTAGTATAAAGTCTCGTTATAATGCTTAGAGGATGTATCAAGGCTCATTGATGTCAAAGAGTTGCTATTTCCGGATGATACAACTCAATGCTTCAATTGTAACACAGTAACTTTTCTAATGTATTTATGTTTATGTATTAATTATAGTATCTATATTTTAGTTATTATGTTGTTAGGCTAAACTTAGTATCTAGCCAAGATATGAAATTGGATTAGCATTATCTTTTTAGGGAAATGAATGATGACTATACTAAAAGTGGATAAAAATCGGTTATAATGAATCTCTTTCTATATTCGTATTGAATTAGCTACTTGATATGAAAGAATTTATAATCTAATTATGAATTGACACCTCGTAGATAGGTTATGAACTCGTTAATAGAAAGACCGGAGGGTAAATTGGGCGAGTGAAAGCGTGACAACGGAATCCTATTTCCTAAACCGGGGTAGATTTGTTTCGGAAGAAACAAACTCTTATTGAAATATGTACTCGAGAGATTATTACGTTTAATTTGTTTGTTTAATTGACATACCTTAAAATTGGCGAATGACAAAACGGGAGTGACCCATGCTTGAGGATGACCTTGGATAAATGATTGGACATATGACAATTTAGGATGCTCGTGTGAGAATGAATTGTTTAGTTTAGAGTGCACCGTTTCATATAATTGATTTAACTTAAAATAAAGATCGAGCACATCCAATTTCACTAAAAAGATATAATGATTCAATAACATATTCTTGGCTAGTCTATAATTATAATATCTATCTCCCTCCCTTAGATATTGTTTTGGTACCTATATATACTTATATCTATATATATATGATTATATATATATTGTTATACTTATATATATCTGTTTTAGTTTTATGCTTTTATTTATTGTTTGTTAGTTTAGAGTTTGGTTGGATGATAAAATTGCGACTTAGATTGAGATAATACTTGATTTCTTGGTGTTTAATCACACGGTGAATTACCAAGTTTTCCCCGAGGATCGACACTCGACTCATCACTCTATCACTACAATTTGACCCGGTACACTGCCGGTAAGGATTGATAGCATAGAAAAGGTCCGTCAGGAGGCAACCCAATTAAAATAATTTTGATAATTTTATTTTTGTTTTCTTCTTGTTGAATAAGTGAAAAGGAGAGATTTGCATTTTTTGTGGAGGTTTTTGTCTGTTTTGCAGGTGAAGAGCTGAATTTTATGAAAAAAAAAAGGGAGGCTTTTAATTGAAGTTAATGTGTGGAGGCACAAGCAGCAGAACTAGTCCAAGAAAAGAGGATTTCATTTTCCTTGAAGTCGGGATCCTGAAGTGCCATTGATACACATTGTAATTTCCAAGTAAGATGGTTTTCACTTTCCTATGAAGTCGAGATCCTAAGGTAATCGGGAGGGGGTGATTCTAAAAAAATAAAAATAAAAATATTGATATGCCTCTCCCACCCAAAAATTTTCATTTCCCACCCCGACTTCAACTACCACCCACCTCCCACGTTGCCACCCTTTCTCTCCTTCATCCACAAGCGACATCTGCGAGTTCAGAATCATTCCAAGCATCTTTCCCTCCCGCACCACCCATGATGCAATTGAATAAGGCAATGATGATGACCCTCTAAGATGTTGGCTCCTCACCCCACGAATTGAATTGTAAAGTATTCTCATCTCTTTTATTTTATTTTCTTTTCATATTTAGATTAGTACTTATTACATATCATGCATACCATGTTAGGTGCATATCATTTAATATTTTGCATTCTTCCACCTACTTTCAGCATACATTGGGGACAATCTATGATTTAAGTATGAGGGGCTTTTCATGCATTTGCATATTCGAATTACATCTTTAAGACATTTTAGGATTTTATAGCATCGAGTATGCCTTTGATAACACTTTACCAACTTTTTCATTTAAATATTGTGTGAAATAATGATAATCAAATGGTAATTGATCAATACAAACACACACTTTTGTTCATACACACTAATCTGAGGTCACTTGTTTGGAAACTTGAGAGGTAAAATAATTGCGCTGTCATCAAAGTGACTTAAACTCTACATATGGTGGAACTAATCTTGAAGCCAGCTGTGTGATAGAAAGCTGATTAGTGTATTCAAGTCTGTGCGAATCAGCAAGGTGAAGTCTGCTGAGACATTCTGGTTCTGTCAGTAGACCTACTGAAGTCTACTGAAGTGTTGAATACATCTGAGTTCTACAGCAGTGCAATGATCAGCTGAGTTGTGTCAATAGAGTGACACAACATCTGGGGCCTTTATGGCAATCCAGCAAAGATTCCTGGCGGTTAGGGTTTAGGGATCTGTGCACAATAAAATATCTCTTTTTTGTCCGTGAAGTAGTCGGCACAATGCTAGAAACCACGTTAAATCTTTGTGCTCTTCTTGTTTCTGTTCTCTGTGTCATTGTTTATGTTAGATTGCATCTGTTAAATTATCTATCTTGCATCTGGATTCCCTATCCTGTTATAACAAATTGGTATCGGAGCGTAGGTTCTGGGAATTATCTGTACGGACAACCTTTATCTTCACCAAGACCCTCACCGGTGCTAGGACTCCGTGATAAAAGTTTTGATCTTTGGCAAGAAAGATGTCTGCAGTTAATGTAAAAATCGACAAATCTATACGAAGAAACAATTTTAGTCTGTGGCAAATCAATATTTGGGCCTTGTTGTAACAACTGTAGGATGTAATATCGCCGGGTGGATCAAGATCCACCCGATTACGCAGCGGAAGATAAACCAGATCCAGATCTATACAAAAAAAATACATGAATAATAAATCTAACCTACGAGGGGTTAGATTACTAACCTTTTATGGTGCAAGAACGCCAAGAACAAAAGGTCAATCCAAGCTGTTGAGAGCCTAGTTGAGAAGCCAAAGTCTTCCAACACGTGTCTCCAAGCACCAGCAGGTGGATGGTGTTTCAAGCCGCCGGACCTCCTCGATATGCTACCGGAATAATCCTGAGGATTAACCCAACTCAAACCCTAGTATTTAGGCCGAAATATCAAAGCCAAATACTCCTTATAATTTCGAAATTATCTTGTGATTTTAAGCTTATGAGAACTCTCTTTATATATGAGAGAAATCCTAGTCTCCAATGTATTAATTAATTAATACAAAATCAACCAAATTAATCATTTTTCCTTAAAAAGATAAATCTAGAATATTCCTAAATTAATTAGGATATACAAAAGATTTTCTTTTCCTTAAATTTATTTAACAAATAAATAATTTAATCACATGTCTTCTTATTTATCAAGAAAACAAATTTCCCAACAAATAATCACATAATAATTTCGGCAACCCTAATAAAATATTAAGTCACATGAAATTTTTTCACTTTGGGCCGAGTCCACGAAAATTTCTTTTTCCATGTATTTAATCATCTAGTCTAACTAAACAATTAATCCACATATCGATTAAATAGTCCAATCCAACTATTTAATTATAATTGAGGGGAAACGACGAGAAAACGTATATGCTATATTAGGAGCCACGTCGGGGACCATGGACCCATATTCAGTAGCTACAATAAATTAAATAAAATTATTCGTCAGACCGAACAATTATATCCAACCTATGAATTCCGGGATTACACCACCATAAACCCGAAACTGAACTCGGCTGAATATAGATATAAACGTACACTCAAACTTGAGTCGATAAGCGTCCACTGATATAATCATTACATACGGATAAATCCTCCATAGACTGTTCGTTACGATTCGGGATATCTCCGTAAACCCTTCTCGAAACCTCTTATCCTTATTTACCATTAACCCCCTAGTGACCAAATAAATCATAACTTAATATAATATGAACTGCGCGATCGGTCGGGTTTCTAGGATTAACAAATAAAGGAGGCTATCTCATCTACTTCCCGAGGGAAGGAATGGATTCCATATCTGTGATAGCACAGACTACTCGCTCATTCCAGAATAGAGCCAACGAGAAGTGTCTGACCACATACTACGAAGTGATCATTACTAACACATCAAACTCAACCCTAGTATAAGCAGTTGTCTGTAATCACATCAAGATTGAGATTAATCCATATATAATCATCTTGTGATTCGATAAGACTTCTCGATCACGGAATAATATCGAGAACTCAAATCAAATCGGTCCAGCCCTATATAATTATCATCATATATAAATGCCCCACTAGGTATTCTATTACCGACAGTCCGGATAAGACTGTCACACCTAAAGTGTTCTGGGCGCATTATTAGCAAATTAATCTTGAGACCCGTACTCAGATTAAGAAACGCTACTGACTAAGTTAATTTTAAATACATCTCACTAACTCAATCCTCTTGTGTATATCCATACACTGAGTTATGTGATTACATAAACGAGGTACTTAGGGTTTTCACTAGTGTCTTAATTATAAGCACACATTCATATAATAAGATGAATTATTAATTCTGTCATAAAACAATTAGATAATTGTCTTTCGGGCACTACACCTAACAATCTCCCACTTGCACGAAATACAAGTGGATTAATTGTTTTAGAGCACTCCCTTTATATCTATATCTACAACATTCTCCCACTTGCTCAAAACAAGTGAGACATATCCCCCTGATTCATACCCTCCAAGTTCATCTTAGTAATTCATCCTACCAAGAACGACCGGAGTGTACCGCCGTAGGGTAGGTCAGTGACCCGGCGCGTACTTAGAATCCGAATGCCATGTGATACGATTTCAATATGCTTATGTTCTCTTGTGATTGAAAAATCCTCACGAGCTACCTCTCCAATGTTTTCACATTGAAGTGGTATTGGCTAACTGGATAATACTTTATAACATGAGTAAACACTGAGACCGAGATCGATTTAACGATCATCCTCAATCTGACCTAAAGCCAGAATCAGTGTTATCACTTATATTCTAGTTTGCACCTGAATATACTAGCATATTATTCCTCATTCTCCCGAAGAGACTTGAGGATTCACTAAACATCCCATTTAGTATTCATCCGCAGGTTTAAACAAGCATTCCTGAGGGGTAGGGTAGACTACATCGTTGAATGTTGCATTCCTCTATGCAGGAACATCTTAACCACTGAGATGGATGAATGGGATTGCCAATTGCTTATTATCAAGAATTCGAGTCAGTCAAATTCCTTTAGCAAAATTGCCCGATGGCATGTTAGACTCTGACTTCAGATTACGCACCAATGTTGTTTCCAACAGTTTCAATGTTACCATTCACAAACACTAATCTATAGACTACTTTACTAATATTGATGCCCAGTCTACGAAAGACTTATCAAAATGCTGGTCAAGTCCACATGAAATAATATATGACTTTGTAATGACCTACAGGTTGGCTTTAATCCCCAAATGACATAAGCTATGACAGGCATCCTGCCAAAGCTTCTTTCTGACAAAATTAAGATACCGTTAGTCTCGTAAAAAGGTCTTAGGGAATCACCCCTATTTTCTGCTTTGTAACGAATCTGTCATTTGTTCTTAGCTAAAACCTTCATTACGAATGAGTTCGATTCCGTTGTTCAATAAGGAAGTCTTAGGGAATCACCGCTAGTTCCCGCTTTCTGACGAAATCAAGCAAAAATGAGTGGTAAGAGAGATCACGGTCTGGTTAACTTCTACATTTTAGGGAATCACCCCTAAATTACTCACCTTTGCGTTGAAATTTAAACTTTTCTATTCATTCGACTCTTCTCCGTGTAGTTCCAATTACTCCCACTGGGCCTGAGATACTCAGGTGGTTCTACAAGAGTTTCAACAGAACTGGAGTATCAAACTCCATTCAAAGGGTTATGTCTTTTAAACCAACCTATATGATCAGGATCCTATACCGCCCATGAAGGACTATAGTCATCAATCTACCCTATAGACCATAAGGTCCCGCAATGGGTAATGGACAAACCATACTCCCACTGCGTTTGGGGTGGTTTGATATACTGATCTAGTTTAGTAGTTTTTATTAGTGTTATAACCAACTGCCGGTGTTGGATGTGGACTGAAAAAATCAGTTAGTAACATCTTGAGTACAAATACTTCAAGATTCAAAGCTGTGATTTATAGACTCTATCAGACTGAGTTTGACAGTTTAACCGTCATTCTCTGATTTTACGAGTTTTATAATAAACCTTTACTGAATGTGTCAAGATATTTCACGCTCTGAACGTGTACGCAAAATTTCCAGTCCCACCTTCAAGCACTAAGTGCTAAATGTCTATATTTGCGGAAGTGGGGTGAACCGAATTCACTCCGTATCCACAAATGTGTAGGCATCTTCTAGATAGACTTCTCGGTTGCACATGATAATGTAAGCCGTTATTATTGCAACTAATAACTTAAATGAGTTAAGCAGTGTATCATAGCATATCAATAACTATATAAGGCAAATTTATGGTGTATCCCTTAGTGAAAACATTCCACTGGGAGGTAGGCCGAGCATCAGTCCCGAAGATCATGCGAAAACCTAGACTTGAGTATGGAATACCCTATCTCTGGTTAAATCAGAGATTCCTCCTAATATTTTGGATAAACTTATTGGAGTTTCGAGTAGTTGTCAGACTAGATGTCACTACTTGAAAAAACTCCTACTAGCTTGTATCTTTCATATGACCCCGAAGGTCGATATGAACAAGCTATGTAACTTCTTTAAATCTATTACCCTTTCCCGATTGAAAGGAAACTTAGGCATTTTTCCTTTGAGACATGGTTCCTTTGACTGGGAGATAGGAATCACCCTAAGCCAGTCTGCAGATCTTGTCGTTAGGGAATATGCACTAGTATATAAAGAAATGTCTATCTAAATACGGAAACCATTTGTGTTTATATTGTTTAAGATGTGTTACATATACCTATTCAGCATTTATTAGTGGTTCTGACTTTATCAAACAAAAGTCCGGGTCTTGGGTTCGTGCTACGAATGTTATATTCATCGTCAATAAGACAAACAAATTATCCTATTGAAAATGAATACGTTCGTTGCAACGAATCCGAAACAGAAAATCAATTTTCTGTGATATTCAAGGATTGAATCCGAGATTCATCTCTTTATATCACTCCCACTAATCTAGCTGAAATAACTGCCCGTTGTCTATTTTATTTATCGTTTAATGCAAAGCTACCTAGTTCTTCCAAAGAACTTAGCTTTTGAGAAAATTGCTAATGATGCATTGGTCAGTGATCTGAAATCACTTTCCTTATCCTCTAATTTCCAATTTATTAATTTTCTGGTTTAGCCTTAAAACTACTTAGTTTAGATGACTAATACGTATAAACATTCTTTCCCATTCTTGAATTTCCTTAAATGGAAACAGTCTTGAACTAACAGTTCGTTTGAGTAGACACTACTCTTGAACTGTGGGATGCCTAATGATAGTGTTACTAGCTTGGACTATTCGGTTTTTCTAATCGACAAATCATAAGAGCAAAGCTCCCACTAATTTATCGGTTCCAAATACCGTCTAACTAGAAACACTTTGTATATATGATTTTTCAAAGATTAGAACATCACCTAGAACTAAGCTCCCACTAGTTTATCAGTTCCAAATACTGTCTAACTAGCAATGTTGTGTTCATGATGTTTCAAAGATTATAAAATCTCTTGAACTAAGCTCCCACTAGTTTATCGGTTCCAAATACTGCCTAACTAGTAACGCTTTATTATCGTTTTTCCAGTGAATGGAAAAACTCTTGTGCAGTACATTACACATTTCAAATGATTCAGAAAAACGGCAAATCATAAGACTAAGGCTCTCACTAGTTTATCGGTTCCAAATACCGTCTAACTAGCAACGCCTTATGTATATGATTTTCCAATTTTTCAATTTAGAAATTTGTTGTGTAATTACACTTTTAAAATTCACTAAATGAATTTGTTTGATAGTCCTATATCATCTTTTGTAAACTAAGTATAGTCGTCTCTCGTTCAACACGAGTGACATCTGTGACATATCTATACTATGTCACTTAAGTTTTTAAAGGCTCAAGGGAAAAATCTCTTCCGAAAAATTAACTGCATTCTTTTGATAATTACAACGTACTTGTTACATTCACATTTTTAATAAAGTCCTATTATTAACTGTTTAGTAGCCTAGAGATTAAAGTTGTAAAATAAACATGACAGAAGGTTAAATTCAAAAATAAATTACTACTAGATTTTTATTTTAGGAATAATAAACTTTTCAAAAGTCTATCCTACCATTCCAAGGATTTAATCTCACACCTCAGTGCCGCCGCAGGGTCAGTCAAAGAGGAGACGATCAAACTGAGACAATCTCTCTCAATGATTAAACTTTGAGAATCATACATCCCACAGGAATCAGACACCCCGGTCTTTAACCATTGATTACCTTCCTTTTTCTAGCCTAGATATTTTGAAAATATCCATAAAGAGTGTGACCTACTATATCAGATCTCAAAGTATGCCCCGAGTGTGCCGCCGTAGGGTCGGTCAGTGACTCAACGAATACCCGAAATCCTATCCTTTCGGAAACCAAACCTTGAATTTTGATAGGGGTGAACACCACCCGCAGGGGGCCGGAATCAAAGCGGCTCGAGGCGTCACCCTTCTCTCACGTGCTTGCATTTATAGTAGAGGCCGTGGGGTTGGCTGTCGCTTTTCCCGCTCCCACTCAATAATTTGAAAAAAGTGGTGGGTTTACTAATTACGGTTTCTGTTTTGACAATAAGAAACAATAAATCAAAGTACTCCGAACAGGCTCGGTTAAGTAGGCAAGCCTATGCCATCTTATTTGTTGGAACATATGTGACTGTCGGTCGGATTCGGAAAGAGAAGCCCCTTTTAGCCCGAAGGCTTATCGGATATGCTAAGTCTTGTCGATCGAACCCTCATGCAAACGAGCCGTAGCTCAGTTGAACTCGCCCAAACATGGTTAGACCATTTCCGAACCCATGTAGTGAGATTTTCCGATTTCTATGTTGTCAACCAAAGCGTAATCTCGTTTCTGTTTAAGGTAGGTTCACCGAAAACTCAACGATTTATCTAAGTGGGATTCACCGAGAATCCATCACTAAAATCGCAACGATTGACAAAACCCGGTTTCTCGGTTTTAATAATTAGTTAATTAATTAACTACCACATATTAATTAAAACAGTTTTTACCTAATTATACGAGTTATACATGCCTAATTTATTCGAAATAAACTAGCTACATGTATGCATTTGGAGTGCATTCATGATATGATGCATGTCAGGGCAATTTTTCGGTTTCTATCACATAATTTCGATCATACACAAAAAGAAGATACAGTAAAATAAACACCGAGATGGATCGTTGGTACCCCCGTATCGAACATATTAAAAAAATAAACAAACCCTAACTAGGGTTTACTGTTTTCTAATCTGCTGCTGCTGCGTTTTATCGATGATCGGACATCCAAACGAACTTTGATCGTCACAACACATTGTGGACCTGTTCTTCACTCCTACTTCAATCTGAACGGTTGGATCTTCATTTCAACGGTCCAATTTTATCCATCAATCCGCCGATCCAACTGCTACATCTGTTTATAACTGCGGCTCAGCAGTGTCTTCCCGGGGCCGATCGTGCATCGAGACAAAACCCGATCGACCTGAAATTTTTAGGGTTTGTTAATAACTCCATATTAGTCAATATGAACGGTCAGATCTATGTTTCAATGTTTCAAACTCTTCCAGAAAATCAACGAACTCACAGCTAGGGTTTTTATGCCTGTTGTGCTTTTCTGTTACAGCAGTAACTTTATAGCAGCGATCTGATATCGAGATGGACTCCGATTGACACGAAATTTTGAGAGCCTGTTCTTCAACTTTTATTCTTCATTCTGACCGAAGGGATTGTCGTTTCATCGGCTCAATCTCCGGGAATAAAATAAAAAACGGAACAGAAACAAAACAGATCTACTTCTAGGAAACAAAAATTACAAAATTTCCTATACTCATATAAACGAATTTATATGAGTTTACAATAGATCTAACGAGTAAACAATACCAATCCCAATCCATCTCTTAAACCACAACATTCACAAGCATACAACATGATCTATTTCGAATTCATGAAATAAAAACATGATTTTCCGCTCCTAGATCTAAAATTCAAATACTTTGATCGTTAGATCAAAGGCTCTGATACCACTTGTAGGATGTAATATCGCCGGATGGATCAAGATCCACCCGATTACGTAGCGGAAGATATACCAGATCTAGATCTAAACAAACAAAATACATGAATAATAAATCTAACCTACGAGGGGTTAGATTACTAACCTTTTTATGGTGCAAGAACGCCAAGAACAAAAGGTCAATACCAAGCTAGTTGAGAGCCTAGTTGAGAAGCCAAAGTCTTCCAACGTGTGTCTCCAAGCACTGTTCGATAAAACTTGTTTTAAATTTATTTTACCGGAACACCCCAAGTATAAGGTTCGTAGTATAGGGTGTTACCGAGTCGTCCTAAGGGAATCGTACAATTATCGGATTAAAATATATTTATTATAAATAATGTCACAACTTATTAACTAAAATTAAATTTTATACTAATTATGATCTAAAAGGCAATGAACAAAGAACGATGAACAAGAACGATGAATAGTAAATTTGCAGAAAATTAACAATTAACAACTAGAATTTAAAACAACTAACTTAGCAATCAACGATTTGTACTAATGATTCGATTTATCAAGTAATTAAAAGAACAGTAGAACGACACGAATCCACCAAACAATCACCACCCAACCAAGTCATGAATTGAATTATATTTCTTGGTATGATCTAACCTAAATTCGATCTAGTTTCCTTAATCAAATTTACTTAGCTTTCGTTTTCTTTCTCAAGTAAAACAAAATTAACAATTTAAGAACATGATCACGAGTTCGTCTCCGAATCTCCTACCCAATTAACAATAAACAATCTCTTGAATTAACATTAATCGTATCAAAAGAAAGGTTCTCATATGAATATAATTCTCATTATAATTCAAACAAATAACTGTTTCATCAATCTTTCGATCTAACAAAACAAAACATTCAAAGCGTTCAATTGATAAAGAAATTACAATTCAAACTCACGAAATAATTGCTATTGGAACATCCCTTGGTTGTGATGGTGTTGAATTGGCTTCATCCCGTTGTCCTACTGCGAATCGCTTAGCCTTCGATCATCCTTGATCTCCAAGAATAAATTGAAGAGAAAAGACTCATCTTTTGTATGATAAAGTGCGGCTGCCCTCTAGGGTTTTTATGCGGCTGTAATATGTATGATGTTGTGTTCTTTATCTCCGCATGGATGCTGTTTTTATAGGGATCGTGGCCGACATAGGAAGATCTAGAAGATAACGATGCGAAAATCCACCGACCTACCGAGCCGACACGTTCGGTCGACCGAGTGTCATGGCTCGGTCGACCGAGCCTACCAAATGCCCGTGTTCACACTGTGGCTTCGTATAACGTGTTCCTCACTCCACTCTCTCGATCGATTTGATTTATCCTTCTTTAATTGCTCCGAATATCTTCTTTATTTCTTGAGATTCTTTTGATTGAATAATATTTATCTTCCCAAAATAAAATCCAAATGATTGAATGAAATTGATCCTCTTGATTAAATAATATCACCCCTGCATTTCTTTATTTTTCGCAAAATGTTGTTACACCAAGTCATCGAATAATAATAATAATAAAATGTGCAACAAAAATAACAATTAAACCCATAATTTCCTCATAATTAAATTATAATTCCTCAATAACCATTATAGGAATTTAACGGTTAAAACACGCTTTTCTCATTTATTTCCCTTAAAAATAAGGTAAATTGTTTAGGGATTAAGCCCGAAAATATAGTAAAATATACCCTAAACAACTCCCCACACTTAGCTTTTGTTCGTCCCAACAAAATAATCAAAACCGGCTCACTGTACATGTAATCCACATAGATTCCCAACTCACGTAACAAAAGATACAACAACTATAGCATGTGATACCAACATAGAGATAGATTTTGTGTGTATGTGACAAGCCCTTTCCAATCTTCACAATCCTCTCAAACAAATATCCTCTCAAATAATTTTAATGACTATCCTAGGTATAGGCAGTGATCGTTCCAAACAAAGTCCTCCCGCGCACTCAGTAGGATAATCCCTACAGCATATCATTCGGTTTATACTGGGTATAAGTTCAACGATAACAAAGTCTTTAATTTTTTTCACTTTCTTTTTTCTTATTTGACGCACATCAGAATGAGCTCTTACCCATCATAGTAGAATAGGATGTTTCGGGATAACACCCTACCTTACTCAAATCATAGGGTAGCTTTTCCTGACTGTCGTGAGCTTTAGGTCATCATAGTGGAATAGGACATTTCGAGATAATGCCCTACCGCACTCCAATCATCGACCAGCTTCCGACACACCCATTTATTTATTATTAACTCAACTTTTTAAAAAAAACATTAGTTACGCTTCACTTATCACATTCAAACCTTCAGATATTCACAGTGCACGTACTGAACTTAGGTGTTACTTCACTGTTACTATTAAGAACAAATCTCTCTAAGATAAATCACTAAAATAGTGAAAGGATATAGTTCAAAAGTTTTGCTTCAATATCAAAGGCTTTCGTGAGTATGAAATGAATACTATCTCAAATCAGTAAAAACATGCTATAATTATCTCTCAAAGTCACATAAAATCATTGTCAGGAAACTACAACTAGCAAGCATTTGTTTCAATTACATGCTCAAGATTTACAATTGTCCAAGTTTACTTTGAAAAATTTTAAAATTGTTGAGAAAATCACATTTACTCAATTTCAGAAATATAGCATGATAACATACCCAATTTAGACACTTCACACTTAAATCACATTATGTCCTCAGAATGTGCAAATAAAAGAAAAGAATACTTAGCTGGTTGTCAAAACGATTGTCGGACTGTAGGTTGATAGTGGTCAGGCCGTAACATGAACGTACCGCTGCAACTCATATCACGAACAGACAACACTAAAGGAATAGCTGGCAACAACCGCTCAACAGTATCTGCAACACTCGACATAGCATATAATCTCGGGGGACAAGGGGTATATGAGTAAACATGAATGCACACAGAAATGGGCAAATAAAGCATTCACAAATAGGACAGGGATAACCAACACACAACTCACCAAGGTTTTATTCCTAATAACCTCAAAACTTAACTAAAAAGAAATACTTAAAAGACTAGGCTGCCTCCTAGGAGCGCTTCTTTAATGTCATTAGCTTGACACAGATTTCAAAGTTAACCCGGATCGGGCCACTTTGGCTTACTGCTGGCCACTTCCTCATCGGAATCAGAATGAAGGACAAGAGTGTGACCACAACAACAGCAAGTCAAGTGCTCTACTAAGTGTTTGAACTTAACTCTCCAGATAGCACTGACTCTTTTCTTCTTGTTCTTGTTTCTCAGATTCGGCTGAGGTATGCTAACAGGCTCAGGAGAGGGATCTGCAAGGATAGGGGTAATAATGTCATCATCCACTCCAAAGAAGTCGGATGGAATCTCTTCACAAATAAGCGACTCAACCGTTTCATTTCTCTTTTGAAAGTATAGTACTTCAGGCTTTTCTTTAGGTTGCCCAAAGTACTTCTTAAGTCTGTGACCATTGACCTTAAACGGTTGATCGCCGTACCCTTTCAGCGTAATGGCTCCACCAGGATGAACATCAAGAATCTCAAAGGGGCCAGACCATCTAGATTTAAGCTTACCAAAGAAAAGATGGAGTCTCGGTGTTATACAAACAAAGCCATGTCTCCCACTTTGAATTCCCGATCTTTAATCTTAGCATCGTGGGCGCTTCGTTCTTTCCTTGCTGATTTTGGCGTTCTCGTAGGCCCTGAGTCTAAATTCATCGAGCTCGTGTAGTTGCAATAATCTTTTCTCCCCACAGAGTTGGCTATCGAAGTTTAAGAATTTAATAGCCCAGTAAGCTCTGTGCTCCAGCTCGACTGGTAGATGGCAAGCCTTGCCATAAACCATTTGGAAGGGTGACGTACCCATAGGGGTCTTAAACGCAGTGCGATAAGCCCAAAGTGCGTCGTCCAACTTCAGACTCCAGTTGGATCTATTTGAATTCACCGTTTTCTCCAAGATCCGCTTAAGGCTCCGGTTGCTTACCTCGACTTGGCCACTGGTTTGGGGGTGGTATGGTGTACCAATTCTATGCTTGACACCATACTTCTCAAGAATTTTATCCAGTGGTGCATTACAGAAATGCGAACCTTCATCACTGATAAGGGCTCTAGGACAGCCAAATCTAGTAAAGATATTCTTTTGCAAGAATTTCTTTACAACTTTGTGATCATTGGTTTGGGTGGCTATTGCCTCTACCCACTTGGAAACATAGTCCACACAGACCAGAATATATTTGTTAGAGCATGATGATGGGAACGGTCCCATAAAATCAATGCCCCAGACGTCAAAGACCTCACATTCCAAGATAGGCCTCAAAGGCATCTCCATCCTATTACTGAGTCTCCCTACCCTTTGGCATCTATCACGGCCTCTGCAAAAGGCTTCAAAGATCTTTAAACAAGGTAGGCCAAGAAAACCAGCTTGAAGGATTTTGTGACTGTCTTAGGTGCTCCGTGAGTGCCCACCAATGGGACCACTATGACATTGCTCCAAGATATCCAATTGTTCATGCTCCGAACGCACCTTCTAAGCAACCCGCCCTGCGCACTTTAAACAGATATGGATCCTCCCATACGAGATACTTTAAAGTCGCTGAAAAATTTCTTCTTTTCCCGACACGTCATCTCTTCTAAATGTCCACTTGCTAAGTAGTTGGCGTAATCAAGATACCACGGCCTCCCGCCTCTAGCTTCATTAATTGCTCGGTCGGAAAGTCAATGCCTATCTCCTTAGGGATTTCGCTACCCTCATTTACTAGGCGAGATAAGTGGTCACCACAACATTATCACTACCTTTCTTGTCCTTAATTTCAAGGTCAAATTCTGTAGTATCGTAATCCATCCGAGTAACCTTGGTTTAGCGCCTGCTTTTCCCATAAGGTAGCGTGAGTGTCGCGTGATCTCGCCCACACCACCACTTTGGACCCTAAAAGATAACTTCGAATTTGTCAATAGCAAAACGATCGCCAAGAATTCTTCTCGGTAGTGGCGTAATTGCATTGAGCTGGGTTCAAAGTGCGGCTAGCATAGTAAATCGGCCTGAACTTTTGTCAATTCTCCGCCTCTAGAATCTGCGCCACATGCTGCGTAGTTAGAGGCATCGCACATTAATTCAAAAGGTTGAGTCCGATCCGGGCGCGATTAAAATGGGGGCTTTGGTTAGCTTATCCTTTAAGCTATTAAAAGCTTTCTTACACCCATCATCAAACAAGAACTCCACTTCCTCTTTCAACAAAGTTGGATAAAGGCTTTGCTATCGTCGAAAAATCTTTAATGAAACGCCGATAGAAGCCCACATGTCCTAGAAATCCTCGCACCTCCTTCACTGCCTCGGGTACGACATTTTCTCGATGGCTTCTACCTTAGCCTTATCCACTGAATACCATCACTGGACACCTTGTGTCCCAAAACAATCCCTTCTTCTACTAGAAAATGGCATTTCTCCCAGTTAAGCACTAGATTTTTCTCAACGCAACGTTGGAGTACCATATCTAGATTCTTTAAGATTTCATCAAAGCTGTCGCCGTAGACTGAGAAGTCATCCATGAAGACCTCCATGCACTGCTCCACAAGTCCATCAAAAATGGCTAGCATACACCTTTGAAAAGTCACAGGTGCATTGCATAAGCCAAAAGGCATTCTGCGGAACGCAAAAGTGCCCGATGGACAGGTAAAAGTTGTCTTCTCTTGGTCATTAGGGTCGATGGCTATCTGGAAATAACCAGAATATCCATCGAGGAAACAATAATACTTATGACCACTCAGTCTTTCTAGAAGTTGGTCAATGAAGGGCAGGGGAAAGTGATCTTTGGCAGTGACTTCATTTAGCCTACGGTAGTCAATACAAACTCTATGAGCTACCACAAGGCGTAAGGCAACTTCCTCCCTTTTTCATTCTTTTCAACCGTGATACCGCCCCTTCTTTGGCACAACTTGAGTAGGGCTGACCCACTCGCTATCAGCTATGGCATAAATAATTCCCATATCAAGCCATTTGATGATTTCCTTTTTGACAACCTCCTGCATGTGCGGATTTAGCCTCCTTTGAGGTTGTCTAACCTTTCTTCGCTCCTTCCTCCGTTCGAATCTTATGCATGCACACGCCTGGCCGATTCTCCGATATCGCCCACCGCCATCCGACGCGCGAGGATATGTTTCTCAAGCACTTTGATCAATTCTGCCTCTTGCTCCGGCTCGAGTTTAGATGAGATGATCAAGGGCAACTTATCACCGTCCTTAAGGAAGATGTATTTTAGGTCTTTCATGAAGTGGTTTCAACTCTAAGTCAGCAGGTGGTTGCTCTATACTAGATTTTAAGGGACCACCTTTTTCCTTGTGAGCTTGGACCGGTTGACTGAAAAACACCTCATCTTCCTGAGGTGTGACCCCAGAAAGGTATTGAATGACATCATCTAGAGGAATCCTCCCGTCGCCTTCCGCTTGTTCTTTCTTATGCTTAACCATCTTCTTAAGTTCTTCTTCTTCAAGCTCTTCTGCAAGCTGCTCCCAATCATCCAACTCCCAATGAGTAGTTTCTTTCCAGAATTCTATTTCGTCCCAACTACCCATTAAAACTTCCTCCTCTCGCGAGGTTAAAGTCTGCTGGTTGAGCTCCTTCAAATCATTGTCGCTCATCCCTGGAATATCCTGCATTTTCCGCTCACTCATAGGCTCAAGATGCGCAAGTTGTTGAGACAACTCTACTGATGATTCCTCGCCTGCTCGTGAATTATAACATCCAGGGCTCCTATCTCCGTGAGCTCTTCATCGTGGTCGAATTCATCCCCATAGATTGCTTCAATGAATGAGATCTCGGCTCAAGCTTCCGCAGAACTTTTTCCTCGCCGAGGGTAATGGAAGTGTCCCCTACTTTCAGAGTGATTTGGCGGTTTGGAAGTCAATGGTGGAGGCGAAGTGTTTAAGAAAGGCCGCCCGTAATCAGGGCATCTCCTTGTCGATCGGGTAATCCAAGATGACCCGATCGATTGGAAAAACTAGATGTTTAACATGGATAAGGACGTTGTTAACACAACCGGCCAAGCTAAACGGCTAGATCGGTCCACCAATCAAGAGAGACGGGACGCCTTTAGCCTTTTGTCCAGCCCGAGACTCTTGCAGACGCTCAATGGCATCACATTAACAGAGGCCCTCGAATCGCATAAAACATTGTGGAACGTGTGGCCTTCAATCGCACAGAGATTGAAGGTCGTCCGGGTCACTCGCTTGATTGCAACGCTCTGTGAAACCGTTGAACACTCTTCTCTTAGCACTTCCTCTCGCCATTTCCTTTAGCTTCTTTTTTACTTCCACAGCATCCTTAAGATACTTACAAGACTTAGGCATCTCGTTAATACCTCGGCCAAGTGGCATAGTCACCATAGTATCTCTAAGCATCTTCCTCACTCCGCCATACCGTTTGTCGAGTTTTAGGGTATTCTCTCTTTTCTTTGCCGGATAAGGAAGGGTTTTGAATGATTAATCATAGGTTGACTTTTAATGGCTTCGTCCTCCTTATCCTTCCATCCGACAAACTTCTCGCTTTCTTTTTTAGTCGGGGGTTCAACACACCGACTTCTCTTCTCAAGATCCTCATCACTATCCCTCAAGAGTCATCATCACTCGGCTCTTCCTCACTATTGCCTTCTTTGGAATTTAATTTTCGATTGCCCCTCCCCGAACTTATGGCGTCGTGAGGGCTACTGCTTCCGACATCTTTCGGGTCCAAATCGTCTTACCGCTTCGAGGGTGGCGCATTCAACTCCTCATCTCCATACTCCCATTGAGGTGTGATGGCGGTGCAAGCATTGATATCCGCCTTAGGGTTTTATCTCAGTATAACTCGGCGGTCTTCCTTGAGGTCCGCTTGCTTGTTGATCACCATCCGACCAACTGTCTCTCCATCGATCTTTTGACGGTGGCTAGTGTTTTCACCATGTCAACTAGCTCATCGAATTTCTTCCGAGAGACGTGGGTGGGGCTGTTGATTTTGGCGTTTGGGCCCGATTACCTTGGGGTCTTGGGTTATTGGATGCACCAAAGCGGTGTATAATAACTATTCCGCGGATTTTAAAAAAGTTGCGGTTTTGAGTTTGACTCGATTGACCGTAATTTTGGTGAAACCTCTCAAAGGTTGATTCGGTTCTCCATGGCTTGCACTTCCTCATTCATCACATTCCCGACTTGTATGCCCGAGTGATTCACATCCGCCGGCCTTCTTTGTCGCTTCATTTGTAGATTGGCTAGTTGTTTGTTCATTATTTCCATTTGAGCAACTAGCATCTTTGTCTCTCGAGTCACTTGCAAGCAGCCTCCTTTTGCTTCCGCTAACACGGGTCTTCTTTTGAGTTGCCCACATGTTATTCTTAGCTATCGTTTTCGCTACCCCATAAAGCGGCATCATCTCCTCCTCCTAAAAACGATCCATGAGCCGTGGAATCCAAGTAATCCCTATTGGGTTGCGTAACACCCTGATAGAATAATTCTAGAAGCTCATGTCGAGTATATCCATGGTTAGGGCATTTTCTCATTAACAAATTCAACCTCTCCCAAGCCTTTCCCACACGCTCCCCTTCTAGTTGCTCGAAAGTGGCTATATCTCTTTTACGTTCCATTATCGTTCCAGGTGAAACGAATTTCAGAGCAAAGGCTCTTTTAACATCAGCCCAGTTATGAAGAGAGTGATGGGGTAAGGACTTAAACCAACGATTTGCTTCACCCTTCAAAGCAAACGGGAAAAGTTTCAATTTAACAACTTCCGAAGGAACGCCAGGTAGTGACTCCGCTTCACATATTTGCACAAAAGTAGACAAGAAGTCATGTGGGTCTTTCATGCGGCGGTGCCATGGAATGAACTATTTTGGACCATCCCCACAACTCCATTCTTTAAATCAAAATGCATTCCTCCCATCTCCGGAGGCCGGATTGGTCTATGCCCTTCCAAGAAGTCTTGATCAAGATATGGCGCATAAGGGTCTTCTTTGCACAACACGCACCTGCGGCCTGGGTCAAGCATTCTTGCTTCTTTGAACATTCTGAGGTTGTTGTTGCATCTGCTGGTTTATCCAGGCTTGCTGCTGTTGTTGGTTCTGCAATATTTGCATCAAAATTTGGTTTAATTGAGCGGGATCTTGGTTATTATTCCCTTGGTTCTCCGGTTCGTCATCACTAGAACCGTGTTCGCTCATCTTGTCAGAACCTTGAAATAATCTTCTTTTGACAATGTCTCGCTCAGGTTCGGGGTTAAAGATAAGATTTCCCTTCTTACTCCTGGTTTGCATAAACCAGAGAAGCGAATCAGAAGAAATCAACCTTAGGGTTGATGAGAAGAAATAAAACCTTAGGGTTGAAAGAGAGAGAGAGAGAGAGCAGACCGAAAAGTGAAATTTTGAGAGAAATTTTCAAGACCGTGGACGCTAGGTGAGAGGATTGTAAGTGGACGCTAGTTCAGAGGGTTTTTATTATTTTTTTTTTTATTTTTTTTTATTTTTTTTATTATTGTTCAAAGCTAGAAAAGATGAAGAAACAGAAACAGGAAAAGAAACCTACCTACTAAAAAAAAGCTAAAATAGGAAAAACACTAAGACGGGAAAAATGTGTTGAAATCTTCTAGGCTAAAATGGAAGGGAAAATAACGCCTCACGGATTTTCACGCAAATTGGGGTGGGGTCTGCGTTCCAAACGGACACTCGAGCCGAAAGTTATGGCCAAAATACTACCTGCGTGCTAAAATGATCCCTTTGACACGTAAAATCGCCCTATGAAGAATCCGACAACCGTTATCGACTCCCGCAACGGCGCCAAAAACTTGTTCGATAAAACTTGTTTTAAATTTATTTTACCGAACACCCCAAGTATAAGGTTCAGTAGTATAGGGTGTTACCGAGTCGCCCTAAGGGAATCGTACAATTATCGGATTAAAATATAGTCATTATAAATAATGTCACAACTTATTAACTAAAATTAAATTTTATACTAATTATGATCTAAAAGGCAATGAACAAAATGAAGAACGATGAACAAGAACGATGAATAGTAAATTTGCAGAAAATTAACAATTAACAACTAGAATTTAAAACAACTAACTTAGCAATCAACGATTTGTACTAATGATTCGATTTATCAAGTAATTAAAAGAAAAAGAGAACGACACTTAATCCACCAAACAATCACCACCCAACCAAGTCATGAATTGAATTATATTTCTTGGTATGATCTAACCTAAATTCGATCTAGTTTCCTTAATCAAATTTACTTAGCTTTCGTTTTCTTTCTCAAGTAAAACAAAATTAACAATTTAAGAACATGATCACGAGTTCTGCTCTCCGAATCTCCTACCCAATTAACAATAAACAATCTCTTGAATTAACATTAATCGTATCAAAAGAAAGGTTCTCATATGAATATAATTCTCATTATAATTCAAACAAATAACTGTTTCATCAATCTTTCGATCTAACAAAACAAAACATTCAAAGCGTTCAATTGATAAAGAAATTACAATTCAAACTCACGAAATAATTGCTATTGGAACATCCCTTGGTTGTGATGGTGTTGAATTGGCTTCATCCCGTTGTCCTACTGCGAATCGCTTAGCCTTCGATCATCCTTGATCTCCAAGAATAAATTGAAGAGAAAAGACTCATCTTTTGTATGATAAAGTGCGGCTGCCCTCTAGGGTTTTTATGCGGCTGTAATGTGTATGATGTTGTGTTCTTTCTCTCCGCATGGATGCTGTTTTTATAGGGATCGTGGCCGACATAGGAAGATCTAGAAGATAACGATGCGAAAATCCACCGACCTACCGAGCCGACACGCTCGGGTCGACCGAGTGTCATGGCTCGGTCGACCGAGCCTACCAAATGCCCGTGTTCACACTGTGCTTCGTATAACGTGTTCCTCACTCCACTCTCTCGATCAGATTTGATTTATCCTTCTTTAATTGCTCCGAATATCTTCTTTATTTCTTGAGATTCTTTTGATTGAATAATATTTATCTTCCCAAAATAAAATCCAAATGATTGAATGAAATTGATCCTCTTGATTAAATAATATCACCCCTGCATTTCTTTATTTTTCGCAAAATGTTGTTACACCAAGTCATCGAATAATAATAATAATAAAATGTGCAACAAAAATAACAATTAAACCCATAATTTCCTCATAATTAAATTATAATTCCTCAATAACCATTATAGGAATTTAACGGTTAAAACACGCTTTTCTCATTTATTTCCCTTAAAAATAAGGTAAATTGTTTAGGGATTAAGCCCGAAAATATAGTAAAATATACCCTAAACAAGCACCAGCAGGTGGATGGTGTTTCAAGCAGCTGGACCTCCTCGATATGCTATCGGAATAATTCCGAGGATTATCCCAACTCAAAACCCTAGTATTTAGGCCGAAATATCAAAGCCAGATACTCCTTAAAATTTTCGAAATTATCATGTGATCTTAGGCTTAGGAGAACTCTCTTTATATAGGAGTGAAATCCTAGTCTCTCCTTCAAAAAAAAAAAATCCTAGTCTCCATGGTATTAATTAATTAATACAAAATTAATCAGTTTTCCTTAGAAAGATAAATCTAGAATATTCCTAAATTAATTAGGATATACAAAAGATTTTCTTTTCCTTAAATTATTTAACAAATAAATAATTTAATCACATGTCTTATTATTTATCAAGAAAACAAATTTCCCAACAAATAATCACATAATAATTTCGGCCACCCTAATAAAATATTAGGTCACACGAAATTTTTATCACTTTGAGCCAAGTCCACGAAAAATTTATTTTCCATGTATTTAATCATCTAGTCCAACTAAACAATTAATCCACATATCGATTAAATAGTCCAATCCAACTATTTAATTATAATTGAGGTGAACCGACGAGAAAATGTATATATGCTATATTATGAGCCACGTCGGGGGCCATGGACCCATATTCAGTAGCTACAATAAATTAAAAAAAATTATTCGTCAGACCGAACAATTGTATCCAACCTATTAATTCCGGGATTACACAACCATAAACCCGAGACTGAACTCTGCTGAATATAGATATGAACTTACACTCAAACTTGATTTGATAAGAGTCCACTGATATAATCATTACATACGGATAAATCCTCCATAGACTGTTCGTTACGATTAGGGATATCTCCGTAAACCCTTCTCGAAACCTCTTATCCTTATTTATCATTAACCCTTTAGTGACCAAATAGTTGATAACTTAATATAATATGAATTGCGCGCATCGGTCAGTTTCTAGGATTAACAAATAAAGGAACTGTCTGTCTACTTCCCGAGGGAAGGAATGGATTCCATATTTGTGATAGCACGGACTACTCGCTCATTCCAGAATAGAGCCAACGAGAAGTGTCGGACCACATACTACGAAGTGATCCTTACTAACACATCAAACTCTACCCTAGTCTAAGCATTTGTCTGTGATCACGTCAGGATTGAGATTAATCCATATATGATCATCTTGTGATTCGGTAAGACTTCTCGATCACGGAATTATATCAAGAACTCAAATCAAAGAGGTCCAGCCCTATATGATTATCATCATATATAAATGCCCCACTAGGTATCCTATTGTCGACAGTCCGGATAAGGCTGTCACACCCAAAGTGTTCTGGGCGCATTATTAGCAAATTAATTTTGAGACCCGTACTCAGATTAATAAACGCTACGGACTAAGTTAATTTTAATTACATCTCACTAACTCAATCCTCTTGTGTATAGCCATACACTGAGTTATGTGATTACGTAAACGAGGTACTTAGGGTTTTTAGTAGTGTCTTAAATATAAGCACACATGCATATAATAAGATGAATTATTAATTCTGTCATAAAACAATTAGATAATTGTCTTTCGGGCACTACACCTAACAACAACAAGGGTTATGGACTCTTTTATCTGGTAAAGGAGATGCCAGTTCAGTAGATTCTGTCAGTCTGGAAGAGAAAGCACATTCAACCATCATGTTGTGCTTATCTGATGATGTTATCACTGAGGTTGCTGAGGAAGACATAGCTGCCTAGTTGTGGGCAAAGCTTGAAAGCATGTATATGACTAACTCATTAACCAACAAGTTGCTGCTAAAGCAGAGACTGTTTAGTCTAAGGATGCATGAAGGAGGTATGTTGAGGGAACATCTGGATCAGCTGAACTTAATATTACTTGATCTCAGGAATATTGATGTTAAAATTGAAGATGAAGATGCAGCCCTAATCCTGTTGGTTTAATTACCAAGTTCATATGAAAACTTTATGCAGTCCTGCATAGTTGGGAAGGATACAGTGGCTTTAGAGGATGTGAGGGCAACCATACATGCCAGGGAGCTGAGACACAAGGCAGCAGGGACAGACAGTCAGGCTGCTGGACTAGTAGTCAGTAGTAGTAGGAAAGGATATGGACAGCAGACTAGGAAGAAGAAATCCAAGAAGTCCAAAGGTCCTAAAGCCACAAATGTCTATAATTACTGTAAAGAGCAAGGGCATTGGATGTCCAATTGTACAAAGAAGAAAAGATAGCATGAGAGCAATTCTGGCATATCTGTGGCTACTGAGCAATCTGATAAGGATCTGGTTCTAATGGCTGCAGATTCAACACATCATACTAATGTTTGGATCTTAGATTCTGGAGCATCCTATCATATTTGTCCCCACAAGGAGTGGTTTCTACATATGAGCAGATAGATGGTGGTCATATTTCTATGGCAAACAGCAAGGTCTGCAGGCTAGAGGGAATTGGCTCTGTGAAGTTGAGGTCAGAGGATGGTTGATAAGGGAAAAATTCATAGTTATTTTTATAACTTTTTACCCCGTTTCTGATATCATTTTGAGCACTTTTATATCATTTCAAGTCATTAATTCCTTAGATTCATCCAAATATGTTAGTAGTAGTTATTATGTAAAATATCGTATTTTTATCGTGTTTTTATAAGTTTTGTACCGGTTTAGTAACCGGAGTGTCGTGTCGGATTTACGTTTGGTATTTTGGTGGTTTATTGTAGAATTATAGGTTGGCCAAGACCCCGAGTAACGATATTTTCAAGGATATAAAAAGTGTCACTAAGTCAAGTGGTCAAGTGGCTAATCGATTCGATTTAGTGGAAATCGAGAAATATATTCGACGAAGGAATGGTCCATCAAAACGGCATTTTATGAAGAAGTGTCCTTCATGAAAGATGTAGATCTTCAAATAAGCTTTCCAACGCACTTTGAATCACGTCAATCGGATGTCTACAACTCAAGATATGGCCATTTTACTGAACTGCGATACCGTATAGACGAATTTTGACAATACGGATCAAGATTTTTGACCTGGATCGATCCTAGATGCTCCCGGATCGATCCAGCTGTTTCAATGATGAAAGCGAACGTGCTGTTCATCATCTTCATCAGCCATGGTCATTCATACACATACATATACATACATACACATATTTCCTATATATACTACCCCCAAATCAACACAAAAGATTGCTCATTCACCTCTCTTCTCCAACCTCTCTTTTTCTTCTTCCCCCTCCCCTCTTCTCCATCGTCCATGATCATCCTCTTTTCTTCTTATATATATATATATATATATATATATATATATATATATATATATATATATATATATATATCAATTCTTAGATCTTCTTCTTTTCATCTTCTCCATCTTTTATTTCTTCATCACCATCATCTTCATCACCATCGATTTGGTGATCACTAGATCTAAAGATGGAAAGATGAAAAAAGAAGAAGATGAGAAAGAAGAATATATATATAATATATATATATATATATATATATATATCATTCCATTTTTCTCTTCATTTCAACTTCATTTCATCTCTTTTGGGGCTATATATATATATATATATATATATATATATATATATATATATATATATATATATATATATATATATATATATATATATATATATATATGTGTGTGTGTGTGTGTGTGTATATGTTTTTATATAAATTAGTTAAAATATCGTTTTAATGGGATAATTATCGTTTTAATGGGATAGCTTTTATTTACTTTATATAATTATAACTATATATATATATATATATATATATATATATATATATATATATATATATATATATATATATATATATATATATATATATATATATATATATATATATATATATATATATATATATATATATATATATATATATATATATACTTTTATGCACTTATATATATCTATGTATATGTATCGTATATTTTCCTTTTCCGTTGTTATGAGTAGCTAAACTTATCATAGCCAAATCATGTAAAATTTGGTGAAATCAACCTTTGGAAGATAAAATTGGGAGTGTGTTGTGCTTTTTATTGTTGAATCTCACATATTTCACGTCTTAGAATTTGTTATAACGGATTTGGGCTAGATTAGCTACCTAGGTCAAAAATCACACACATCATTCTTGAGAGTTGTTTAGAGAGAGTGGTGTGGGAAAAATGGTTCTAAGATCGGGAGGTAAAACATACCGGGGTTTTAGGTCGTGAATTCAGGCCCGCGCTCATTGGTGTTTTATTATCAACATAGTAACTTGAATGTGGTAGTCTAGATTAGTGTAGTTTAGTGTTAGACCCCGGGGTTGAACTATGAAGTGCCGGGTGGTTCTTGAGCCAACGATGACAAGTTGTTTCACGGAGTCTTTCGGGTAGACCATGGATTAGGTAAAGCTTCGGTTTACTGCTTTGACACATTCTCGTTAAGATGTTTGGTGTAGTACGTTGATGAGTATGAATCGGTAGTAACTTCGACCGAGTGATTTCGGACTTGTTTCCATAATGAGGGTTATATCAAGCGTCTCACAACACTTAATCATGTTAGGATAATCGGTTTTCTAAAAAGAGAATTAATTAACCTCACATAGGATGTTAAAGGAGAGTTGTTCAGATCTTAACATCAGAATTAGGAGCACGCACCCATGAGATTGAATGTGAGAGTTCGTTTGTTATAATGCACACTCTCGGTTTTGTCTATCCTTGGGGTTGAAATTAGCTACTTTGATCATGGTTCGGCTATGTCTTTTAACCTATCTTTAAAATCTAGTAGTTTAACTTTCTTTCTCTCTATTCTCTCTTTAGACTTGATATAAAAAAAAAAAAAAATTTTAGTGTCGTGTAGTAACAAACCTTCCAAAAACTTGATCGCCTAGACTAAGACACACGTTCACTTTGGTACTTACAAACACTTGTCCCTTGGGATCGACCTCGTTCTCCTGTAGCTATTCTAACAATCGACCGGTCGGTCCACCCGGTTAGAGAGTTAGTTTACCCACGGTTTTCGAGTCTTTATAAATATATTTTCGAGGGGTAAATTTTAGCTCATCAAAAATTGGCGCCGTTGCCGGGGACAAGTGTGCTATTTGTGATATCTTGTAAGTGAACCGAAGGCTTGGGCCTAGGTTTTATTTTATTGTTTTCTTGATTGTTTGCTTTTCGTAGTGCATGAACAGAAGCTCTCAAACACCACTCGAACCATACATAGACGGAATTGAAGCCTACGCAAGACAAAGGAATAGTCAGAGAAGAAGAGGTCGTCTGTTAGGGGAGTCAAAACCGGACTTTGAAGAGAGTAGTTTGGGTGAGTTGGGAGAAAGTTCCGTTATAGCACACAACGGTGAACAAGTTTTTGATGGAAATAATGGAGGCCAGAATCAAAACCCACCGCCTAACAATAACAATGCACAAGGGGTGGGGATGGACAAGAAAATCAAATGGATCCCCATGTCATGCAACAGTTTAATGCATGGATGAGGAATCAGTTTCTCCAAAACCAACCTCAAGCTCAAAACCAGGGTGCAAATGCAATGCCGCATTGGTTTAATGGACAACAAGAGCAAAATCAAGGTGGTTTGACATGTAGAGACTTTGTGATGGCACCTACGGCAATAATGGGGCATAGTCCAATCCGAATGCCACGGTGGCATAAATAATTTGGAGTTGAATCGAAACATCATACATCTGTTGGGAGATAATGCCATATTCAGGGGAACCGCCATGGAAAATCCTCACTTATTCATTGATCATTTTCTCCAAGTGATCAACTCAACAAAGATCAATGGAGTGAGTGATGAAGCACTTAAACTTATGCTTTTTCCATTCGCCTTGAAGGATCAAGCTAAGAGGTGGTATGATTCGTTGCCTAACGATTCTCTACACTCATGGGTGGACGTGATCAAAACTTTTCTACTCTACTATCTCTCATCAAAGACCATGGACATGAAAGAAGCTATTATGTCATTCAATGCATATGAAGGAGAAGAACTACATGAGTCTTGGGACCGATTTAAAGCTTTATTAAGGGAGTGCCCGGGACACGGTTTGAGATCCTATGAGGTAGTTCATGCGTTCTTCCGAGGTTTAGATCAAGTTCACCAAAGTACCTTGCATGCTTCGTCCAATGGTGATATCATGAGTATGGTGCCCGAGGTAGCCATGAATCAAATAGAGAAGATCTCGGAGACTTCGAGGCAATACATTTATTCAAGTAGAAGAGGGGCAAGGAGTAAGAAGCCCAGTTTGGTAGAAGTGAAAGAAGTGGAATCAAGCGATCAATATCATGCCCAAGTTCAAGCAATGGAGCAGTAAATTGGGAAGGTTTCGAGAAAGAGATGGAAAATGCTAAGTGTGCCAAATTTGTAGTGGATCGCACTCAAACAAAGGATTGTAGGATGACAACAAAAGCTCAAAACATGGCTTATCCACAATCTTCGAATCAGGGGCAATCTAGCAATGTACCTCAAATCAATATGGAAGAATTGGAAAAGCGAATGATGAGTGTTTGCTCGATGGAGCAATGGAATGTGGGACCTCAATTTCAAAATTAATTGCAAGGCCAATCTGTAGGAGACCAACAAGGTGGACCACCGTTTGAGGAGCCTCAAGATGTGAGCTATGTAGGGCAAGGTCAATGAGGAAATTTTGGAAATCAAGGTGATGGTAGGGCAAGGTCAAGGAGGAAATTTTGGAAATCAAAGTGATGGTTTATGGAGGAATAACAACAACCAAGGTTGGAACCGAAACCAAAACCAAGGCTATCGACACGGCCCAAACCAAGGACAGTCTTCTCAAGGGCAATTTTACCAACCACCACACCAAAGGCAACTACAAGGAGGGTATAACCAACAAGGTACTAACACATATCAAAACCCTCCACCTTTGGCACCTATACCTCAAAAGAGTGCAATCGATGTCCTGGCGGAACAAGTAAGCTATGGTGGAAATGAAAGAGATGAAGAAGGACATGGTCGAAATGAATTACAAACATGGGTCCGCTATCAAAAATATTGAGACTCAAATTGGTCAAATAGTGGAACATGTACAATTAAAAGGCGGTTTACCAAGCAACACCGAGAAAAATCCAAGGAATGTAAGCGCCATTGCAACTCGGAGTGGTAAAGTGTTGGGCACAAGTGGTGAGAAAAGAGTCCTATGGGAGGACAAAGATAGAAAAGCTTCTATTGAGACCGAAGCGGGAGCCATGGATGGTGATATTGATGAAGTTGAGGATAATGTCAATCATGAAGAGTTTGCCAAAAGGAAGGAAGTTGAGAGAAAAGAGGCACAAGCTAGAGGTGACTTTGTGGTGCTTGATATAAAAGAGGAGGAACCTACGAGAAAGGAAGGAAAGGAGCCAATGAAAGAGACATCTTCCCCACGAGCGAAAGGTAAAAAAGGTATAATTCCTCCTCCTCCTGATTTTGATTTGAGCACTCTCCCTTCCCCCCCCCCCAAAAAAACCATAGGCAAAGTTGTTTGAACAAAGCACAAACTCGTTTCATTGAAATTTTGCGGAAAATTGATTTAAATATCCCTTTTCTTGAAGCACTTGCAAACATGCCCTCTAATTGTAAGTTCTTAAAAGGTTTGCTAGCTAAAAAGAGTAAATTGGAAGAAGTTGTGTGCCTAAATGAAGAATGTTCCGCTATTTTTAATGCTAAATCTAGAATTCCCCCGAAGGTTAGAGACAAAGGTAGTTTTACTATTCCAGTCACAATTGGTACGACTCATTTTCCTAGTGTTTTATGCGATTTGGGGGCTAGTGTAAGCTTGATGCCCAGTGCTATATATGAAAGTCTTGACCTAGGAGAGTTGGAACCAACGGGGATGACCCTTCAAATGACGGATAGGTCCATTAGAGAACCTATGGGTGTGATAGAGGATGTGATTGTGCAAGTTGATAAGTTTGCCTTTCCGGTGGATTTTGTGGTTTTAGACATGGAGATGGACTCCAAAACACCCCTATTGTTAGGACGTCCCTTTTTAAACACCGGAAGGACCTTGATAGATGTTGCTAGTGGAGAGATAATTTTGAGAGTTGGAGAAGAAACAGTTGATGATAGTCAACCCTCCTATGCATTTCACACCATTTTCACATCATTTTATAGCATTACGAGATGTATTTCTATCATTTAGATGCTATTTCATGCTATTTTCATCACTCACGGTTCCACATCGCACATATTACAAAATCTCATTTTTATCGTAAAATGTGGACATTTTTATAGCACACACGGGGTATGCGGTACCCTATGGGAATTACGGTTGTATTTGGTGTTGAGCCCTTCCAGGTCTTAGATGATAAAGAAGATGTACACCGACTAAGCGTCTCGGTTTGGTGATGAATGGATTGAGAGAAATGGAGCTAGATGTGATTTTTGAAGAAAATCAGGACAAGAGCATGCTTGCCTCGACCAAGAGCACGCCTGAGTCATCATTTGGGAAGAAAAATGGAGCAGTCAGCACAAGCCCACGCTTGCCTCAGTCAAGCGCACGCTTGAGGCCCCAGTCAAATAATCCAACTCTCTGTTCTGGACAAGAGCATGCTTGCTTATGACAAGCGCACTCCTGAGGTGCATTTGAGATTTCCACTATTCCGACCAAGAGCATGCTTGCCTCAGTCAAGCGCACGCTTGAGCTCCCAGTAAATCCAACAGAATGTTACCTAATATGCAGGTGCACGCTTGCCTCAGAGAAGCCCACTCCTACAACACCGAATTTCTGCATTATAAAAGCTTTTTTTCAGCCTAGAAGAGGGGGACACCATACTTTCTAGATTAGAATTAGATTAGAAAAACCCCCAAAAAAAAAACTCTTCTCTTCACTTTTCTTCATTCCTTAGCTTAAAAAGTAGTATCTTAGTTCTTTAAACTCCAAATTAGTGTGTAATTAAGCTTGGGCTTTCTTCTAAAATGGTGAATTCATCATTCCCTTGGTGAATCTCCATGGGATTGGACCTAAGTTCATGCTTTTTACTTAATTGAGGTATAATTCCGAATTTCCTTTTTATTTTCTATTTCATGGCTTTAATTAGTTTAATTTCATCTTTGCTTTGTGTTTTTGTTGAAATAATGAGTAGCTAAACACCCTTGTGGCTTGGGTGATGTGAATTTGGGCTAGATTCTTGTAATTACTTGGGATTCAAGTTGGGTTTTCTTTTATGTTCTTAATTTGTTCAAGTTATGGTGATTGATCTTCATGGGTGTGGTTAACTCGCGACTAATTGCATAATCTAAGTGTTAATTCAATGCCTAATCGTAAGAATTGACATGGAACTAGTCACCATGAACACATAGTAAAATCATCTAGAGATAGAATTGATTTCTAGTGTGTGTGTTGCCTAATCTTGAATTGGGCAATTCATAGTCCTTTATTGCATAGCCATTCATCCTAATCTAGTCCTAGCCGATAGGTTTGGTGTTTGGTTATAGTTCGTGATGCGAGAGATCGATTGACGTTATTATAGTGAATTACACCTTGAATGTGTTGAGAATTCATTAGTGAAGCTTGATTCCGAGTAGTTACGAGAGTTCATATCTAATTCATTGGAACATCACCCGAGCCACCTTATTTCATATCATTTCCCCTTCGTCTGAGTCATTTTAGCTTTAGTTAATTGCACTTTTAGTTCGTTTTCATCACTTAGTTTAAGTTGCTTCTTGTAGTTGATTAAAAACCACTTCTCGAGTTATGGATACACCTAGACTAGATGTCCTGACTGCTTTGGTACTCAACTGAGATTTCTCCCTGTGGATACGACCTTGACTCACCGATCTAGACTACAATTGACCCGGTACACTGCCGGTTAGATTGGAAAACTAGAAAGGCCGATCAAGCTTTATTAACAGTCACGGTGAATGTGTATAAGTCTATGAAACACCCTATAGAGAGTACCGAGGACTGTTTTCCATTGATATTTAGATGCTTGTGTTTCGGAGTATATTGACATGCATGAGTATAAAGACAAATCCAATTAATGTATAGTAAGAGAAAGCAAGGTGATGGATGAGAATAAAGAGTTGGATCTTGAAGAGACAACTTTCGTGGGCAAGCAATGGAGTGAAAGGTCTCGAAGGGGACCTAGACAAACCATCAATTGAAGACCCACCCAAAGATTTGAAGATGAATCCACTTCCACCCCACTTGAAGTATGTTTTTCTTGAAAATGATGAATTACTTCCTTTGATTATTTCTGCTACACTAACATCCTTGCAAGAAGAACAATTGGTAAACATGCTTAAAAAGCACAAGTGTGCTTTTGGGTGGAAGATGTGTGATCTCAAGGGTATAAGCCCCACAATTGGCCAACACAAGATCATATTAGAAGATGAGGCAAAGCCAGCAAGACAACCTCAAAGAAGACTTAATCCACATCTCCAAGAGGTGGTGAAGAAGGATGTGGTCACCATGTTGAAGCTTGGGATCATATATGCCATTTCTGATAGCAAGTGGGTGAGTCCCACTCAAGTGGTGCCGAAGAAGGGAGGTATGACTATTCAAATCAATGAAAAAGGTGAGGCGGTGCCTATGCGGTTGGTAAGTGGTCATAGAATTTGCATTGATTACCGTAAGTTGAATGATCAAACTCGAAAAGACCATTTCCCCCTCCCCTTTATTGATCAAATGCTTGAAAGATTGAGTGGTCATGCGTTTTATTGTTTTCTTGATGGGTTTAGTGGATATTATCATATACATATGTCCTTAGAAGACCAAGAGAAGACCACCTATACTTGTCCTTATGGCACTTTTGCTTTCCGTAGGATGCCGTTCGGGTTGTGTAATGCACCCGCGACTTTCCAGCGATGCATGATTGCCATTTTTGTGGATATGATTGAAAAGTTTTTAGAAGTTTTCATGGATGATTTTAGCGTATTTGGTGATTCCTTTGAGGAGTGTCTCGACAATTTAGAGAAAGTGTTGGGTAGATGTGAGGAGGCGAACTTAGTGTTAAATTGGGAGAAGTGTCATTTGATGGTTACGGAGGGGATAGTCTTAGGTCATAAGATATCTAGTAAGGGTATAGAAGTCGATTGGGCTAAGGTTGAGGCGATAGATAAACTTCCTCCACCCAACAACCTAAAAACTCTTAGAGGTTTCTAGGTCACGTGGGGTTCTATCGTAGGTTCATCACGATTTTTGAAAATAGCCCGTCCTCTTACTCTTCTTCTTGGAAAAGAGCGTCCCATTCAATTTCAACCAAGCTTGCATTAAGGCATTCACGTTGCTCAAGCAATTGCTTGTATCCGCTCCGATCTTAGTTGCTCCAAAATGGGACCAAGAGTTTGAATTGATGTGTGCGAGTGACACCGCGGTTGGTGTGGTTCTCGGTCAAAAGATTGATAAAATTTTCAAGCCCATTGCCTATGCGAGTTATACCTTGAATCCTGCCCAACAAAACTACACCACCACAGAAAAAGAACTTTTAGCAGTTGTCTTTGTGTTCGATAAATTTCGATCTTATCTTATTGGTTCTCGTGTAGTTGTCCATACGGATCATGCCGCCTTGCGGTACCTCTTTGCCAAACAAGATGCCAAACCCCACCTTTTGAGGTGGATCTTGCTCTTACAAGAGTTTAACCTTGAGATTCGTGATAGAAAAGGGTGTGAGAATGTTGTAGCGGACCACTTAAGTCGTTTAGAGCTTAGTGAGGAGTTGTTTAAAGCGCAAAGAGAGATAAATGATGTTTTCCCTCATGAGCAACTTTATGCTATCGACACCATCCTATCAGTTAAGAAAGGAAACTTTCCGAAAATTGGTAAGGAAGGTAGCCCATGGTTCGCACCGTTTGTCAACTACCATGAGTGTGGTTTCGTAGATCCTAATTTTGATTCGAATCAAAGACGTAAGTTTCTTAGTGAAGTGGGTAAGTATGTGTGGGAGGATCCCTATTTGTATCGATTGTGCCCGGATGGCATCACGAGAAGGTGCATCCCGATAGTGAGATCGTAAGCGCTTTTCGTTTTGTCATGATAAAGAGGCCGGGGGCCACTTTTCGGGGGAGAGGACCGCTTTGAAAGTATTACAAAGTGGGCTATATTGGCCCACTCTATTTCGAGATGCACATGCTTATGTGAAATCATGTGACGCTTGTCAAAGATCCGGTCATATTTCTAAGAGGAATGAGATGCCTCAAAATCCAATAATCATTTGTGAAGTCTTCGATGTTTGGGGCATTGATTTCATGGGACCCTATCCATCCTCGTGTGGTAACAAATACATCCTAGTTGCTTGTGATTATGTGTCAAAGTGGGTTGAGGCCTTAGCCTCACCTACCAATGATATGAACGTTGTTATCCGTTTTCTTAAAAGATACATCTTTTGTAGGTTTGGGGTGCCCGAGCTATAATTAGTGACAATGGTAGCCATTTTGCCAACAAGCCATTTGATAAACTCTTAGAAAAGTATGGGGTGGAGCACAACTCGAACCGCTTACCATCCCCAAACGAGTGGCCAAGTTGAGGTCACAAATAGGGGTATTAAGCGTATCTTGGAAAGGACGGTAGATATGAATGTTAAGAGTTGGTCCTTGAAACTAGATGATGCTCTTTGGGCCCATGGGGATGACTTTTAAGACACATTGGGCATGTCACCTTACATGATAGTCTATGGAAAGTCGTGTCACCTCCCCGTGGAAGTTGAACACAAGGCGTATTGGGCAATAAAAATGCTAAACTTAGATGACACCTTAATTGGTGAGAGGAGGATGGCTCAATTGAATGAATTGGATGAATTCCGCCTGTGCGTGCTTATGATCTTTCGACGAAGTATAAGGAAAGGACTAAGTTGATCCATGATAAGTTGATCAAAGTTCGAGTTTTTAATGAGGCGATGAAGTCTTATTCTACAACACCCGACTCCATCTTTTCCAAGGAAGTTAAAATCTAGGTGGTCCGTCCCTATGTAGTGTCAAAAGTATTTCCGTCGGGAGCTATCAAGATCACCACCCTAAGTTTGGTACGTTTACCACAAGCGGCTTAAGGTTGAAAAAGTATGAACGGTTACCTTATGATGAAGCTTTAGAGATAGTGACTCTCGAGGATCCTGTCCCTTGTGACAAATCATGCAAGTCTTGTCACGGACTATAAACTTTGACTCGTTTAATCTTTCAACCACCCTTCGTCTTTTTCTATCTTTTCCTCGCCCACAGCCAATAGTATAACTTTGAAAAAGTTGACACCGTATAATTCATCTTGTCGAGCCAACGACGTTAAACAAAAGTGCTACCGGGAGGCAGCCTGTTAATAATAATAATAATAATAATAATAATAATAATAATAATAATAATAATATAATAATAATAATAATAAGACTAGTCTTAATAAGATGAAGAATCTGTGAAAAAAAATGAACACAATGGAAGATCAACACAAAGTACAACTAAGTCTTAGGATGAAAGTTTGAATGTAATTAAGGGAACGATTAGGTGGTTATCCGAAAATCCCGAGGGAGAACAAAGAAAAAATTCAAATGCATCATTTCTTGGACTTAGGAGTCTATGAGTATGTGATACTTGCTTTTACCCGGATGATGATTGACTACGCACTATGGATATTGTTTTTCTATTATATGCCTCTGTGGTTTTTCTTTCATGCTTAGATGTTCTGTACTTTACCCGTTGGGGATATTTATCCATCTATAGCAATCCAGTGGCACAACAGGATCTTGAACTTAAGCAGTTGGATGTGAAGACAACTTTCTACATGGTGAGGTAGATAAGGAGATATACAGACTCTTCCAGAGGGATTTCAAGTTCTTGGCAAGGAAGATTTTGTGTGCAAGTTGAAGAGGTCCTTATATGGACTGAAGTAGGCTTCTAGACAGTGGTTTAAAAGGTTTGATATATAGTTACATGATCCAGCTGGGTTATAACAGCTGTCCATAAGACTATTGTGTATGTCACATTGAGCTGAAAGATGGATCAAATATCTATCTTGTCCTGTATGTTGATGATATGTTGATAGCTACGTACTGAAAAGAAGTCTAATGTTCAAAATTTGAAGAACATTCTCAGTGCTGAGTTTGAAATGAAGGATTTGGGTGCAGCCAAAAAGATTTTGGGGATGGAGATCTGGAGAGATAGGAGTCAAAAGAAGTTGTTCTTGTCTCAGCAGGGTTATATACAGAAGCTATTGGCCAGGTTTGGCATGTCTGCTGAAAAACCAATAGATACTCTTATGGCATTTAATGTTCATTTGTCTGTTTATGCTTCACAATCAGCAGAGGAGAAGGAGTATATGTCAAAAGTTCCCTATGCTAGTGCAGTTGGTAGTCTGATGTATGCCATGGTGTGCACTAGGCCTGATTTGGCTCAGGCAGTCAGTGTTGTCAGCAGGTTTATGGCTCAACTTGGAAAGGAACACTGGAAAGCCGTGAAAAGAATGTTTAGGTACCTTAGGGGTACAGCTGATATTGGTCTCATTTATGGAGGTGATACTCAAGGTCTGATCATAGGATACTGTGATGCTGATTATGCAGGTGATGTGGACAGTAGGAAATCAATGACTGGTTATGATTTCACATTGGGGAATTCAGTTGTCAGCTGGAAAGCAACTCTTCATGCAACATTTGGTTATGTTTTCACATTGGGGAATTCAATTGTCAGCTGGAAAGAAACTCTTCAGGCAACAGTGGTTTTATCAACTACTGAGGCAGAATATATAGCTCTTACTAAAGCAGGCAATGAGGGTATCTGGTTGAAAGGGTTAGTCAGTGATTTAGGGCTACATCAAGATCAAGCAGAGATTTATTGTGACAGTTTGAGTCTAATTTGCCTGGCTAAGGATCAGGTTCATCATGAGAGAATCAAGAATATTGATGTGAGGTATCATTTTCTAAGGAATGAGGGGAGGGTTGTAGTGAAGAAGATCAACACCAAGGAGAACCTGTTGATATGTTCACTAAACCAGTTCAGCAGAGCAAGTTTCAGTTGTGTCTGGACTTGCTGAATATTCTAAGCTTATAATCTAAAAATCTGGAAGCTCAGCTAAAGCCAGGTCAATTGAGTGGATTCAGTGGAGTAATCTGGTACAGTACATCTGGCATTGACGAATGCATCTGGTACAAGTACATCTATTTATGCAATCTGGTTGACTGTGAATGAGAGTTCAAGTCAAGGTGGAGATTTGTCAGCAATCTCTACATCTGGTGGAATTAATCTGGAATCCAGCTGTGTGATGGGTAGCTGATTAGTGTATTCAAGTCTGTGTGAATCAACAGGGTGAAGTCTGCTGAGGCATTCTGGTTCTGTTAGTAGGCCTACTGAAGTTTACTGTAGTGTTGAATAAATCTGAGTTCTACAGCAGGGCAATGATCAGCTGAGTTGTGTCAGCAGAGTGACACAACATCTGTGGCATTTATGGCAAACCGACAAAGATTCTTGGCGGTTAGGGTTAAGGATCTATGTCTATAAATACCAACTGTATTGGTCATTGTAAAGTGTGTGTAATCCGTCTGGATTTCAGTGCATAATAAAATTTTTTTTTTCTGTCCATGGAGTAGTCGGTACAACGCCGGAAACCACGTTAAATCCTTGTGTTATTCTTGTTTCTATTCTCTGTGTGATTGTTTATGTTAGATTGCATCTGTTAATTTATCTTTCTTGCATCTGGATTCCCTATCCTGTTATTACATGAGCCCTAACGAAAAGACACTTAAAAGTGAGATTTCACCTAGACAAAGAGCACACTCGCTCATTTTATCCTTTTAGTGATATCCACACTTCTAATGTCATTCTAGAATTTGCATTGACATGCATTTTGAGACCACACTTTTCAGGTTCAGTGCACTTAAGTGATTGAGGCTCCTAGTATTTAACCCCTTCTCGATCCACTTTTGCTGGCCTACCCATATTTTATACCCCCTAGTGAGCCCCGTCTGGCCTGGTCCCTTTCTTTGATTAAACTCCAGAAATTAAAGCATGGCCTTTTCTTACGATATCCCATCTTTTATTGACCCTATTGTCAGCAGATATATGACTAGTTGCATGAAATTTTGAGGAATTACCTAGAAGTGAATATCTAGAGAAGTAAGGCTCGAGATTATGTTATGAAAATGTATTTCAAGATGTTTATCAAAAAAGGGGTTGAAAAGAAAAAAAATTAAAAAAAAATAAAGAAAAAGGTGCTTACAATGAAGGAGTGTTTTATATATTGAAAAAGTATCTTGTTCTCGCACATGATAATGTCGAAATTATCTCGGGTTGTCAGCGGTGGTATTGTGGTGGATATCTGGCTATAAATGTGTATAAGAGTTGTGTTTGCCAGTGGTACCCGGTGGCGGCAATTGATTCCGGCGGTGGTGCTTTTATAAGAGAAGAGAGAGTGGGAGAATTTGGCTTTTCCATGATTTTTTATTGATTAATTCGGGTCCCTTGAATGGGTTACAGGTGGGCCCTATTTATATGGAAATTACCGACTAAAATTTGGTTTATTTACAAGTAAGGACATAGTACAAATAGATATTTATCTATACTAGCGAGCTAGTAGCGGAGCTAGGTGTTGCATGCGAGGTCGTTGGCGGACCCGATAATTGAAGGGATTCACGTGCCGGCCCCTAGTCTTTCTTGGCGCCTCATGGAGCTAAGGGCTTGGAGCGAGTCCAAAGGCTTGCGACCCCAACTTGACTTGCGAGTTCGCGGACAGTAATGGCCGGTTGCCTAATCCACTATTTTGGTGGCCAGACGGACCCAAATAAGGATCCGCGGACCGGATTACGATTTTGCCCTATCAATGGCCCCCTACTCCGTGTCTTAAGCTTTTCTAGAAATTTTAGGCAGGGAGTAAAGTCTGCTCGTGGATCTGTTGCCTTGAAATACTATGACGGCTCGTTATTGTTGCGGATCGCCTGTTAGCTTTGCCTAATGCCGTACTCAGAGTAGGTCTTTTCGTTGCTTGTGCGTCATTGATCGACTTCGCCTCTTGTGCCTTGTGCCATGAATTGGGACTGCTTTTGGTGGCCTGAGAGTCTTTGGTCTTGTAGAGGGCTCGCTCGAAAGGCGAGTTCCAAATATGTTGCCGAACTGAAGGTCGGTCTTATAAATATGATGCCGAGCTGAAGGTCGGTCTTATAAATATGATGCCGAGCTAAAGGTCGGTCTTATAAAAGATGATACCGAACTGAAGGTTGGTCTTATAAATATGATGTTGAGCTGAAGGTCGGTCTTATAAAACATTCGCTCGAAGGTGAATTCCAAATATGCTGCCAAACTGAAGGTCAGTCTTATAAAATGCTCGCTCGAGGGCGAGTTCCAAATATGATGCCGAACTGAAGGTTGGTCTTATAAAATATTTGCTCGAAGGAGAATTCCAAATGTGTTGCCGAACTGAAGGTCGGTCTAATAAAACATTCGCTCGAAGGCGAATTCCAATTATGTTGCCGAACTGAAGGTCGGTCTTATAGATATGATGCCGAGCTGAAGGTCGGTCTTATAGATATGATGCCGAGCTGAAGTCTGCTTTATAAAACATAATGCCGAACTGAAGGTCGGTCTTATAAAACATTCGCTCAAAGGCGAATTCCAAATATGCTGCCGAACTGAAGGTCGGTCTTATAAAATGCTCGCTCGAGGGTGAGTTCCAAATATGATGCCGAACTGAAGGTCGGTCTTATAAAACATTCGCTCGAAGACGAATTCTAAATGTGTTGCCGAACTGAAGGTCGGTTTGATAAAACATTCGCTCGAAGGGGAATTCCAAATATGTTGCCGAACTGAAGGTCGGTCTTATAGATATGATGCTGAGCTGAAGTCGGTCTTATAAAACATGATGCCGAACTGAAGGTCGGTCTTATAAATATGATGCCGAGCTGAAGGTCGGTCTTATAAAACATTCGCTCGAAGGCGAATTCCTAATATGCTTCCAAACTGAAGGTCGGTTTTATAAAATGCTCGCTCGAGGGTGAGTTCCAAATATGATGCCGAACTGAAGGTCGGTCTTATAAAACATTTGCTCGAAGGTGAATTCCAAATATGTTCCCGAACTGAAGGTCGGTCTTATAGATATGATGCCGAGCTGAAGTCGGTCTTATAAAACATGATGCCGAACTGAAGGTCGATCTTATAAATATGATGCAGAGCTGAAGGTCGGTCTTATAAAACATTCGCTCGAAGGCGAATTCCAAATATGCTGCCGAACTGAAGGTCGGTCTTATAAAATGCTCGCTCGAGGGCGAGTTCCAAATATGATGCCGAAATGAATATCGGTCTTATAAAACATTCACTCGAAGGCGAATTCCAAATGTGTTGCTGAACTAAAGGTCGGTCTTATAAAACATTCACTCGAAGGCGAATTCCAAATATATTGCCGAACTGAAGGTCGTTCTTATAGATATGATGCCGAGCTGAAGTCGGTCTTATCGGAGGCTTTAAGTGGCAATTAACCTGAGCCTTTTAGTGGATTTAAGTGGTGCGTAGCCTTAACTTCATAAGATTTGGCCTCTTGGGCTTTAAGCCTCGGGCCGATTCGAAGCTTTAATCGGGTGAGTAGCCTAAGCTTATGAGGATTTGGCATCTTGGGCTTTTATCCTAGCCGATTCGAAGCTTTAACCGGGTGAGTAGCCTAAGCTTCTGAGGATTTGGCATCTTGGGCTTTTAGCCTAGCCGATTCGAAGTCGTATTTGGACGGATAGCCTTGACTTCATTTGATTTGGCATCTTGGGCTTTTAGCCTAGCCGATTGAAGCTTTAATTGGGCGAGTAGCCTAAGCTTCTGAGGATTTGGCATCTTAGGCTCTTGGGCTTTTAGCCTAGCCGATTCGAAGCTTTAATTGGGCGAGTAGCCTAAGCTTCTGAGGATTTGGCATCTTGGGCTTTTAGCCTAGCCGATTCGAAGTCGTACTTGGGCGTATAGCCTTGATTTTATTTGATCTGGCATCTTGGGCTTTTAGCCTAGCCGATTGATGCCGCGTTATTAAGCGGGCGGACTTGTTGTTGGTGAAGAGAAATCCTATTTTGATGACGAGTTGATCTCTGTAAGAAGGCTCGTCCCACCATTTTTGGTAGGGAGAGTTCCAAAAATAAGTTGGTGTAATCATTTAAGTTGTAGAAATAAAACCCGATGAGAGCTTATATCTTGAGAGCTCGTAACTTGCATATTTTCTTTGCTTCTTGCAATTATTTTTCTAAGTGTTTTTGAGTTTGTATCTTTATTTTTGCTCGAAGTATTCCCATATTTCGAGTCCGTAATTTGGGTCCGCTAGCCGGTATATGCAGGCATACGGTCCCCCTGTTTTTAGCGAGGTCGAGGACGTTAAAGCGTCGAACTTGCTTATAATAATTGAATTGAAAGTCTTACTTGCTTCTGTTGGGATCGCTGACTGAATTAAAATCCGATGTGCGGCCCCCTTGTTTTTGGCGAGGTTGGGGACATTAAAGCATCGAACTTGCTAAGAATAACTGAATCGTAAAAATCGGACCTGTTGTTGTCAGGCCTTCAGTCTGAATTAAAAATTCTGATGTGTGGCCCCCTTGTTTCAAGCAAGGTCGCTGCGGGCTTGGTTGAAATAAATGTCGAACTCGGGTCATTCCAGTCTGTTGAAAATTTCTACCTTCACCCCCCTTGTTTCAAGCAAGATTGAGGGCAAACTTGGTTGAAATAAGTTTTGTCGAGCTCGATGACTGAAACGAAAAATTCCAGTATGCGGAGTAAGATCGGAGCTATGACGTGATGATCTTGCTAGAAACAAATTCTGGATGATGCAAAATCTGAGGTCGGGCATATAGCTTGCCTACTGAGATCGGGCTTAGAGCTTGCCGGCTGAAGTCGGGCTTAGAGCTAGCCGATGAGGTCGGACTTAGAGCTTGCCGATGAGGTCGGACTTAGAGCTGGCCGAGCTAAAGGTCGGGCTTAGAGCTGGCCGAGCTGAAGGTCGGGCTTAGAGCTAGCCGACGGATCGGACTTAGAGTTTGCCGACCGAGGTCGGACTTAGAGCTGGCCGATGGGTCAGACTTAGATCTTTCCGACTGAGGTCGGGCTTAGAGCTAGCCGATGGATCGGACTTAGAGCTTGCCGACCTGGCCGATGGGTTGGACTTAGAGCTTGCCGACCGAGGTCAGGCTTAGAGCTGGCCGATGGGTCGGACTTAGAGCTTGCCGAGCTGAAGGTCGGGCTTAGAGCTGGCCGATGGGTCGGACTTAGAGCTTGCCGAGCTAAAGGTCGGGCTTAGAACTAGCCGATGGATCGGACTTAGAGCTTGCCGACCGAGGTCGGACTTAGAGCTGGCCGATGGGTCGGACTTAGAGCTTGCCGAGCTGAAGGTCGGGCTTAGAGCTAGCCGATGGATCGGACTTAGAGCTTGCCGACCGAGGTCAGACTTAGAGCTGGCTGATGGGTTGGACTTAGAGCTTGCCGACCGAGGTCGGGCTTAGAGCTGGCCGATGGGTCGGACTTAGAGTTGGCCGATGGGTCGGACTTAGAGCTTGCCGACCGAGGTCGGGCTTAGAGCTGGCCGATGGGTCAGACTTAAAGCTTGTCGAGCTGAAGATCGGGCTTAGAGCTGGCCGATGGATCGGACTTAGAGGTTGCCGACCGAGGTCGGGCTTAGAGCTGGCCGATGGGTCGGACTTAAAGCTTGCCGAGCTGATGGTCGGGCTTAGAGCGGGCATATGGGTCGGACTTAGAGCTTGCCGAGCTGAAGGTTGGGCTTAGAGCTGGCCGATGGATCGGACTTAGAGCTTGCCGACCGAAGTCAAACTTAGAGCTGGCCGATGGGTCGGACTTAGAGCTTGCCGACCGAGGTCAGGCTTAGAGCCGGCTGATGGGTCGGAATTAGAGCTTGCCGACCAAGGTCGGGCTTAGAGCCAGCCGATGGGTCGGACTTAGAGCTTGCCGAGCTGATGGTCGGGCTTAGAGCTGGCCGATGGATCGGACTTAGAGCTTGCCGACCGAGGTAAGAGCTTGCCGACCGAGGTCGGACTTAGAGCTGGCCGATGGGTCGGACTTAGAGCTTGCCGAGCTGAAGATCGGGCTTAGAGCTGGCTGATGGGTCGGACTTAGAGCTTGCCGAGCTGAAAGGTCGGGCTTAGAGCTGGCCGATGGATCGGACTTAGAGCTTGCCGACCGAGGTCGGACTTAGAGCTGGCCGATGGATCAGACTTAGAGCTTGCCGACCGAGGTCGGGCTTAGCGCTGGCCGAGCTAAGCTAAGGAATAGTACAAAAGATAACTCTATCCATCACTTCTAGTGAGGTGAGTTTCCCAATAATGAAGCATAATTATTCAAGTTGTAAAAATGGGAATAAATTCCAATGAGTGCTCGTACATGGAGAGCTCGTAATAAGAGAGCTCGTAGAGGACTCACATTTGGCGAGCTCATATCTGGCGGCCTCATTATGGGTCGATTGATCGAAATCAAGGAGAAAATATGCGCTAAGTTCCCTGGCTAATTTCCACAATGCCTTTGTAGCCCTTACCTCCAAAGTATCATTTAATAAGCCATAAATCTCTCTCAACCGAATCTGAGAATCTGCTTCAAAACAGGCTAAGATTCAGCTTATATTGTACCAAGATTCAGTCCGCTCTCTTGCTTCAAAGCAGCCTGAGATTTTGCCTCATGAACCCACGAATTGCTGCTGCATTTGCTCTTTATATCCAGGTTGAAGACTAGCCTAGCTTAGACATGATTGTAGCTCAGCCAGCTTGTCTCATTCTCTGCCAACTTCTCAGCTCGTTTTCTCAAGCTTTGAGATATGTTCTTGGACCATTTCAACCGCAAGACGACTCACAAGCATCCGAATAATGTTGTGTTGAGTAAAAGATCTTGGCGTTTTGGCTAATTCGTAGCGGGAACAGGGGCTGCCCAAGCAAATACATCTTGGACCCTGAATTACGAACTTTTAAGCTCATCATACCGCTAAAATGAGTAAGCAATGACCCAGAAATCGAATTCCCCCCGAGATCGAGAGTTTCAAGTTTCTCCGCTTCCCAAATTTCATTCGGAATTCTCCGTACAATGTATTAAAAGAAAGCACCAAAACATGTAATTCACCAAATTTTGTAGCAGCAGGAGATTATTTACCTTGAATTGAATATTTGAAATTCGAACAAGGTTGCTTAACTCCAAACCCAAACAACGGAAATCCAGAAATTCTAGCACAAGGATTACATCGATCCGCCGGTGATATTTAAAGCAGAGGGGTCTAAATTTGAGTTTTTGAGCTCCAAAAAAGCTTGAACAGGTGCCGAAAGTTTAATACAGAACCGATTATCATTTCTGAATTTGATAGAAGGGGTGGGAAATCTTTTAGAGGAGACGAGACTCAGAGATTTCAGGCTTACCGTTATGAAGCTTCCAAGTTTTGAGTAATTACTTTTCCAATTTCACTACTGCTGTTTCTCTGGCTCCGGTCATCGTCCTCGATGAGATGAAATGAAAACCAATCGGAGGCTGAATTAGCTGTGTGCTTCACAAAGAAAGCTCATTCGCAGCTTTCCTCTCTTCCTCCTTTAATCATAGAAGAACCTCTGCCACCAACCAACTTGCGATTTTCCACGTCTCAAACCTCTTATTTGATGAAGACTCGGAGATCTACATCCCAAATTTTTTAGATCTGAATGAAGATCTACTAGATCTTGATGGAGGTGTTGATGAACATTTGGCCGGGAAACAAAAAATGGGTGGTTTTAGGCCGCCGGAAATACTCAGATCTGACCGGAAAAGTGACGAAAATGTCGATTTCCCGATAACGGAGCCAACTGATAACGTCAAAATTATCTCGGGTTGTTAGAGGTGGTGTTGTGGTGGATATCTGGCTATAAAAATGTATAAAAGTTGTGTTTGCCGGTAGTGCCCGGTGTCGGCAATTGATTCCGGTGGTGGTGCTTTTATAAGAGAAGAGAGAGTAGGGGAATTTCGTTTTGCCATGCTTTTTTATTGATTAATTCGGGTCCCTTGAATGGGTTACAGGTGGGCCCTATTTATAGGAAAATTACCGACTAAAGTTTGGTTTATTTACAAGTAAGGACATAGTACAAATAGATATTTATCTATACTAGCGAGCTCGTAGCGGAGCTAGGTGTTGCATGTGAGGTCGTTGGCGGACCCAATAATTGAAGGGATTCGCGTGCCGGCCCCCTAGTCTTTCTTGGCGCCTCATGGAGCTAAGGTCTTGGAGCGGGTCCAAAGGCTTGCGACCCCAACTTGACTTGCGAGTTCGCGGACAGTAATGGCCGCTTGCCTCATCCACTATTTTGGTGGCCAGACGGACCCGAATAAGGATCCGCAGACCGGATTACGATTTTGCCCTATCAGCACATTTTTTGCAAGTTTCTTTGGAGAGTATTGTTTGCACTTCTATTCTGAGTCATGAGATGTGATGTTTTGGAGCCATGTTGTGCGTTTCTTTTGGAATCATTTTTGGTGACTGTATGATTATTGATGTGCTTATTCATGCATTCTTCATAACATTTTAGCCTCATATATTCCCTTTTTCCCTTTTTCCTACATTGTTTTCAGTCTCTGTCCCCGTTACAAATATTATAAAGACCTCATGATTTGTGCATTGGATTTTGAATGCATTGTGGTGGAGATTTGATTGATGTGAAAACTTATGGTAATACTTGGTTGTGTGTTAATTTTTGAGAGAGAGTGAATTGTCCCTATGCATTATATTGAGAGTTTTACCTGTGAGGACAAGTTGGACTCCTTTATTTTTCCACTTTAGAGTGTATGAACGAGTAAGTTAAAGTGAGTCGTATGAACAATAGTGTGTAAGTATATTGCTTGGTTACCATTTGGCTTGCATTATGGAGCATGAGGTTGATGAGACAGTTGAACGGGCGTATTATTGGAATTCTTTTGGTGCTTTGCATTCATGTAGATTTAATTCATTTATTTAGGATTTAGATTCATGCATTTTTCTTTTCTTATTTTTTTGGGATTGATAGTGCATTGCTTGAGGACAAGCAATAATCTAAGTGTGGGGGAGTGATGAGTCCACATTTTATGGGATTTTCTATGCTTATTAGATATCTATATTGTCGGGAGATTTTTTGTTTCGGGTATGTTCAGTTGATTTTCAGGTCTTGAAAATTTGAAAGAGAAGCTAGAAGATTTTAGGAACAAATTTTGGAAGTTTTGTGGAAGATGGAAGAAAAGCGATTTTCAAGAGTTCAGAGTTTCAATTTTTGCCTATGTCGGGATCCCGACCTATTGAAGAGAAGACAAATCCACCAGGCCCATTTTAGATTTTTGCTCTTTTATTCACATTTGGATTTTAATTTATCTATTATATATTATTTTTTTTAGAAAATAAATGGGCTTGGCCCAAAATAGCTAGCCTTCTGAATTAGTAAGAAAAATATACAATACGTGAGGGAGGACTAACACATTAGATTATATTAGGTTTTAGGGTCAAAGACCCAAAAGTACACAAAACGGATTTATTGGAATTATAAGAACAAAAAGGAATCTGTTGGACTTATCAGGACACAAATTAGATAGATAGACTCAAATAACCTTAATGAAAAAAAAGGGGAGAAGAAGCGCTAATCGTGGCTGTTTGTTTGTTTTTTTTATTTAAATTGTTTGTTTATTATTATTTTTAGGCGCTGTTAAGTTTTTGTTTTTTTTAAAATTATTTATTTAATATTATTTTTAGGCGCTGTTAAGGTTTTTTTTTACCATCGCGATACATTGACCACCGCGATTCAATGACCACCGCGATGCTTTGACCACCCCGATGCATTGACCATCCTGATGCATTGACCACCGCGACGCCCGATGCGATGACCATCGCGATGCATTGACCACCTGCGACGCATTGACCACCGTGATGAAGTGACACCGCGATAAGTGACACCGCGATAAGTGACACCGCAATGCAGAGACACCACGATGCAGAGACACCGCGATGAAGTGACACGCGATGCAGTGACCACCCCCGATGCAGAGACACCCCCGATGCAGAGACACCGCGATGAAGTGACACCGCATTACAGAGTCGACACCGCGATGCAGAGACACCGCGATGAAGTGACACCGCGATGCAGAGACACCACGATGCAGAGACACCGCGATGCAGAACACGGCAATACAGAGACACGGCGATGAAGTGACACCGCGATGTAGAGACAACGCGATGCAGAGACACCGCGATGAAGTGACACCGCGATGCAGAGACACTGCGATGAAGTGACACCGCTATGCAGTGACATTTGATGATCCGACATCGCGATGCAGTGACATTTGATGACCCGACATCATGATGAAACAACACCGCGATGACCCCCTAAAATGGGCGGCTCTACATATAGGCCAATGGTGCCACTGACTCTCTAAAATAAAAATATTATGTACAAATAGTAGATGAAGTGATCATCGGGATGCAGTGACAACCGTGATGCAGGGACCATCGGGATGCAGTGACCATCACGATTCAATGACCACCCACGATGCATAGACACCGCGATGAAGTGACACCGTGATGCAGAGACAACGCAATGTTATAGCATTTGACGATGCAGAGACACCGCGATGCAAAGACTCCGTGATGAAGTGACACCGCAATACAGAGACACCGTGATGCAGGGACACCGTGATAAAGCGACACCGTGATGAAGTGACACCGCGATGCAGAGACACCGCGATGAAGTGACACCGCGATTGAATAAATCATTACGAAGACTAAAGCAGCTAAACGAAAAGAATGATCCATGTTCGAGATGCCTCACTTGTGTCGATAACATCATACACACATAAGTTGATAGTCCCTTAAAGAAAAATACATAAGATATACTTCAAACATTTCAAGGTAAAGATTGTAAAATAAGAAATAACTACAATTTTGGTTCCTTTTGTTTCACGACTTCTACGTTTCTATCTCCTAATTTTCATCTCGACACTTTTACCCCTCATCATGCATTTCTTTTAGTCCAAAATGCCACTTGTCAAACATGAGACGTGGAAAAAATGGACTGAAAATGTCAAAAAATATGCATAGATGTGGGACAAAATTGTCGGGATGACGTCTTAGTGTCTCGATTTATGTAGTGACGTCTTAGTGTCGCGATTTATGTAGTGACGTCATATGATATTGAGTTATGCATTGACGTATTGTTATAGCGATGTATGCAGTGACATCTACAGTGACATCAATGTCACTTCATTAGTTGTCTAATGTATGCAGTGACATCTGCAGTGACATCAATGTCACTTCATTAGTTGTTTAATGTCCTATGGATTCTTAATTTGTATATGTATCAATATTCCCAATTGCTAATCAGAAACAAGCATCAAATCTACCAAATGTCCGATAAAAAGTGTCATCTTAGAAAACCAATATATCATTTAATACTTTCTCTTTCCAAATATATCCTTATCCTAACATTTATTCATTCCACTCATTTCATATACCAAAACAAGCAATTGTTATGGGAGAGAAGGGTATTTATGTCTATGTAGTACTAAAATACAACGCATTAATTAAGTTTCTTAATTAGTGTGAAAAGCAAAAGGTGGACGCTTTGTAAGGGTAAGAGGTGAGTAGTCATTGAAAACAAATGATGAGTGTTGTTACTTGAGAGGATATGTATACACTTAAAATTGTAGGCAACCCACATATAAGCAACTACTTGAATACTAAATAAAATTACAATCAAGTATCTAATGTAATAAAATGCACAATAACATGACAAGTTAATCGAGTTCCCATAAAATATACCGGATACGCTATAGGAGTTCGGAAGGTGCAAATCCAGGCATTTAGATCTAAATGCTTCAACTAATAACTTGTTCATGAAAACCTTACTTTGGTTGGCCTCAATTTCGGTCCTTTTCACTAAATATGATGATTCGGCATCCTTAGCTTATGCCGCATATTTGTTTTGCGATCTCAACGGTCATTTCTGTAATTTCCTTTTCACACTCAGCACTGAGATGCGATTTCTATATAAAGCAAGAAAGGAAATTAAATGAGAACAAATATCTTATCCAGACATGTTCTGAAACATAAGATAAGTGTAAGGAAAACTCACCGTATCCTCGTGCATCTTAATCACTTGTTGCCTATCCTTCCAAATCTTATCTATTTCACCTTGAAGTGGATCAAGAAGCATACGTAGTCTTTGATTCCACGCTGCACGAAGATGAGATAATTCAATGTAATCGGGCCCAGGTTGTAAAATGGGTTGATGTTGTGTTTCAAGCGCTATTGTAGCAGCCTCAGATACGGATGCGAGGATTCTCGGGAGCAGCCAAGCGATTCACCATTCAGTTGAAGACCAATTGCAGGTAAACCGGGAGCACGAGATTCGGGTTCAGAGGATCATTCTGAAGTTAAGAAAGCCGAGTTGCTAGCGGGACCTATCATGGGAACAAACCTCATTATAGGTTTCAACACAAAATACAAAAGCCTAACATGTTTGGCAAGAGCTTGCTGCGTTTCAATTCCATATTCCTATTGATGTGAGCCTAGAAGATCAGCCATAGCAAGTACCTGCGAAGGATTGTCATTATGTTTGTTGGGCACAACATCTTGCAACAACATCATAGAGAGGTTTCTCGAATCGATGTTTCCAAATTGGAAACCGATTTTACGATAGTGGTACTTTAATTGATTCTTCTTCATTTTCCTTGGATCGCCCATTATTAGAGTCTTTCTCATTATCAAGGATTTCCTCATCATTCTTTTCACACCCCTCAACAAAGCTCACTCCCTCTTTTAAGTCTTCTTCTTGTTTCTTCATCACCTCGATAACATGTTCTGTGCTTCCACTTCCAAAGAGCTCTTCATTTTTGTTTCGTGAACATTTACATGGCACTTTATCAAGCGGTTGATGTGCATAACGTCATCTTTGTTTTCTTGTCTATTCGGTTGGTCGGGGAATTGTCAAGCACTTGATAAGTGCTGTGATGTATCATCTATCAAATGCTTCATCCCTTCCTTTCCTTCTACAATTTGTTGCACTCAACCTTCGGAGATGTTGTGCACATAATTCACAACTTTCTTTGTTGATGTCGACTTCTAATGAACAATTTGTCGAACACTTGATGCGCATGAAGTACTTAAACAGAAGGGCCTTCATTCGAAAGAAATCAGATGATATAACGTTTCCATGAGAAAAGAAATCAGTTTCCAGAGACACCACTGCGTGTGTTTAGCTTATTCTTATTTTATTAGATTAGGGGTATTATGATACATGTAGATATATTATGTCCTTATAAGCCAACAGATTCCTTTATGTCTTTATGGGGCTAATAAGTATAAAAAACTATACTTTTAAGGAATTAACCCTAGGTTTTATATTGGTAGTTTCCGCTGCGAGCAATTTTTTTTTCTTGATTTCTTTCTCCCATTGTATGGTACTATTAATTTATTTTATTTTTATATTATTATGAGTTATATTTATTACAGTTATGATATGGATCCAAGGTGCAAGTGTGAAGCCAACACTTCATTGAGGCTTTTGGTTGAACACAGTGTACCAGAAATCAGTTAGAGCAGTTATGAGGCGGTTGTGAAGTAGTTAGTTGATTGACTAGGTGCCTAGACTACTATATATATCACTGATGTAATTGGTTAGACTACTGAATTCTATTATTCAATAATGACACTGTAAAACATCTTCCGATCAATACAAGTTCTGTTTCAGTTTTTCTTCTTCTTCTTTATGAATCTTCTTCTTCTTTATTTTGGATTCTTCGTTTAAAGAATTCTTCATGGTATCAGAGAGTTTGATATCGCTGAGTGCTCTGTATTTCTTCTCATTTTGTTTTCCAGAACCGTGGTGTTCTTGATTCTCTGCACATTTGCAGTTTATACTCTGTTTTTCTTTATTTTTCTTCGAGCTCTTCAACTGTTTGTTCAATGGCTGCTGAAACACCTGCATATCATCCAGGGCATCCTTATTATGTTCATCCAAATGAGAGCCCGTCCTTAGTTCTTGTTCAACCACTTCTGAACAACAAGAACTACCATCCATGGAGTCATTCGGTCAAAATGGCGCTAATAACCAAAAACAAGATAGGATTCATCGATGGCACGATAGAGAAACCTGATGTTGGATCTCCAGAGTTTCCAATTTGGCAACAATGCAATACCTTTGTCAAGACTTGGCTATTGAATTCGGTCATCCCTTCCATTTCACAGAGCGTTATGTATCAAGAAAGCAAACCAGGAGGAATGTGGTGGATCTTCTTTGCAAGGTTTTCAGATGGATGTTTCGAGACTTCATTGATCTTCTTGAAGAGGTAAATACTCTCAAACAAGGAAATCTTGATATCACTAGCTATTATACAAAAATGAAAACGTTGTGGGATGAGATAGGGATCATGAAACCCGATCCTTACTGTAAATGTGAGCATAGGTGTCACTGTGATATAATTCAAGTTTTTAAAGGGTATGAAGAAACTGAGAAAGTAGTTAGATTCTTGAAAGGATTGAATGCTGAATATTCACATGTTCTAACTCAAGCTCAATTGATGGTACCATTGCCTGATTTACAAACTGTGTTTGCTATGGCTCTCAAGTTAGAAACTCAAAGGGAATATGCTTTAAATCAATCGAGAGGTATTGAATCTACTGTGCTAGTTAATAGGTCCTATGGTGGCCATAATAATTCTGTGATTCCTGCTGCTAACAACAACTATCAGAATAGACAAGCACAAGGTGCAGTTGTCAATGCTCAAAATAACAATGGTTTCAAGAGAGGACCAAATCCTCAGTCTAGAAAGGTGCAGTGCACGTTTTGTGGATATACAGGACATACTGTAGATACATGTTATAAGAAACATGGCTTCCCACCTGGTTACAAGCCAAGAAGCAGGGTAAACATGGTGGAAACAGGAATGCACAATCAAGATTCACAGACTGGTTATAACCAAAATTCAGGGATTGGTTTACTCCCAACACCTGCTCCACAAACAGTGAGTGAAAGCAATGAGTATTATAGTCTCAATAAGGCCCAATATCAGCAACTGCTGAAACTGCTTGACACTCAGACACCAGAGAATTATGAACACATGGCAAATCAAGCAAATGATCTTGATCGCAAATTTCACTCCTACTGCTGATGTCTCAGGTAGTTTCAAACCTTGCAAATGGATAGTGGATTCAGGAGCAACAGATCACATTGTGTGTGATAAAAGTTTGTTGCACACCTGCACTCATATCCAAGGTGTTATGGTAGGATTACCAAATGGTACTGTTGTGGCAGTAAGTCATGTTGGTAATGTTACTTTTAACACTGGCATGGTCTTGAAGAGAGTTTTGTACATTCCAGATTTTCAGTTTAATTTGATTTCATTAAACAAGCTTACTTCTGACTCAGAAAGCTTGATAGTCTTTAACTTACATTTGTGTGTGATTCAGGACAAACAGACTGGGAAAGTGATTGGATCAGCTAATAAAGAGAAAGGGCTATATGTGCTTGATCAATCTGTTTTTGTTACTTCCAATACATCTAGTTTACCTGTTGTTTCTGTTAATGCTTGTAAAGCAAAGATTTCTGATTCTAGCATTTGGCATTATAGACTAGGTCATCTTTCTAGAGCAAGAATGGCTCTAATTCCAAATTCTGATGTAATGAAAAATGCAAAAGCTGAATTGTGTCATATTTGTCATATTGCAAAACAGAAAAAGAATCCTTTTCCTTTAAGTGTTACTGTTTCTGAATATGCTTTTGATCTTATACATGTTGATATCTGGAGTCCACATAGACATCCTACTGTACATGATCAGTCTTATTTCTTGACCATTGTAGATGATCATACTAGATTTACTTGGATTTTTCTCATGAAATCCAAATCAGAAGCTGGTATGCTCATTAGGGCATTTCATCAATATGTTTTAGTACAGTTTAATAAACATATTAAGACTCTTAGGTCTGATAATGGCCAAGAGTTTGTAATGACTGATTTTTATTTTGAAAAAGGTATCATTCATCAGACTTCATGTGTTGATACACCCCAACAAAATGGGGTGGTAGAGAGGAAACACCAACATATACTTAATCTGGCTAGGGCTTTTAGATTCCAAGCTAATTTGCCTATTAGTCTTTGGGGCTATTGTGTAATGCATGCTGTTCATGTTATTAACATTACCCCTAGTCTAGTAATAAACAACTCATGTCCTTATCAGTTGTTATATGACAGAATACCTGATTATGCATCTCTCAAAGTCTTTGGTTGTTTGGCTTATGCCTGTACTTTAGCTGCTCACAGAACTAAATTTGACCCTAGGGCCAAAGAATGTGTTTATTTAGGACAACCTAAGGCAACAAAAGGTTATATGTTGATGGATGTAGAAACTAGAGATATTTTCATGTCCAGGAATGTTCAGTTCTATGAGAACATCTTTCCTTTGCACAATGAAAATCTCACATTGGATACTCACATTGAGTCCTGTCCTTTGCCTATTCCATATTCTTCCACTAATGATTGTTTTCCTCAGGGCCACATTGATACTGGAAATCAGGATTCTGATGAACAGATACATGATCACTATGATGGTGATGTTCCACAGCAACCCCCAACTAACAATCCAGAAACAAGAAGGTCTGCAAGATTAAGACAGGCACCTGCTTATCTTAAACAATATGTTTGCTCCACTCAAAAATCTCCCCATCTACTAGACAAGGTTCTGAGCTATGACAGATTATCAGAATCTTATGGCAGATTTGTATGTTCAGTGGATGCTGTTACTGAACCTAAGACGTACAATCAGGCCATCAAACATGAATGATGGAGGGAAGCTATGCAAAAGGAACTGGATGCACTACAAGCAACCAGCACATGGGAAATAGTAACTTTACCTGCTGGAAAGACACCAATAGGATGTAAATGGGTATACAAAGTGAAATACCATGCAGATGGATCCATTGAAAGGTGTAAGGCTAGGCTAGTAGCAAAAGGGTATACACAGACACATGGCATAGATTATCAAGAAACTTTCTCTCCAGTTGCCAAAAACACAACTATCAGATCACTATTAGCTGTTGCTGCTGCCAAAAATTGGCATTTACATCAAATGGATGTAAATAATGCCTTTCTTCATGGAGATCTACAAGAAGAGGTGTACATGGAACTACCTCTGGGGTTCAAAACTGATAAGCCTAATCAAGTATGCAAGTTAACAAGATCACTATATGGTCTGAAACAGGCAAGCAGACAATGGAACTTCAAGCTCACAGAAGCCTTGACAGAATTAGGATATATACAATCAGTCAATGATCACAGCCTTTTTACAAAAAGAAAAGGCAAAGACTTTGTGGCTTTGTTAGTCTATGTTGATGATATTATTGCTGCAAGTGCTGCATTAACACCTATTCAAGAGGTTAAAGACTATCTACACTCCAGATTTCAGATCAAGGATCTAGGTCAATTAAAATACTTTCTTGGCATTGAGGTGGCCAGGTCATCAATAGGGATATCCCTCAGTCAAAGGAAATACACAATTAACTTACTGGAAGAATTTGGTTTTCTGAATTGTAAACCTGTTTCTACTCCAATGCTATCAAAACAAAAACTCAGCATTGGTGATTCAGAACTATTGTCAGACAACAGTCTGTATAGGTCCTTGGTTGGGAAATTGCTGTATCTTTCTTTCACAAGACCTGATATCACTTATGTGGTACAACAATTAAGTCAGTTTTTGAGTTTTCCCACTCAGAATCACCTACAAGCTGCACACAGGGTATTAAGATATCTAAAGCACAATCCTGGACAAGGCATTCTTTTCAATACACAAAATGAACTGGTACTAAAAGCTTACTCAGATTCAGATTGGGCAGGCTGTAGTGACACAAGAAAATCTACTACAGGCTACATTGTTTTTCTAGGTTCTGCTCCTATTGCATGGAGGGCAAAGAAACAAAATCTGAGTGGCCAAAAGTTCAAGCAGAGAGGTGAATATAGATCCATGGCAAACACAACCTGTGAACTACAGTGGTTGACTTATGTTCTAAAAGATTTGTAGGTTCACATTCCCTTGCCTATCCTTCTTTTTTGTGACAATGCAAGTGCCATTCATATCGGCCAGAACCCAGTCTTCCATGAAAGAACAAAACACATCGAATTGGACTGCCACATTGTCAGGAACAAGGTTCAGGCTGGTTTATTGAAACTTATGTCAGTCAGAACACAACATCAACTGGCTGATGTTCTCACTAAACCTCTAGATGCTCCTGTTTTCCATTATCTACTGCAACACATTGGTGTTAGCTCCTTGTTCGATCCAACTTACATCACTCATTCAAAATCGATGGATCCAAGGTGCAAGTGTGAAGCCAAAGCTGCTTGCCTCGCCTTGGGGGAGTATTACTGATTATGATATGGATCCAAGGTGCAAGTGTGAAGCCAACACTTCATTGAGGCTTTTGGTTGAACACGATTGTACCGAGAAATCGATTAGAAGCGGTTATGAGGCGGTTGTGAAGTAGTTAGTTGATTGACTAGGTGCCTAGACTACTATATATATCACTGATGTAATTGGTTAGACTACTGAATTCTATTATTCAATAATGACACTGTAAAACATCTTCCAATCAATACAAGTTCTGTTTCAGTTTTTCTTCTTCTTCTTTATGAATCTTCTTCTTCTTTATTTTGGATTCTTCGTTTAAAGAATTCTTCAATATTAGATTTTCTTTTTCTTGTTAATTAAGTGTTATCCCCTCGATTGCTATACATTGTGAGATCGAATTGATTGTACTTCTCGATTATATTGTTAGTATTCATTTATTTTCTGATTTCATCGATTAATTATTTGATTGTTCGTTTAATTGTTTTGGCTGGATGACTGGATCAATAGTTAGATCTAGCATCATAAATCAAATCTAGGCTATTGTCATAAATGTTTTATTTCTTGTGGTAAACAACATATTGTCTGCTGGTTCGTAGCCAGTAGGATTCCCTCTTGTGAAAATAAGAGATCTTTGTTAAAGTTAATCCGACTTGCGTTAATACCTAGAATTATGTCTTTTTAACCGTTAATGCAATCGTTCTCACCAAACCTCTCGCAATTGTTGAGAGGTGTGCTATACAATTAGGGAATAGGTAGTGGCGATTGTCCTGCTTATCGAATATATGAAAAATTGGTTGGTTGACGATTGTCGGCAACTATAACTAATTTATTAATGATTTAACGAGTCAACTTTGCATCAATGATCAATTATAGGAATTGAGGGGAAAACAATTAGTTAGCTGAAGCTTTTGTTGATTTTTTTGATTTTTATTTTGCTTTATTTTGTTTTAATTCTTAGGAAGTAGTTAGATAAAAACACAAAGAATTGTTATTTTATAAATTTTTAGACGAAATAGATTCACCGTTCCATGTGGTTCGACACCTACATTCACTATACTAGATATAAAGGTAGTAGGTGATTTATTTTGATGGCTTAACGACCCACCATTTACCCAGCTAAATTCACATGTTTTCACATTTTCTCATTTTGGTTTCGTCATTTCGGTCCGTGCATTATATGTTCTGATTTTCTTCTGTTTATATTTGGTGTTAATATTATTTAATAACATGCTTAAATCAGTAGTTTTACCAACAAAGTTAATGCCACCTAATCGAGGAAAACCGTAGTTCTATTTATTAATGAAATAAAACTCCTAATGAAGCATTTTATTGAACACTTCTCATCCAAATTTACAATAGTGTTCAATTATTGTTACAACTAATTTGTTAATTTTTTATTTTTATTTTTTTGAACTGCGGTTGTTGATATATTGTTAGTAGTCTGTCATTGTACTTCTTAGTGTTTGCATAATATTGTTAGGTAGATATAGATTTTTGTCCAGAAGGACAAAATTATCAAAAAATCGGTATAGAAGGAAACTGTAATTTAATAAGGACAAAAGTAACAATTATTAAGTAACAAATGTGGAATAGAGTAAATATGAAGTAACAATTGTGAAACATAAAGTAACATTAACACGTGAAGTAAAAATTTTAAAGTAACAATTGTGATTTTTGTCCTTTATAATCATGAAAATGTTACTTTGTCCTTCCAGACCCATTTATTACTTTTTTTTTTTGTCCTTTTGACCCATTCCCCCAGGTAGATATTCGATTTTCAGCATATCCTCGTTCTGTAATATTCCGATTCTCGGGAAAGGGCAGACGTGTCAATTTGCGAGAACGAAATATTATATTTATTCATTATGGAATTTAAGTATTTTAATTATGTATATATATATAATGTGAGTATGTATATATATGTAAGTTGGGGCTGATTTGTAAATTGTGTTGTTTTAGGGGTGGTTTTGGCAAGTAGTTAATGGGAGATTATTGAGGAAAAAAAAAAAGAAACTCCCCATTTAACCCAAAAGGAGGTTACAAACAGCAGGCTTTTACGTTGAAAGAAAAATGGAGAGTTTGAGTTTTGAGAGCAAAGGGTGTAAGGAGAAGACCTTTGCTATTTTCCCGGTTCGATACTTCACCGTTTGTAGTTCCGTTTGAAGCAGGAGAATCACGGAATAACAAGGATCGTTTTGATACCGTTTGGATACCAAAGCTGCAGATTTTTGCTGAGTTTGGATCAGTTTCGGGCTGCATTAGGTAAGGAGAAACCCTTACGTTTGATTTTGAATATGTGGCGATTGTGTTGTTTTCTTGTCGTTTTGGTGAGCTAAGTTGTGTTAAATTGAAGCCTTTTGATAGATGATGTTTTGGTATGGATAGTAGATCAATTAGGTGGAATTTGGGTGAGAAAGATTGGGTTTTGTTTGAAAAATGGATGAATACGATGATGTGCAAAAATCGGTTTTGGAAAATCGCCAGTCGGACGGGCGTCGGTTTTTCGGACGGCGCGTCTAAACTTGGACGAAGCGCCTGGATACCTCGGACGGGCATCCGAGGTGCAAATTTTGATCTGAGATTGAAAAAGGATGTCGGGACGGGCGTCCACTATTTTTGACGAGCGCCCAGGGCTTTAGACGACAGCGCCTGGTCCTTCGCACGAAGCGCCCACCTGAGCTGGTCTTCCGGCTTGTTCATTTTGGCTTTCGATGAGGGATTGTTATCTAAATGAACTAGGATGGTCGATTAATCACCTAATATAACACAACTTGCTAGATAAAAGATTAAACACCATGTGGTCTTGGGTAGATCTGAAGATCTATAGCGTGATGTGTGACAGACAATCAAAGTGAGTGTCCTATCGGCCTGTGAGCCTATAGGCATCGCCGTATGTTCATACTATCGAACCGGTTATTGTATCCTGAAGATTTCAATACGTTCCGGGTTATTGTATCTGAAGATTTCAATATGTCACGTTCCACCTTTATAGCATGTTGTAACAAAGATAAGCTAAGTAGTTCTGATTTAAGCATATTGGGAGATGTAACCTTTATGCGTAGAATCGAGTCTGTCTTGCCTTTTAGTTGAAACCTAATAATGTTCAATCTTTTATATATTCTAAGCTTAAACGTACTTCTCTCCCTTGTTTGAGTTTTATATACTTACCCCTTGTGCATTTCATTTGTATGTGCTTGGGGGTGAGAAGGCGACGAGATTACGAGTATTACGAGGAGTATGTTCCGAGGAGGATCTCTGAGCTTGATATTTCATTTTATGCACTTTTATTTATATTTGAGTTGTTGTACTGTTTTATATACTTTGTTCAGAGTACTTTGGGATGACGTGTGTTCATCTCTATTTCTTATTTCATAGTATTTCGTTTGGACTTTCGAGGGACTTCAGTTGTATTGATTTGATACACTTTCGACTTCTAGTACCTTTTTCTATTCTAGTATCTTTATGGATATTTATTACCCGAGCATTTATTTTCCGCGCGCTTTGATTGTATTGATTGTAGGCTTACATGTATAAATGAATTAAATTTTATTTATATATGTGCCGAACGTCGTATTTCCGGATAAGGGATCGGTATTCGGGAGCGGGCGTTCTGATTGGTATCAGAGATACGTGTTCCTTAGGCTTCTATTCTTTGAGTTTAACTCAATGTTATCTTTAGATCCTTTGTAACACTCTGGTTCTCTTGGTTGTCAGGATGAGTAGAAACACAAGATCGAGGACTTTGGCTCTTGGTAATCAGACATCCGAGAGAGGTGAAACCTCTGGGTCGTCATAGATTTGTCACCGCCGCCGCTCGCCTACTACATCTGCACACCGAGCGGGAGCAGTTCAAGATCGAGCTCCACCACCACCTCCTCCACCTGTGGGTAACCATGCGGCGTCACTTTGGCCTTCTTCGTATCGGCCAGGTCGGGCGGTTTCGTGAGAGGACGGTTGTCTATCCACCACCGGTGACACGAGCACCATGAAGAGGCTATCCTCGGTATGGTTTTCGGGCAGACCACAGTACCCTCCGCAGTATCCTCAAGCATACCTAGGTTATCCTCCTTACCGGTGAGCACCAGGCTCCGTATCACTATATCAGCAGCAGCAGCAGATACCCTATGGTTACCCTCCGGTTTACCCACCAGTTGTTGAGTCAGCACCACCAGTAGATTGGCACACTAGGCTGAGAAGAAACCGTATGCAAGATTTTTATGGGAATGTGGAACATGCAAAGGCTGAGGAATGGATCATAAGTTTTGAGAAATCGTGTAGGAATATAGGTGTCCCCAAGACATAGATGGCCCAGTTAGCGGTCGGTTTTCTTTTAGGTTCAGCCGAGTCTTGGATAGATGCAGTTCAGAGTAGCAACGGTAAAGTCACAGATTGGGCGGCTTTCAAAGCCATGTTCTACAACGAGTACTTTCCGGCAACGGTACAAGCGGAAAAGGCTAGCCAATTTCTGAAACTTGAACAAGGTAATCACATGACAGTGTCCCAGTACACAAATCGGTTCAATGAGTTAGGAAGATTTTATCCGGAGTTGATGCAAGTGGAAGAACGAAAAATGGCCCGTTACAAGGACGGTTTGGCATATGGGATTCAGTCGGGCATGCTAGGCTTTAGAACAAGGAATATGGCAGAGCTACTGAATAAAGCCTTGGAAGTCGAGACTTTCAGGAGGAGAGCTACAGTAGTTGTTGGTAATAAGAGAAGCTTTGAAACAAGTCAGGGCAGTGGCAGAGGGGCTCCGCAGCAGCAGTTCAGGAGGTTTCCCACACAGACAGCAGTTAGACCACCGGGTGGTGCCCCACCAGCAGTCAGGCCACCAGTTGGCGCTCCACCGGCAGCTAGGCCACCGGCTACCTCAGGTTGTTTCTTTTGTGGCGAGCAGGGTCATTTCTCCAGGAATTGTCCACGCAAGGCAGCCAGTGCTCAGGCAGGTCAGCCTAGTAGAGCAGGTCCGAGTAAGCAGGTGCAGATGTTTGCTGTTGATGCCAGAGAGGTTGAGCCAGAGGATGATGTGATCTCAGGTACCTTTTACGTTTGTTTTGTTCTTTTGAGTTATTTATAGCATGCTTGGAACATGTTGTAACTTTAGTTAACTGGAAAAATGCATGATAGGCATGATAAGAGTAGGCAATCTAGTAGTCAGGGCCTTATTTGATACAGGAGCTTCAACCACCTTTGTGTCCTCTAGGATTGCTAAGAAACTAGATTTACCTATGGAGCCTTTGAGAGATACTATGGAGATTGTTACACCCCTAGGCAAGGTAAATAAGGTGGTTAAGATGATACCACAAGTGGATGTTCAGGTTGGACCTTATCAGTGTAAGAGTGACTTCACGGTTATGGATTTCTCAGACTTTGATGTGATTCTTAGGATAGACTGGCTATCCAAGAATTATGTTCACTTGGATTGCAGGGCCAAGAGAGTTATTTTCCGAGTCCCGGGAAGGCGAGATAAGACTTATCAGAGAACGTTACTGAGCCGAGCAGGAAGAGACATCCTATCATTTCGGCGATCAAGGCCATCGGGCATGTCGAGAAAGGATGTGAGGGCTACTTGTTGTACGCAGTGGATGTAGAACAAGTGAAACCTAAGTTGGAAGATACTAGGGTAGTCATAGATTATCCCGAGGTATTTCCAGATGAGTTGCCAGAAACATGCATGATGCAGGTCATTGAGTTTGAGATACTGATTAGTCGGGCGGCACGATTGCCAAGGCACCATACTGAGATGGCACCGGCTGAATTGAAGGAGTTGAAGGCTCAACTCAAGGAGATGTTGGAAAGGAACATCATTCACCAAGATTTCACCTTGGGAGCACGATTTTGTTTGTGAAGAAGAAGGACGGCAAAGCATGCGGATGTGTATTGATTCTGGGGCCTTGAACAATCGACTATCAAGAATAAGTACCCACTACCGAGGATAGATGATCTGTTCAATCGCCTGTGTGGTCGGAAAGTGTTTTCAAAGATTGATTTGCGGTCGAGCTACCATCGATTAAAGGTTAAAGTGGCGAGATATTCAAGACGATTTTTCAAGATTACTAGATATGGACATTACGAGTTCCTTGTCATGCCTTTTGGACTCACTAATGCCCCATCTGCATTTATGGATTTGATGCGTGGTCTTCATGCCTTACCTAGATAAGTTTGTGATTGTCTTCATTGATGATATTTTGGTATTCTCAGGGATGAGGCAGAGCATGAAGAGCATCTACGGATTGTTTTGGAAGCGTTGAAGAAGGAACGATTGTATGCAAAATTTTCCAAGTGTGACTTTTGGTTGGACCAAGTGAGCTTTTTGGGTCATGTCATTTCAGGTGATGGCATTCAGGTTGATCTGGCCAAGATCGAGGCGATTAAGAGTTGGCCTACACCGACTCTGAGGCCAGAGTCGAGGAGCTTTAGGTTTGGTGGTTACTACAGAAAGTTTGTGAAGAATTTCGCAAGGATAGCCACTCCACTCACCAGACTTACACAGAAGAACACCAAGTTTGATTGGACACCCGAGTGTGAGTTAGCATTTGAGTCGTTAAAGAGCAAGTTGACTACAGCACCGGTATTGGTAGTACCCGAGGTGTTTGATGATTATGATGTCTACACCGACGCTTCAGGGCAGGGTCTAGGTTGTGTGTTGATGCAAGGAGGAAAGTTCATTGCCTATGCATCCAGGCAATTGAAAGTACATGAGAAGAACTATCCCACACATGACTTAGAGTTGGCAGCAGTGGTTTTCGCATTGAAGATTTGGAGGCACTATCTGTATGGGGTTAAGGCTAGAATCTTCACCGACCACAAAAGTTTAAGGCATTTCTTCACTCAGGAGAATTTGAATATGAGGCAGCGGAGATGGCTAGAGTTCGTGAAGGACTATGACTTGGACATTCAGTACCACCCGGGAAAGGCAAATGTAGTAGCAGATGCCTTGAGCAGGAAACCAGTGGTTTTAGAGCCCGATATTGAGGCTATCACAAAGCAGGGGTTGATGATTTGCGGTTTTAAGCGATTTGATCAGATTGAGGACCGTCAGTTTAAAGACCGTTGTTGGCTAGATCGAGTTGATGGATGAGATCAGAGCAAAGCAAGATGAAGATGCAGTTTTGGTTGATTTGAAGAGGGTTGCAAGAGAGAAGCCTACAGTTGGCTATGTGTTGGATCAGAGTGGAAATCTGTGGTATCAGGATCGTCTCTGTGTGCCTAATGTTGGAGATTTGAGACAAAGAGTTATGGAAGAGGCACACAAGATTGCTTTTGCAGTGCACCCGTGTTCTACCAAGATGTCTGAGGATTTGAAAGAAAGATTTTGGTGGCCCTCAATGAAGCTAGAGATAGCTAAGTTTGTTTCTGAGTGTGACGTCTGTCAGAGAGTGAAAGCTGAGCATAGGAAGCCAGGCGGGATGCTTAAGTCATTGGATATCCCAGAGTGGAAATGGGAAAAGATCACCATGGACTTTATTTCAGGTTTGCCTAAGACGAAGGGTGGACATGACTCTATTTGGGTGATCGTTGATAGATTAACCAAGTCGGCTCATTTCTTGCCTTTCAAGATGAATATGCCCTTGGCAAAGATGATGGAACTATATATGGACAATATAGTGAAGCTTCATGGAGTTCAGGTCTCCATTGTTTTCGATCGGGATTCGAGGTTCATCGATCGGTTTTGGCAGAGCTTACAGGAGGCATTTGGTACCCGGTTGGATTTGATTACAGCGTTCCACCCTCAGACAGATGGTCAGTCTGAGAGGACTATCCAGACACTTGAGGATATGCTTAGAGCATGTGTCTTGGAGGTAGGCGGATCTTGGGTAGATTATCTACCGATTGCGAGTTTGCTTACAACAACGATTTATCACGCGAGCATAGGCATGCCACCGTTTGAAGCTTTGTATGGTAGAAGATGCGGGACGCCTTTGTTTTGGGGACGCGTTGGGGAGAAGCGACTGCTGGGCCAGAGTTAGTTGAGCAAGCCAAAGAGAGGTTCAGATTAGTGAAGAAGAATCTGCAGATAGCTCAAGATAGGCGTAAAAGTCGGGCGGATGTCGACGGAGACCGCTTGAGTTTGAGGTTGGTGATCGTGTTTACTTGAAGGCATCACCAATGAGAGAGAGTAAAGCGTTTTGGTCAGAAAGGAAAGTTGAGCCCGAGGTATGTTGGACCGTTTGTAATTCTGGAGAGGATTGGACCTTTAGCCTATAGACTTCAGTTGCCAGAGTCTATGTCCAGAGTTCACAACGTCTTCCATGTTTCGATGTTGAAGAAGTGTTTGACAAAGACAGAGGTTGAGTCTACAAAGTGGATCGAGAGATACTTGGGACAACCTCGCTTATGATGAAAAGCCGATTAAGATTTTGAACAGGAAAGAAAAGATGATTAAGAGGAAGATGGTTCGGTTGGTTCTTGTTCAGTGGAGCAATCATACACCTGAGGAAGCAACTTGGGAAGTTGAGGGTGATATGATCAACGAATTCCCGAATTTTGGATTTACGAGCACGTTCAAGTTTCGAGGACGAAACTCCTCTTAAGAGGAGGAATGTAATATTCGATTCTCGAGGAAAGGCAAACGTGTCAATTTTAGAACGAAATATTATATTTACTCATTATGGAATTTAAGTATTTTAATTATGTATATATATATAATGCAGTATGTATATATATGTAAGTTGAAAGTGATTTGTAAATTGTGTTGTTTTAGGGGTGGTTTTGGCAAGTAGTTAATGGGAGATTATTGAGAAAAAAAGAAACTCCCATTTAACCCAAAAGGAGGTTACAAACAGCGAGGCTTTTACGTTGAAAGAAAAATAGAGAGTTTGAGTTTTGAGAGCAAAGGGTGTAAGGAGAAGACTTTTGCTATTTTCCGGTTCGATACTTCACCGTTTGTAGTTCCGTTTGAAGCAGGAGAATCACGGAATAACAAGGATCGTTTTGATACCAGTTTGGATACCAAAGCTGCAGATTTTGCTGAGTTTCGGATCAGTTTCAGGCTGCATTAGGTAAGGAGAAACCCCTACGTTTGAGGCCGAATATGTGGCAGTTGTGTTGTTTTCTTGTCGTTTTGGTGAGCTAAGTTGTGTTAAATTGAAGCCTTTTGATAGATGATGTTTTGGTATGGATAGTAGATCAATTAGGTGGAATTTGGGTGAGAAAGATTGGGTTTTTGTTTGAAAAACGGATGAATACGATGATGTGCAAAAATCAGTTTCTGGAAAATCGCCAGGTCGGACGGGCATCCGGTTTTCTGGACGGGCGTCTAAACTTGGACGAGCGTCTGGATACCTCGGACGGGCGTCTGAGGTGCAAATTTTGATACAGGATTGAAAAGGGATGTCTGGACGGGCGTTGTTAAGGGTGAAAATCTATGTTTTATTATGATATATTTTACGGTATTTTCCCCCTTAATTGGATTGATTGCATAATAAATGGCCCTCATATGGAAATATTGAGCATACTAGGTTTTTAAGGACTTATTCGCAATATTGAATAAATTATGTGTTTTCATCATGAATTATAATTAATTGGACTTTATTACGATTTTGCGATGTTTTCCATGGTTGTAGTGTGTTCAATGTGCTCAAATGATGATCAAAAAGGGTTAAAACTCGAGCTATAAAGATTTAAGAAGAGATAATGATGAAGTGGATTGAAGGAAAGAGATAAAGATGCAAAAATCGCATTCAAGTCATCCGAACGTTCGTCCATGCAGGCGTCCATGGTGAACGAAAGCGTTGGAAATATCGGACGGCGTCCATGGAGACAATCTTGATACAGAGAGTCGAACGGAGTTTGAACGAGCGGCCGGAGGAGTTTAGAAATCGACGACGGCGTCCATTGAAGCGAGACGGGCGTCCGTCCGCCGACTTAGTGAAACCGCCTCAAATCTCTATAAATCTTGGCCTATTTTCACACATTGGGACACGAGTTTTACAATCTTAAAACCCTAAACCCTAGGGGCGGCCTTGGCTGCGATTTTACACTTTTTATTTCGGTTTTATGCAATTTTAAGTTCGATCAAAGTAGGTTAGTTCTATGTTACTTTTCGCTTTTTCGGGTTGTTGAGGATGTTCGAGAGGCTAAAACCTCCTTCAAACGAGAATTGTGAAGCCGTCGGCATTGACTTGATCTCTTTATTTCGACTTTTACTGTGAGTATTTATTACGGTTGTTTCTTATCTATGCATATTCTTGTTTTAACGCAATTATATTGGAAGATATGTTGTGTGCTTGATATGTTATTGTTTGATGGAAATCTTGAATAGCATAGATCACCATAGATAAGAATAGTTCATCGATTTACATTAACGGAAGTTAGTAAGTCTAAAAACTAGATCGTTAACGTAAAAGTTGGCACCTTTGATCTCTTTAACGTGTTAATTTAGTATTGGAAGATATTAGGTTAATAGATGAATTGCCCAAGGAATTAGGAGTTCATATTTAGGTAAGGTAAATCACAACCGAATTAAATACCACGTAAAATCGAGATAGGAGATCAATGCATGTTGATAGGTGGATCAATCCTCGTTTGTCTTTTATAAACTTGATTTACAATCCTCATAGCTTAGTTTAGATTAGTTAATCTATTTTCCTGCACTTTTAGTTTATTTTATCGCTTTCAAATCTCTCCTAGCATTGGATTAATCTCCTCTGTCTAGTTATTTTCTGCATATTTGTTTAGTTAGTTATTCGTTAGGTTAATAATCGTGACAATAATTAGTTAAAAACAAAAGCTAGGATTCACATTCGTCTAGTTCCCCGTAGGATCGACCCGGCATTAACCTCTATACTACGATCCTTATACTTGAGGTTAACCGGTTTATAAATATTATTACTTGTTTATTCGCATTAGATAAATCCGGGACAAGTTTTTGGCGCCGTTGCCGGGGAGGAGGCTGAAACCGGAGCTACACGTGCACCCCCTAAGAAGAAAGCTAAGAATGTTGCCCCTCTTGCTATGCCCCGTCGATTCGTCAATCCACGAGCTCATAGTGCCTACACTAAGGATTATGTGACTCGGAGTATGATTTTTGACAGAGAGGTCAAGACACAACAAGTTGATCCGGCTTTCGTGAAGATGCTTAAGGCTCGGAAGTGGGATGAGTTACTGAAGATTCCTCCTAACCCGGTGAATGATTCTATAGTGAGAGAGTTCTATGCGAATTGTTCGAGACGGATTTGGATGGCGGTTTTGTGATGGTTCGAGGTGTCAAGGTGCCTTTTCCGCCAAGGTGATCAACGAGAAATATAAGTTGCCGGCGTTTCGTGGCTTGGATTACAAGGAGGAGATCGCTAGACGGCATAATGAGGAGGGTAAGGACCCAATGGAGGAGCTGCGATTGAGAGTTTGTCGGATGTGGCATGGGTGTTGAGACCGAATGGTGATAGGAAGGAGTTAATCACCACGACTTGACCGAGGATTGGCGAGTCTCATCGCCGGTTTATCCAGAGTCGGTTGATTCCCAAGAATAATCTCACACATTTCTATCTTAGTGATCTTGGGATGTTGTATGCGTTGGTTTTCGGGTTGAATGTTGATGTTGGGCAAGCGTTGTTTGATGATGTTTTGGCGAACCGAAGGTATCTACCGGAGTTTGATAGTGCCCCATTTGATACATCGATTATGTTTAGATCTTTGGGTTCTTTGAGTATACATCAGACCACAGGACTAAGAGTTACCCTCTATTCGTAGAGAAAGTCGTTCCCGTTTGAGCCTGGTTCTACATCGGCACCGCCTCAAGCCTCGATTCTTTGGATTATCTTCTTCCGAGATTACTCAAAGATAGTATGGCTCATAGTTTGAGGGCGATGTTGAGTGATATCCGGGATGGCCAGGATAATATCTTATCGGTTTTGGAGTGTCTAGTTGATGGGAGGCAACCGAGAGATCGGGGGGTATTCAGTGCGAGTAACATGGATTATGTCTTCTCCGAGCAGATAGAGAGGGTGATAGCTGAGGTGGTCAAGATGGAGGAGAAGCCCGAGTCAGATGAGGAGGATGAGCCCCCGGTAGAGCCTGCTACTGCGTCTACTACGCAGCCTGAGCCTACACCGACGCCGTCCCTTTGTCGCACCTACCTGGACCCTCCTCATGTTGATGTTCCTGTTGCTGAGACGACTCCGGGGCTACCTTGATTTTTATTTGCTTTACATCTTTCTGGTTGTTGCACTTTTTGATACATTTCATTCGATTTATTGTGTACTATACATTTTGTTACTTTCCTTTTGGTTACTATTCATGGTTCATATACTTTACGGTTTCTCGTTCGTGACTTGTGTTGACATATTTATTTGATGGTCCTATCTTTTCATCCGTTTGAATTATTATCTCTACTGCCATATTATACCCCGTTTCCCCCGAGTTTTCTGTTTTCTCGAGTGTTGCAGAGGTGGTTTTTGTCGAGTACTCGTTGAGTTACGTTTGGACGTTTTTTCCACGCTTTTTGCGAGCGTTGGCCCTTTCATGCTCCAGCCTGACCAACATCTCGATTTTTCTACGCAAATACAGCTAAGTTTCTTCTCATTTACCTTTCTGCACAACATGAGGACATGTTGAGTTTTTAAGTGTGGGGGAGGGGATAGTTGACGCGTATACGTTTAATTACTACGTTAGTTTATTTATTATGCCAAAAATACGCGTTAGTTGACGCGTATTGTTAAGGGTGAATTTATACGATTTATAACGCTATATTCTACGATATTTTTACCCGTAATTGTACTAAATTGCATAAGAAACGAGGGTTTAATGGATATATTGAGCAAATGATATTTTAGAAGAGTTAATCGCAAAATAGGTTGATTTATGTGTTTTAATTGTGATTTTATGATTATTTGAGCATTATTACATTTTGCGATGTTTTTATGTGTTATAGATACATGTTTGAGGCTCAAAAGATGATCAAAGGTTGATTAAGTTCGAGCTAATTAATGATAAAGAGATAATGAAGAAGTGGGATAGAGATAGAAGAGATAAAGATAAATAAATCAAAATCGATCATATCAAATCAAGGCGTCGAATCTCCGTCCAGTGGGCGGGCGTGCAGTGTAATTGAACGCAGCGCCCAGGATGTCATCTTTGATTCGAGGAAGTTTGACGCTGGAGTGGGACGCCGTCTGGACGAGCGCCTGGTCATGACTCGCCCGATTCAAGTTTTATTGAAGAGTGGGACGGGCGTTCAAAGGTTTCAGACGGGCGTCGGTGGCCGACTTAGCGAGAACCGACTTTAAAATCTATATATAGTAATTTGTTTTCTCCACAAAAGAGGATCATACACACATCATTCAAAACCCTAAACCTAAAGGCGGCTTTAGGCTGCGTTTTCATCTTTTATTCCTATTTTTATGCTCTTAATTTAGATTAAACACTAGTTACTTTTTATGCAATTGTTTTCGCAAATTTGAGTTCTTGAGGATGTTCAGAGGCTAAAAGCTTCATCAAACGAGTATTGTGAAGCCGTCCAACAATTGTTGATTTCGTTTTCTTCGATTATACTTGTGAGTTTTTAATAAAGGTTGTTTCTTATTCATGCTTATTCATGTTTAATTTGCTTTTATATCGGAAGATATGCATGTGTTGATTGTTTATTGTTGATGGAAGTCTTAATAAACCCTAGATCACCATGAATAAGAATAGTAATTCGAATCTATCATAACGGAAGTTAATAGGTCTGATTACTAGATTATAAACACAAAGTTTGCACCTTTGGTTATTAAACGCGTTAATCTTACATCGGAAGATAATAGATTGATAGATGAACTTTCTAAGGAATTAGGGTTCATGTTTAGGTAAGGTGAATTACAACCTGAATAAAAACTGCAATATAATCGAGATAGGGAATCAATGCTTGTTGGATAGGTGGATCAATCCTCGTTTGCTCGTTATAAATTTGATTTAAATCCTTAAAAGCTTGAATTTGTCTAGTTAGTTTACTTTTATACGCACCTTAGATTAGTTAGTTTAAATTGGTTGCGACCCGTATCTTTCCGGCTTTAGATCATCTCTTCTGCATTCGGCTTTTACGTTTTAGTTAAGTTTAATTTACAGTATTCGTTTAGTTTTATCCGTTATTTAGCTTAGTAATCGTGACATAGGTTAGTTAGATAAAAACTAGAAACCACAATCGTTTAGTTCCCCGTAAGATCGACCCGGCATTAACCGCTATTACTACGATCCTTATACTTGAGGTTAACCGGATTATTACTTGTTTATTTTGTGTTGATAAAATCCGTGACACGATATCGTTTAATTACTACGTTAGTTTATTTATTATGCCAAAAATATGCTCAATTTTCAAAAAAATTTCCTATACTTGTGTTTTTGTTTTGTCGAGTAGGCAATTCGACGTGAAGTTCGTTGTTTTTGCAATCATCTATGCGATATTTCATATGTTTGATAAGTTAGTTGTTTCACCAAGATTTACATTTCACGAGCCATAGTGAATGATGAGCTATTTTATTAAGTTATACCCGTTGTGGATCGGTAATTTTTGATTATCTTTTAAGTCATGTGCTTAGTGCTACGTGCATATCGTGAGATTTATGATAGTTTGTATTTAGTTCCGTGATACGTTATATCTGCGTGAATATCTAGACGTTTGAATGTGATAAGTAACACGGGAATGAGGCGCCAAGTGTGTCGAGACAGACCCAGTGAAGGCTTAACCTCATATGCAAGAAGTCGTTAAAAGAAATCATTAAACTTTCGGACATGGGAATCATTATATGCCATCGCGGATAGTGAATGGGTTTCCCGACTCAAGTAGTTCCCAAAAAGGTGGAATTACAATTGAAAAGAATGAGAAGGAGAGGAAATTGCATTGAGGCTTGTTTCGGTTACGAGTTCTGATGCATCGATTATCGAAAGCTCAATGAGGTAACCATGAAAGATCACTTTCCCTTCCATTCATTGACCGGATGCTCGGCGTCTGGCGGGACACGATTCTCTTGTTTCCTAGATGGATATTCAGGATATTTCCGGATACCCATTGATCCGGTGACCAAGAAAAGACCACCTTCACCTGCCGCTTATGGTACATTCGCCTACTGAGGCGAATGCCGTTCGTCTCTGCAATGCCCAGCTACATTCCAATGATGTATGCTAGCCATCTTTGACGGGCTTGTAGAAAAGTGTATGGAGATTTTTATGGACGATTTTTCGGTTTTTGGTCGATCTTTTGATGATTGCCTTGACAATCTTGATCAGTGCTATCCGGATGTGTGGAAAAGAACCTAGTACTTAATTGGGAAAAATGCCATTTCATGGTAGATGAAGGAATAGTTCTTGGCCACAAGATCTCCGCCAAGGGTATAGAAGTTGACGAGGGCAAAAGTAGAAGCTATCGAGAAGATGAGCTATCCTAAAAATGTCTTGTGAAGTGAGAGGTTTTCTTGGACACGGCTAAACCTACAGAGAAGGTTCATTCAAGATTTCTCCAAGATAGCCAAGCCCCTGTCCACTTTACTAAAGGAAGCGTTGAGTTTATTTTTGATGAGAGCCGCAAGCAAGCAAGCGTTTGAGGAGCTTAAGGATCGCGTTTAATATCCGCTCCGATTCTTATATCGCTTCGATTGGAACCTACCATTTGAGCTTATGTGCGACGCATCAAATTATCTTTCACAGCTTGTTTCTAGGGCAAAAGATCAAGGGAAGTTCCAGCCTATCTATTACGCAAGTCACACATTGAACCCTCTCAAGTTAACTATACTACTACTCAAAAGGAAGGCTGCTGCGGCGTAGTCTTTGCTATGGACAAGTTTCGTAGTTACTTGTTAGGAGCTCAAGTGATCGTGTGGGTGATCACGCCGCTTATGCTGCGTTACGATGACTAAGAAAGAGGCTAAACCGCGCTTACTCGTTGGATATTGACCCTACAAGAGTTTGACGTTCAAATTAAGGACAAAAAGAGCGGTGAGAATGTAGTAGCGGATCATGTGTCTAGGATGTTAAATGAGGAAAAGAATGAACCGGATGATATAGATCTTTACTTTCTCTCAGAGAACATCATCTTGATCGATGGCCGCCCCCCGATGTTCCATGGTATTCTTCCATTGTAAACTACCTTCATGGCCGTTATCTCAATCCAGAGATGTCTTATCAGGAGAAGAAAAAGTTCTTCTCGGATTTAAAATATTTCGTTTGGGATGAACCTTATCTTTTCAAGATCTGTAAAGATGGTTTGCTTAGGAGATGTATTCCAGAATCTGAGCAACGTGACGTCATTGAGCAGTGCCACAGTGGACCCACAGGAGGTCACTTTGGTCCTTGGAAAACCGTTGCTAAGATCTTTCAATCCGGTTTCTATTGGCCTACGATCTTTAAAGATACGGAAGCTTTCTGTAAAGCTTGTGATAGGTGCCAAAGAACCGGTACTCTGACAAGGCGTTTTGACATGCCTTTAAAACCCATCCTCGAATGCGAAGTCTTTGATGTATGGGGTATCGATTTTATGGGACCTTTCCCATCATCTTGCGGTAATAAATACATCTTAGTCTGCGTGGATTACGTGTCTAAATGGGTGGAGGCCCAAGCCACTCCTCACAATGATCATAAGACGGTGATGAAATTTCTAAAGAAGAATATTTTCGTGAGGTTTGGATGTCCACGTGCCTTGATCAGTGATGAAGGGACGCATTTCTGCAACCGACCCCTAGAGAAAGTTCTCGAAAAATATGGTGTCCGGCATAAAATTGGCACACCATATCATCCGATGACTAGTGGTCAGGTTGAAAGGAGCAACCAGAGCATTAAGAAGATCTGGAGAAGACTCATTAATGATCATAGGAAAAGACTCGGAGTCTAAAGTTGGATGATGTCTTTGTGGGCATATCGAATCGCCTATAAGACCCTATGGGTACATCACCATATCAAATGGTCTCACGGAAACCATGTCATCTCGCTGTCGAGTTAGAGCATAGAGCTTATTGGGCTACAAAGTTTCGAACTTTGATTCCCAATCTTGTGGGAAGCATCGACTCTGCTAGATTACATGAAGTCGACGATTCGGACTCCAGGCCTATGAAAGTGCCAGGGTTAGTAAAGATAAGATGAAGCTACTCCACGATGCTAAGATTAAGAAAAGAGAATTTCGTGTCGGCGAACAAGTTCTTCTATACAATTCTAGGTTACATCTGTTTCCTGGAAAGTTAAGGACACGTTGGTCCGGCCCTTTCGAGATTCTCCAAATCATTCCGGAGGCGTTCTAGAACCGTGGTTATAGTGGTGAACCGTTTCGGGTCAACGGTCAAAGGTGCAAACACTATATTGGTGAACCCAAAGAGACATCTTTGATTGTTAAATTTCTCGACATTCTCGGATGTGGTGTTACTCAGGTCGAAGAGTTTGACGAGTTATCACCGACTTGTTCTCTCGAGGATGACGGTAGTGATCCGTCTGAAGAAGTTCTAGCAGTAGTCTTGATATGGAAGAGTTTGAGAGGAGCGACAACTTAAACGTCATCGGAGGAGTCGGAGGAGAAAGAACACAACCATGGGAAACTTAAGAAGGTTTGGAGAGCTTTCAAAGATTTCACCCCATGTGTGAGATCTTGTTTCGCAGCGACCCACACTACGGATCGAGCTTACACGAGGTAGGTGGTGGCGAGAAAGGTTAAATGGCCTCGATCCAGTGAGCTTACAATGTGTCGAGCTAACGACATTAACCAAAAAAGCGCCACTAGGGGGCAACCTAGATATCGTTCTTTTAGTTGTTTTGTTTTATGCTTTGATAGTATTAGTATTTAAGTTTAGTTTATTCGGTTTTAGCCTTATTAAGTTTTTGTTTTTATCATCGATTAGTTGTGCTTTCTAGATATGGATTTGGTGTTCAAGCCAGAGGAGTTTCCTTTCCTTAGGAGGATTCCACTCATTCTTTGTAGATGACGGACCGGGAGGAACCATCGTTTTGCACGTAGATTTTGACATTAGTACCCGCGTCAAGACGGTCACCTATGTTCTCATTGTTCCCCGTTGTTCGGGAGGTGGAGACTTTACTACCGAGGAGTTTACAGCAGCTCTAGGGCGTCCTTACACCATCCTCAATGATCCGATCTTTGACAGATTTAGCGCTAGTCTTTGCAAGTGAGCACTTTCGAGGTGTTGATGTATTTGGTGAGGATCGGGGTTTACAAGATGAGTATGACTTCCCTCCGGCGATTGACATGCTCCGCCGTCTCATTCGAGTGATCGATTGGTCGGACATTTATGATGACTAGCGTTCTTAGGATGTTGCGTCGAGCAAACGACGTAAAACAAAAGCGCTGAGTGGGAGGCAACCCACTGTTTTCCATCTGTTTTTATTTATTTTCTAGTAATTTTATGTACTTCATTTGATTTTTAATTGTATTTTTGAAGTTTTATATAAGTTTAATAAGAAGGGCAAATTTTGAATTTGATTTGTATGGAAATTTTATAATTTTTGCACTTAAACTGCTTGGACGCCCGTCCAGAACTCTGGACGCCCGTCCGCCTTGACCAATTTTAGGACGGCGTCCACTAAGCACGACGCCCGTCTGCTTTATTCCCTCCAATCCTGTATGTGATTCAAAATCTTGGACGAGCGTCTAATAAACTGGACGCCCGTCCAGTTCATCCGTCTTTCCAGAGGACGCCCGTCCACTGAGTTGGACGAGCGTCCAACCTCTGTCTATATATACCCCTTCATCGAGTGAACCCTCACTTTTCAGAATTTCAAAAATCAAAAACGGGTTCTCTCCCTCCTTTTGCCCTAAAATCGTCGATTCTACACCGTTTTGGGCGATTCAAAGTGCTACAGGCCGCCCTTGATACCCTCTCTTTGATTTTCATAACCAAATCCCCCAAAACACGATATTTTTGGAGAATCAGACCCCATTGCAGTCCGACTTTTGTGAAGAAAAATTTGATTTTGGAGGTCATTCTTGTGTTGTTTGGACTCGTTTTCACCTCAATCAACATCTACTCACCCTACTCGGTAAGTTAGTAACAACTTTTCTAGATTTCATTCACGTTTTTGTGAGTTCGATCTTTGGGTCGGCTCGTTTTCTTGAATGTCACCTTAATTTGTTTTTTTCTGGTTTTGGTGTTTCTTTCTGCTCTGTTTTGGTGATGTGGTGTTGTGATGGGTGATGAATGGATTGTTTGGTGATGGTTATGGTGGTGGATGTGGTTTGGTTGTTTTGAAATCCCGCTTTGGATGTTAAACGGGTAACTTTTGTGCACATTAGGATTGTTTGGTTTAGACTAGGCGTGGAAATGGTTCATAAGAAGGCAGTTGTGAAGAGGCATGGTAAGGAAGTGGCCCGGGAGGCGGGGAAAAAGCGTAAAGAGATTGACCCCACCTTAGTTGATCCTAACCGGGGTGTGAGTATTCGTGAGCAACCTCCTAGAGCCACCCACACTAGGGCGACCTTAAGAGATGAGCCAACCTCGGAGTCTGGGACGGATGATGATGTGCCTTTGGTACGGATGCCTAGAGTTCAGAGAGGTGGAGGTTCGTCTAGGGCTGAGGAGACTGTCGATGCTACCCGGGAAGAGGAACCAGTTGCACCTAGGGCAGCCCCTCCTAGAAAGAAGTCTAAAACCGTTGCCCCGATGCCATTGCCTCGTCGATTCGTGAACCCTAGAGCCCATGAAGTTTATACTAAACATTACTTTTCAAGAAACATGTTGGTTGAGAGGGCTATTTTGGAGGCGAAGGTCGATCCAGGGTTCGTTAAGTTGCTTAAGGATAGGAAATGGGAAGCCTTGATGACAATCCCGACTACCCCGGTGAATAGCTCCCTAGTTCGGGAATTTTATGCAAACTGTTCGGAAACCGACTTGGGGACAAAGGTAGTCGTGGTTCGAGGGGTAGAAGTTCCCTTACACACGGAGGTGATTAATCGGAAATACAACTTAGCGGCTTTCGAGGGTCGGGATTATAAGGAGGAGATTGTGCATAGACAGAGTTTGGGACAGGATCCTTTGGAGGAATTGAGATTGAGAGTTTGCCCGGATGTGGCCTGGACGTTGAGACCGGGAGGAGACCGGAAGGAGTTGGTTACCACGACCTGGACGGAGGATTGGAAGGTCCAGTGTCGATTCATTCAGAGTCGGTTGTTGCCTAAGAACAACTTGACACATTTTCATATAGGTGACCTGGGCATGTTGTATGCGTTGACATTTGGCTTGAATGTGGATGTGGGACAGGCATTGTATGACGAGATCTCGATCAATCGAAGGTTTATACACGGAGCTTGATCATCCTCACTTGATCCACGGCTTTGTGTCTCGATGCCGGTGTGCACGAGTTTGGGGCGGATCATAAACCGAAGAACCCTAGGCCTATACAAAGGGAAAAGAGTAAGCCCTCGGGACATTCTGAGCCGGAGGCACCTCCGAGCCTGGTTCATCGGCAACGCCTCGTGCATCCTCCCTTCCTCCTTTATCTCCCGCCAGGATGCGGTTAAGCATGGCCAATAGTTTCCGGGAATGGCTCGGTGATATTCGGGATACAGAACAACATTTTGACGATTCTTGATGCATCCGTGAGGGGCGGCGGCCGAGGATGAGCAGGATCTTCAATCCGAGCTCCGTTGATTTTCTTTTTCTCGATGAGATTGAGCAGGTCGTTGCGGATGCTCTACACGACTCGAGTCATCTTGGATGAGAGCATCATCGACTCGGCGGCTAGGCTACGGCACCACCTTCTAGACCCTCCTCTCGATCCTCCTCCGGTGATGATTCTGCGGCACCGAGCCAACCTTGATCTTATTTATCTATTTTCACGTTGGTTGTTTTGTATTGACATTTTTACTTACGGTTCGTTGTAATTTTGATATTGCTACTATTTATTTTCAATGGATCATGTAAGCCATAAAGGCGCGCGTACTTTCATTTCAAGCGTGTTTCAACTTTCTCGGATGTATTGTGTGCTATCACTTTGCTTTATCTTTATTTCGATTCTCTTTTCATGTTGGTATGACTCCCCGTTTTCCCCGAGATGGTTCCATGTTGTCTAAGATGTGCAGGTATCTACATTGTCTGGTTACGCATTCTTGATATCATTATGAAGGCTCCGGCCTGACCAACGATTCGAGTTTCGATTTATATCAGCTAAGTCTTTTCCTTTTTCTTTCGTTTTGCACAACATGAGGACATGTTGATTTTTAAGTGTGGGGGAGGGGAATGTTTCGATATGTATCTACACATGGGCTTAATTCGTAATGTTTCTATGCAAATGAGCATGAGCTAAAATTTTTAAAATTTTCCGACACTGTTGTTTTTGTTTTGTCCCGAGTAGGCAATTCGATTCAATGTTCGCTACTTTTATAATCATTTAAGCTATGTATCATATATTTGGTAAATTAGATGTTTCACCTGACACTATTTTTCACGAGCCATAGTGAATGATGAGCTAATTTATAAAGTTATACCCCTTTTGGATTAGTAGTTTTTGATTATCTCGTAAGTCATGTGCTTAGTGCTACGTATATATCGTGAGATTTATGATAGTTTGTATTTAGATCCGAAGTATGATATACTGTGAATATCTAAGGTTTGAATGTGATAAGTAACACGTAACCTATTGTCAAAGTGAAAAAGTTGAATTAATATGAAGAATTATTGGGTGTGTCGAAAGCTAGTCGATGATTTGAGTGAGGTAGGGTATACCACGTATGTCCTATACCACTATGATGACTAAAAGCTCACGACAGTCAGAAGAAGCTGCCTTATGATTGGAGTAAGGTAGGGTATTATCTCGAAATGTCCTATTCTGCTATGACAGGGCAAGAGCTCATTTCGATGTGTGTTTTAAGTGAAAAGTTAAATCAAGCGATAAAGTGTTATGAAATGTATATAAGACTAAGTTATAAATGCCTTATCCCAGTATAAACCGGATGAGATATGTTGTAGGGATTATCCTCTCGAGTATTTCGTGAAAGGCCCTAGATATATTCGATCATTCTTTTCGGGATATATCACGTTTGTAGGGTGCATCTTATGAGTGTCCTTTATTACTAGTCTACAAGGGGGTATTAGCTAGTTTTGCTTTGAGTTTCTCGAGTTTGGATATAGTGGAAGTTTATTATGGCTATGCACACGCACAAGGGTGAACTTCTGATTTAGTGGATATGTGTTATGCACGTTTAGATGCCTGTTTTTCTCTCGAGCCTAACTTTTGTTTTGTTTTGCTCGGGACGAGCAAAAGTTTAAGTGTGGGGGAGTTGTTAAGGGTGAATTTATACGATTTATAACGCTATATTCTACGATATTTTTCCCCGTAATTGTACTAAATTGCATAAGAAACGAGGGTTTAATGGATATATTGAGCAAATGATATTTTAGAAGAGTTAATCGCAAAATAGGTTGATTTATGTGTTTTAATTGTGATTTTATGATTATTTGAGCATTATTACATTTTGCGATGTTTTTATGTGTTATAGATACATGTTTGAGGCTCAAAAGATGATCAAAGGTTGATTAAGTTCGAGCTAATTAATGATAAAAGAGATAATGAAGAAGTGGGATAGAGATAGAAGAGATAAAGATAAATAAATCAAAATCGATCATATCAAACTGGCGTCCGAATCTCCGTCCCGTGGACGGGCGTTCTGGTGTAATTGAACGAGCGTCCAGGATGTCATCTTTGATTCAGAAGGTTTGGACGTTGGAGTGGACGCCGTCTGGACGAAGCGCCTGGTCATGACTCGGCCCGATTCGAAGTTTTATTGAAGAGTGGACGGGCGTTCAAGGTTTCAGACGGGCGTCCGGTGGCCGACTTAGCAGAACCGACTTTAAAATCTATATATAGTCGGCTGTTTTCTCCACAAAAGAGGATCATACACACATCATTCAAAACCCTAAACCTAGGGGCGGCTTTAGGCTGCGTTTTTCATCTTTTTATTCCTATTTTTATGCTCTTAATTTAGATTAAACACTAGTTACTTTTTATGCAATTGTTTTCGCAAATTTGAGTTCTTGAGGATGTTCAGAGGCTAAAAGCTTCATCAAGCGAGTATTGTGAAGCCGTCCAACAATTGTTGATTTCGTTTTCTTCGATTATCTTTGTGAGTTTTTAATAAAGGTTGTTTCTTATTCATGCTTATTCATGTTTAATTTGCTTTTATATCGGAAGATATGCATGTGTTGATTGTTTATTGTTGATGGAAGTCTTAATAAACCCTAGATCACCATGAATAAGAATAGTAATTCGAATCTATCATAACGGAAGTTAATAGGTCCGACATTAGATTATAAACACAAAGTTTGCACCTTTGGTTATTAAACGCGTTAATCTTACATCGGAAGATAATAGATTGATAGATGAACTTTCTAAGGAATTAGGGTTCATGTTTAGGTAAGGTGAATTACAACCTGAATAAAAACTGCAATATAATCGAGATAGGGAATCAATGCTTGTTGGATAGGTGGATCAATCTCGTTTGCTCGTTATAAATTTGATTTAAATCCTTAAAAGCTTGAATTTGTCTAGTTAGTTTACTTTTATCTCGCACCTTAGATTAGTTAGTTTAAATTGGTTCGCACGTATATCTTCCCGGCTTTAGATCATCTCTTCGTCGCTTTTACGTTTTAGTTAAGTTTAATTTACGTATTCGTTTAGTTTTATCCGTTATTTAGCTTAGTAATCGTGACATAGGTTAGTTAGATAAAAACTAGAAACCACAATCGTTTAGTTCCCCGTAAGATCGACCCGGCATTAACCGCTATTACTACGATCCTTATACTTGAGGTTAACCGGATTATTACTTGTTTATTTTGTGTTGATAAAATCCGTGACACGTATACGTTTAATTACTACGTTAGTTTATTTATTATGCCAAAAATATGCTCAATTTTCAAAAAAAATTTCCTATACTTGTGTTTTTGTTTTGTCCCGAGTAGGCAATTCGACGTGAAGTTCGTTGTTTTTGCAATCATCTATGCGATATTTCATATGTTTGATAAGTTAGTTGTTTCACCAAGATTTACATTTCACGAGCCATAGTGAATGATGAGCTATTTTATTAAGTTATACCCGTTGTGGATCATGGTAATTTTGATTATCTTTTAAGTCATGTGCTTAGTGCTACGTGCATATCGTGAGATTTATGATAGTTTGTATTTAGTTCCGTGAGTACGTTATAATCGTGAATATCTAGACGTTTGAATGTGATAAGTAACACGGGACTAATGTCAATTAAAAAGAAAAGTTAATAGTTGGTTAATATGGGTGTGTCGGAAGCTAGTCGATGATTTGAGTGAGGTAGGGTGTACCACGTATGTCCTATACCACTATGATGACTAAAAGCTCACGACAGTTAGGAAAAGCTGCCTTATGATTGGAGTAAGGTAGGGTATTATCTCGAGATGTCCTATTCTGCTATGAGGGCAATAGCTTCTTCTAATGTGTGTTTAAAGTGAATAAGTTAAATTAACTAAAGAATTGTTGCGAAATGAATAAGGCTTAGTTTCGGTTAATCTTATCCCAGTATAAACCGATGGATATGATGTAGGGATTATCCTCTGAGTATTTGTAAAGGCCCTAGATATATTCGATCATCTTTTCGGGATATGTCACGTTTGTAGGGTGCACCTTATGAGTGTCATTTATTACTATTACGTGAGGGGGTAATAGCTAGTTTTGCTTGAATCAATTTCAAGTTTGGATCTAGTGGAAGTTCCCTATGAGCATGCACTCACACACCGGTGGACATCTAAGTTATTGGATGTATGTTATATTTGTTTAGATGCATGCTTTCCTTTCTCGAGCCTAATTTTCGTTTTGTTTTGCTCGGGACGAGCAAAGTTTAAGTGTGGGGGAGTTGTTAAGGGTGAAAATCTATGTTTTATTATGATATATTTTACGGTATTTTCCCCCTTAATTGGATTGATTGCATAATAAATGGCCCTCATATGGAAATATTGAGCATACTAGGTTTTTAAGGACTTATTCGCAATATTGAATAAATTATGTGTTTTCATCATGAATTATAATTAATTGGACTTTATTACAGTTTTGCGATGTTTTCCATGGTTGTAGGTGTGTTCAATGTGCTCAAATGATGATCAAAAAGGGTTAAAACTCGAGCTATAAAGATTTAAGAAGAGATAATGATGAAGTGGATTGAAGGAAAGAGATAAAGATGCAAAAATCGCATTCAAGTCATCCTGAACGTTCGTCCATGCAGCGTCCATGGTGAACGAGCGTTGGAAATATCGGACGAGCGTCCATGGAGACAATCTTGATACTGAGAGAGTCCGAACGGAGTTTGAACAGCGGTGAGGAGTTCGTGAAATGCAGACGAAGCGTCCATTGAAGCGAGACGGGCGTCCGTCCGCCGACTTAGTGAAACCGCCTCAAATCTCTATAAACATCGGCCTATTTTCACACATTGGGACACGAGTTTTACAATCTTAAAACCTAAAACCCTAGGGCGGCCTTGGCTGCGATTTTACACTTTTATTTCCGTTTTATGCAATTTTAAGTTCGATCAAAGTAGGTTAGTTCTATGTTACTTTTTCGCTTTTACGGGTTCTTTGAGGATGTTCAGAGGCTAAAACCTCCTTCAAACGAGAATTGTGAAGCCACAAAGCATTGACTTGATCTCTTTATTTCGACTTTTCTTGTGAGTATTTATTACGGTTGTTTCTTATCTATGCATATTCTTGTTTTAACGCAATTATATTGGAAGATATGTTGTGTGCTTGATATGTTATTGTTTGATGGAAATCTTGAATAGCATAGATCACCATAGATAAGAATAGTTCATCGATTTACATTAACGGAAGTTAGTAAGTCTAAAAACTAGATCGTTAACGTAAAAGTTGGCACCTTTGATCTCTTTAACGTGTTAATTTAGTATTGGAAGATATTAGGTTAATAGATGAATTGCCCAAGGAATTAGGAGTTCATATTTAGGTAAGGTAAATCACAACCGAATTAAATACCACGTAAAATCGAGATAGGAGATCAATGCATGTTGATAGGTGGATCAATCCTCGTTTGTCTTTTATAAACTTGATTTACAATCCTCATAGCTTAGTTTAGATTAGTTAATCTATTTTCCTGCACTTTTAGTTTATTTTATCGCTTTCAAATCTCTCCTAGCATTGGATTAATCTCCTCTGTCTAGTTATTTTCTGCATATTTGTTTAGTTAGTTATTCGTTAGGTTAATAATCGTGACAATAATTAGTTAAAAACAAAAGCTAGGATTCACATTCGTCTAGTTCCCCGTAGGATCGACCCGGCATTAACCTCTGTGCTACGATCCTTATACTTGAGGTTAACCGGTTTATAAATATTATTACTTGTTTATTCGCATTAGATAAATCCGGGACAGGCGTCCACTATTTTTGGACGAGCGTCCAGGGCCTTTAGACGAGCGTCTGGTCCTTCAGACGAGCGTCCACCTGGAGCTGGTCTTCCAGCTTGTTCATTTTGGCTTTCGATGAGGGATTGTTATCTAAATGAACTAGGATGGTCAATTAATCACCTAATATAACACAACTTGCTAGATAAAAGATTAAACACCATGTGGTCTTGGGTAGATCCTGAAGATCTATAGCGTGATGTGTGAACAGACAGTCAAAGTGAGTGTCCTATCGGCTCGCAGCCTATCGGCATCGCCCGTATGTTCATACTATCGGAACCGGTTATTGTATCCTGAAGATTTCAATACGTTCCGGGTTATTGTATCCTGAAGATTTCAATATGTCACGCCCACCTTGATAGCATGTTGTAACAAAGATAAGCTAAGTAGTTCTGATTTAGGCATATTGGGAGATGTAACCTTTATGCGTAGAATCGAGTCCGTCTTGCCTTTTAGTTGAAACCTAATAATGTTCAATCTTTTATATATTCTAAGCTTAAACGTACTTCTCTCCCTTGCTGAGTTTTATATACTTACCCCTTGTGCATTTTACATTTGTATGTGCTTGGGGTGAGAGAAAGCGAACAGATTACGAGTATTACGAGGAGTATGTTCCGAGGAGGATCTCTGAGCTTGATATTTCATTTTATGCACTTTTATTTATATTTGAGTTGTTGATGTTGCGTGGAACACCAGATTTGCGGTAACAGTGTTTATCTTGAGGATATAAGGCTGATATGAATGATTTCTCCGGTGTGGTTAGGGTGGCGAGTGAGAACAAGGCTGCCGGATCAGTTTACAAGATGAACAAGTTAATCAGTCGAAAAGTTGGTAGAGTTTCTGCTTGTATTAGATTTATAGTTAAAGCTTGAGAGAGAGTCCTCCTTTTTATTACAATGTGATCCCATATATATATAGGCTAAAAAGTAAGTCGGTTTACTGTTTATCGACAAGACAACTGAGAGTATATAGCTAAGTTAAGCATGCATGCAATACAAGTGTCCTAGCCAGCTGTAAAGTGTTGCCAGCTGGATTGGCCAGCTGGATAAGCTTGACGAGCAGCGAGTAGCAAGAAGTATGGTCGAGCAGCGGACTCGGTTGTGCCTTAAGTATATAGGTAGGAATCACATGGAGAGAATGGGTCCGGCTTACTGTTGGCGGACATGATCCGGCCTACTGTTGGCGGATAGGCCCCGGTTTGTAGCTAGCGATTAGAAGAAGCTTGGTGGCAGCGGCCAGAAGAAGCTTGGCGCGCCGGCCGGAGGTGAAGCCCATTATATCGTGTTGATGGGCCAAGATTGTAGGCCCAATATGGATGAACAGGGCCCCATTCCAATCCGGGTATATCAATGGCCCCCTACTCTGTGCCTGGCGTGTCCGCCAAGGCGGAGAGTAGAATTTGAAGAACCTTTGGTGGAGCTCCTTCGTAGTCGCTTGTGATAGAGGCTTTTGACACTGTTTTATCGAGCTTGAACCGGTGAAAACCACTAGTGATATGCTGTGCATTTGTAGCGAACAGGCTTGATCGCCGATAATGTTCTATCGGGCTTGAACCAGTGTTGGTGAAAACCACTAGCTATATGCTGTGCATTTGTAGCGAACAGGCTTGATCGCCGATAATGTTCTATCGGGCTTGAACCAGTGTTAATATCGCGCGAGCGAATTACGATTGATCGCCGACAACGCTCTGGTCGGGCTTAGATCGATCTCGGTTTGTTTGAAATAATGTTGGGAGATAGTCATACGCTGAAGTCGCTTATACCGCGTGATGTGATGCTCGTCAGAAGAAATTTGAACGGTTAGAAAATGTAAACGGATGTATCGGTACACTAAACGCCACGTCGACCACGTGCTCGACACGGCGGTTGAGCTGAACCGTCCCCCTTGCTCGATTGGTGGAGAGAAATCGGTAACCGTTCTCGCCATCATTACGTTTGAATTTTGAAAATCCCAAACGCCGTTTCCCTCTTTTTTCCTCCTATAAATAGAGGAGTTCCCCCCAACACTTACGCTTTTCTCCTCTTTCACTTCTAATAAATTCCTCCGGCGATAAAGCAAGGAAATTCGGCGATTGCAAGCGATTCGACGAGTGCTCTTTTCGGTCAAAGCTCAATACTTTATCACCTTCATTATCAATCAAAGTAAATTTCACTCTTTTATTGTTTGTCGATTCGATTATGCTTTTTATTTCTCCTATTCTTCTTACAAAATTCATGAATGCTGTGATTCTTGCCTCTGCAATTTTACCTCTTTCTGATGAATGCCATGAGCCCAAACCGTTTATGTTTTTCTGCAATTTATGGCTCTTTCTCTCAGAAGAACCATCGTATGTGCATGCTTTGGTTATGATTTCTTGCTATTTGTTCAAGTATATGTGTCTATGCTTTTGAATATGCATTTTAGGGTTTATCTGGTTTTGAATTTAGGGTATTTTTAAGAACTTGGGGGTTTTCTGGGTAGATGTTTGGGGTTTTTTGGGAATTTTGTATCTGTTTAAGGAAGATGGAAGGGCGAGGTGTCGGGGTGTGATTGCTCTCACCTCGACCCGATCTCCATGTCCGGGTGATAAACTGATCCACCTTGCCCTTTTTCTTTTCCAGAATGTCATCAGAGCACACACAATCAGACGAAGAGGCTAGGGCCGCAGCGGGTTATGGGTCAGAGGAGGTGAGCATGGAGGATGCTAGCTCTAGCGGTGACGAGGAGGAGATGGAAGAAAATCCAAACCCTGGACCCATTAACATAGAATCTGACCCAGAGGTCGCAGTTATTGGTGAGGGCGCTGTGGAGGGCGAGGTCGAAGATGACGACCAAACGGCACTAAGAGATCTCCTCACCAGGATGGAGAGGGTTTTAAAACCTGGAGCCGCTAAAAGTAGCGGCAAGATCAAGGAAGCCGTGGAAACCGCTGTGGTATCGGAGAAGCCCAAAAAATCTCCAAAAATTGTTGTACGCAAGAAAACCGCCGCTGAGGAGCCCGCAAAAAAGAAGAGGGCGCCCAAAAGAAGGTCCGCTGCGGTTGAAAATGAGCTCGCAGAGCAAAAACGGGCGGATAGTGAACTTGTAGCCCGATGGAGGGAGTTTAAGGATCGAGAAGATTATACTTCGGCGTTAGCAGCGTACGATATCTCGGCGGACTATCGTTTTGTTAGTATGGGCGCGACCAACATGCCATGGACCTGTGGCCGAGACCAGCAAGACTATCTGTGGCTGCATTATGATCATCTGGCAGCCGGACTCAGACCTCCCTTTGACCCATTCTTTGTTACTTTTATGGAAGAGCTGAAGGTGATGCCTTGCGACCTGAGTTTGGGAGTTGTTCGCGTGGTCATGTCCTTTATCATAATCAGTAGGTTGAGCGGGCGCGAACCGTCGATGCCGGTGCTCTTATATTTTTATAGTTTCTCCCGGAAGGGGCGGCGCCGCCAAATCCAACCGCGTAGTCGATCGAGTCATGGTAGACCCCGCTTGTTATTTGATCTTCCCGACAAGGTGGCGGATTGGGACAAAAGATGTATGAGGGTAGAGTCCCGGGTAGGCTGGCCGTTTGAGAAGCTAGCGGAGAATTCGGTCAAGACCGATCACTTGAATAAGATAAAACCCAATTTGACGATGATGAGTTTATCTCCGAGCTGAAAGACGATCTGGGCTATACCCGTAAAAATGAACCTCAGGCTAGGGCATTTAACTGGAGGTTGTTGCTTGAGGTCGCTCAGCCCTATCTTATACAAGCCGGACTTCCGGGAGCCGGTGTCGGCGAACCTTTAGTTGTAGTCGATCGGTTGCCGACCCATCCCGATTGGTACGGCGAAAGTGCCACCATGGGAGAGTTCATGCCTTCTCGTGTGAAATCATGGCGGTTATCCTAATATGCGAGCACCGAGTAGGATTTTTACTTGCATTCTTCTTGCTTCTTTTCATAATATGTCTCTTTTCATATGTTTCGTCGCTAATATATATTTGTTCCCCGCAGTACCATGGATAGATTAGTTCGTCGCGCGACCAATTGTCCAAGCAAAAGACCGTCGGTGAGGTGAAAAGGGCATTGAACTAAAAGGGATTAAGACAGCTTCTTCCCATGGTCGATTTGCAGACGCCGGCGGCCGGAGCCTCGGAGCTAAGGTCGCAAAATCATCCCACCGCCAAGAATAGAGAAACCGCGGTGGGCAAGACTACGGAAGCGCACCACTTACAAAGCCTTTCTTGGTGATAAGAAGAGGGTCTTTGTTGAAGAGCTTGAGCCCGCGGGAGATGAAAGTGGCTTGCAGGAGGTCCCTCCTTAAAAATCCAGAATCGATAAGGGTAAGGAAAATCAGTAGATCAAGGCAAACTGTGGGCCGATGAGGTTGCGCTCTGCGCCACGAAGACAAGTGGTGCCCTTCGTTGGAGTTCCTATTGGGCTCAGAGGTTGCCCCGCCGCTGGTTGGATAAAGAGTTTACGCGGCAACAACCTCTCGACCACGCCCAAGGCACGCACAATTGCAAGGGGTATCGCCGATGTGCCCCGCTGAGGCATTTTAGATGGGGTATCCCTAACGACATCCACCGAGATAGGCCGCGGGATAGCGGATAGGGTTGTGATGGCGGATCGACCGATCCCCGCCGTGCCTTCTCGGGAGTATTGATGATTTGTGGGGCTTATATGGCGCCACGGTGAGCATGGTAAACCTTCTTCTTGCTTTTGTTTTTATTCTTTTCTTCGTTATTTTTGCCCAAGTCAATATTGATTCCATTGTTTAATTTTCCTCCATTAGGTTGGTGCGGCTTGGCGCAGCTTTGTCAATGATTATAGAAATACCATAGCGAGAGCGCCGATGTCGAAAAGAGCTAGCCGAAACCCGTAAAGCTCTTGGTGCCGCAAATGCGATGTCTCTTTGGTCTTCGTGGGCGGTTAAGTGCGGTTGAGGCCGAGAACGAAACGAGAGCACGACTTTGCCGAGGCAAATAAGGTTAACTCGACCTCGTGGAGCGAGTAAATCCGTTGATCGCACTATGGAAGAGATGAAGTCGAAAGTAATCGAGGCTCAAGCTCATTGGGAGGCCGAAATAAAAGCGTGCAGCGGATCTGCAGAAACAATCGAAGGATCTAGGCTCAAGTGTTGAAGGCCACCAAGACCGCCGCCGATGACGGCTTTATGATGGGATATGACCAAGGGTTTTATCACATCGCGAGGTGCGCCCTGGCTCATGAAGATGGTACACGACCTTGATGTCTTAGAGGAATGGATTCTCACCCATCCCTTCTCCGATTATCTAAGAGAATTCCATGACCGCATACCTTCTCTCGATGTTGAGCTTCAGCCGCTATGTCCTGCAGTGTGATCCCCGACCTGGGTGGCTCTCGTGATAGAGACGAATCTAAGGGGCGTGTTCGCTGGCCACAGACCGAGAGAGAGAGCCGCTGAAGAAGGCGAGATCGAGCAGTCTGGTGAGAAGTCGACAGAGCTTACTGAGTCGGAGACCAATGCTGATCAGATGCTGCACCATTCTCTCCGTGAAGAGAATGTCCATAATGAAGAGATGCGGCCTGAGGATTCTTAATTTTGTGTTCCTTTTTTGTAAAACATTATTTCGATTTCGCATATGTATAACTCTTTTCCTTTTCTGCACTTTTGTCCGCACATTTGTCTCTGTAATGTCCAGCTTATAATTTTATTCACAAGTTTGTTTCCTGCCCGTTTTTTATGTATGATTGCTTTTTGCTCGAATTTATTGTCTAAATTGAGTCCGATGATAACAACATCCGTCCCCTTGTTTTAGATAAGATTCTAGGTCGATCTTGTGCGGACTCTGTATGAGATATGCCCCTTGAATCTTATCTGAAATAACTTGTTCGCTAGGAAGTTGTGCCCGCGTTAAATTTTCCAGCCGAAGTTTTGTTGAAAATTCTTCGAGAACAATTCTTTCTTACCCATGCATACTTTTAATAATTTGCATATAAAAAAAGAGAATGTAAAATCGGGCTTTATTAATTTCGACTCATCCCGCTAGATGAGTAAAGATTACAAGCAAAATAAGAAAGCCTAACCACTCACGTCAGAAACGAGAGGATAGCCATATCCCTAGCCGATTTATTACATGTAGTACCTTTTGAGGTTGTCCGCATGCCAAGGTCTATTGAGCTCGTAGCCTTGCTGATTTCTGAGGACATAAGTCCCTTTCTTGATCTCTCTTGCGACTTGATAAGGGCCTTCCCAATTTGCTGTTAGCTTCCCTTTATCAGGCTCCATACCCGTGGCCTTTCTGTTCCGAAGAACGAAATCCCCGACTTTAAATGAGTGGTCGCGGATTCGCTTGTCGTGTTGTTGTTTAGCGATTTGCTTGTAGTTCGCTAATCGATGATAAGTCGCTATTCTTTTTTCCTCCACCAGATCCAAGTCGACCGCTCGCTTAAAAGATTATTCGCCGATTCGTAACGCGACCACGATGCGGGTAGTGCCATTTCGATCGAATCATAGCCTCTGATCCATAGGTAAGGGCAAAAGGTGTTTCTCCTGTGGGTGTTTTGATCGTGGTGCGAAGTGACCAGAGTATGGCGGGTAGCTCATCGACCCATCCTCCTGCTTTTACCTTGTCATCTACGCTTTTCTTAAGCATTTTGATTATTTGTTTATTGCCGGCCTCACCGCCGCTTTTGAGGATAAGCCACGGACGATCGCCGGTGTTTAACTTTGAATTCTCACAAAGGTCTGAAAAGTCTTTCCTGAATTGTGGGCCGTGATCTGATACTACTGCCCGTGGAATGCCAAAACGTGAAAAAATTTGATCGTGTAAAAAATAACCTGCGGCTTTTGCGGTTATCTTAACCATAGGTTTTGCTTCGATCCACTTTGTGAAATAATCCACAGCTACTATGATAACTTTACATCCGCCTCTTCCTGGTGGAAATGGTCCGATGAGATCGAGCCCCCACATGTCGAAAGGCCAAGGTGCGGTCACGATGCTCTGCTCAACAGATGGTATTCGTGGGATGTCCGCATGCTTCTGACACTCTGGACATTCTCGAACCAATTTTTCTGAGTCTTTAAGAATTGTTGGCCAATAATACCCCGCGGTTATGACCTTCTGTGCCAAAGAGCGACTAGCGGGGTGACCTCCACACACTCCTTGGTGAAGTTCGATAAGGATTGTCTTGCTTTCTTCCTCTCGAACACATCGTAATAAAGGCCTTGTGCGGACCTTCGTGAGAGTATTCCATTGTTTAAGATATACCTGGCCGCTCTTTTCTTAAGTGCGCGAATTTTATCCGCTCCATCAGGCAAGGTGCCTGTTTCTATATAAGCCTGAATCTCATCGATCCAACATATAGTCGGCGCTGGTGTATCGATTTCCATGACTTGTGTTTCCTCAATGGCGGGTATAGCTAGATACTCTATCATAATTGAAGGGTCTGCAATTTCTTCTTTGAGTGATAATTTTGAGAGATAGTCTGCTCGCTCGTTGTCCTCTCTCCGGATTCTGATGAACTCGCAATACTTGAAGCCGCTTTTGAATCGTCGAACAATCTCACCATATTTCTCGAGAATACCACAGTGTGTGTCATAGTCCCCCGAGATTTGGTTGACGATGAGTTGGGAATCGCAATAAACTTCAACATTTTCCACATTTAGCTCCTTGGCCAGTTTGAGCCCAGCTATAACTGCTTCGTACTCGGCTTGATTATTCGTGGCCGGGAACTCGAACCTTAAAGCTTTTTCGATTTCCTCCGTCGATCCGGGTTCCATCAAAATTACTCCGGCCCCACAACCATTTCGGTTAGATGCCCCATCAACATATAAATGCCAACATTGATCTGGTTTACTCTTGGCCACAGCGGGCTCATGGGCTAACGGCGAACTGGGTTGTGGCGAGCTAAAGCTTGTCTCTACAATAAAATCTGGCAGCGCTTGACCCTTGATAGCTTTTCTGGGCTGATATTGTATGTCGAACTCAGTGATTTCGATTGCCCATCTGAGAAGTCGACCAGAAAGGTCCGGTTTATGCAATATTTGACGCAATGGACTATCCGTTAAGACAACTATCGTGTGTGAGGTAAAGTAAGCCCTGAGTTTGCGGGCAGCAATAACAAGCGAGTAGGCTAATTTTTCAATATTAAAATAGCGGCTCTCCACCGGACTGAGAGCCTTGCTTACATAATAAACGGGATTTTGGAGGGTTCCGGCCTCTTTGACAAGAACGGCGGCAACAGCCCGGTCTGAAGCCGCTAAATACAAAAACAAAGACATCTCCTCTATAGGGCTAACCAAAAGGGGTGGTTTCTAGATATTCTTTTAAAGCTTAATATGCTGCGAAACACTGCGCTCCATGAAAAAGTTTTGTCGCCTCCGAGAATTTTGAAGAAGGGAGACACCTTTCCGCCGATTCGATATGAAGGCGACCTAGCGCAATGATGCGGCCGTTGAGCCTCAGACTTCTTTGATGGTAGTAGGCTCTCTCATGTCAATCAAAGCTTGAATTTTTCTCGGATTAGCCTCGATGCCACGACGACTAACCATAAACCCCAGAAATTTGCCTGCCTGGACACCAAAGGTACACTTGGCTGGATTGAGCTTCATAGAATGTTTCCGGACATTATTGAAAGTTTCTTGAAGGTCAGCAGCGTGACCGTCCCCAGCGGACTTAACAACCATGTCGTCTATGTAAGCCTCCATATTTCTGCCTATCTGCGAACTGAAGACCCTGTTGACCATTCGCTGATAGGTCGAACCCGCATTCTTCAGCCCAAATGGCATCATTTCATAATAATACAATCCTCCAAATGCTCAAAGCCGTTTTTCTTTGTCGGACTCAACCATCCGCATTTGATGATACCTGAATACGCGTCTAAGAAACTTAAAACCTCAAAGCCGTAAATAGAGTCAACTAACCGGTCAATTCGTGGCGGTGATAAGGATCCTTCGGACATGCTTTGTTGATGTCCGTGAAGTCGACGCACATTCTCCACTTGCCGTTGTGCTTCTTTACCATAACCACATTTGCCAACCAAGTAGGGTAGGCAAGCTCCTTTATGATTCCCGCTTGTAGAAGCTTTCCGACCTCTACTTTCACCGCCGCCTCCTTTTCTGTTGAGAACTGACGCGCTCGCTGTTGTATCGGCTTGAAAGTAGGGTCGACGTTAAGATGGTGCAGGGCGACGTCTGGTTCGACTCCTCGCATGTCGGTAACCACCCAAGCAAAGGCACTCAAATTCTCTTTGAGTAATTGTATCAATTTTTCCTTTCAATAGGACTCGATCGAGCCCCTATCTTTATATTTTGCTCGGGATATTCCTCATTGATGACCACCTCGATCAACTCATCTTCTGCCGTAAAATCTGGCTCATCTCTGACTTGCAATGTTTCACACTCTACTTTGACTGGTTCAGGATCAACAACGACCCTGATCATGTCGATGTTCTCCATGTTATATGGCTGTTCGATTCGAATCCTCTTATTCCCTGTTCTCATCTCATGTATGTATGTCGTGACGGCGGCAGTTCATTGATCGACGTCCGATCCCGCCCCCAACATAAAACTTTGCTCGCCGATGCGGAATGGAAGCTACCATCCGAAATCGCTTTAAAGCGGGTGTTCCAATTATCATGTTATAATTGGATCAAGATCGACAACTAAAAACATCACCGTTTCCGTGCGTAAAGGGTGCATAATCTCCCATCTCAGACATCGAGGTCGATGGCCCCCTTGACCTGTATCTTATGATTGGTAAAGCCCTCAAGGGTGCCATTATGCGGTCTCAAATTAGAGTCGCTGAAACCCAACTCTTTGAAGCAGTTGTAATATAGGATACCGCGGCAAGCTCCTCAGATCAACCATCACTCTATTGACACAGCCCGATTGACGACCTTTGAGATGCAAAGGCACATATCCTCCGTATTGGTTGAAGTCACTAGCTCACTTCGAGTAAAGGCAAGGGGCACATTCACTCCTCGCAAAACTACAAAGCTTCTCCACATGTTTGTTGATGGAGCCGATGCGATTCTTAATCTGATTGTTAGTGGGAGGAGGCTCGGTTATCATTCTAATGTTCCTATCGAACTGACGAGCTTGCTGATTCCTCCTATCTGGACCACCGGTATCAAGTTTGAGGTGATCATGGTGTCCGCGAGCGAGCAACTTCTCTATTGCTCGCTTGAATTGGATACATTCATCGGTAGTGTGACCCTTATCCCCGTGATAGCCACAAAATTTGGATGCATCGCGGGGCTGCGTGTCGGGAACCATTGGGTATGGTTCGTATTTCGCCTCTCGATTTCATTCAACACTTGGGAATAGGAAATTCGAGCGCGTGAAATGCTCTTCCTTAAATCTTTCGGGTTTCTTAATTTCCTATCCGCCTCTGCTGGTGTCTCTTGGCGGCTACGCCAGCCCTCTGTTTGCCTTTGTTGGACGAAGACGCTCCTTCGTTTCCCGCAGATTGCAATGTACTTCCTAGTCGAGCTCAACATCTCTTGTAGGTTATTTGGTGGTGACAAAGCGAAATAAGACTTCAAGTACCCGGCTTCAACCCCTGTTTCAAAACTACTCATGACAACGTTATCCGCTATACCTGGTCGCTCATACACTTTGTAAAACCGCTCATAATAATCGCGAGTACCTCATCTGTCGCTTTGTCGGACCTCGCGTAGTCGATATCGTCTTTTAGGTCCTCCTACCGACTTGAATTTCGCTATAAACTTGTTGATCAGTCATCCCATGATAAAATCGATCCAGAGGAAGCTCGCAGATCCATGATCTTCGCCCGATCTTGCATTGATCCCACAAATGCTATACACCAAGCCTCATCGCTAGAGGTACACAACCGATTCTCGCTTTGAAAAGCGGATAGCCACCCGGAGGATCTGTTGCTCCGTGGTAGTTTATGAAATTGGGATAGTGAGTTCCTCCCTTGGAGCCGCTTTCGATATCTTTGGGATGAAGCACACTTGTTCCCCACGCCGGAACCGCTTTTAACACCCTTTGTTCCTTTCTCGTAATTCCTCTATCTGCTTTTTTCATGATGCCTATCTCTTCCTCGATTTGGGGTTGAGGTGGGGGCGCAACATAACTTTCTTCAACTTCCGAGTCCCCTGTCCTTCCAAGTCGGTGCGAACTCGCTGAGTGCTCCTTGGTCGCGACTTGAAATGCGCACCGCGATCGCCGATCGCGGGCCCCGCCTACCAAGTCTTGATTTCCTACCCTCTCTAGGATGTGAGGTTGCATGACTACTCTCCTCTATTTCGATCATTGTGGTCGAACCGCTTTTGGAGGAATGAATGTGGGCTGAATCTCGGTTTGTGCGGGTTGAGGAGGGTTGAATTTACGGATTGACCGAGGAGGTAATCCTTACGCAATGAGTAGTGCATTTCCTTCCCGCATTTCTTCAACATATTCCATGTGCGCTTGCAAAGCTATTTTATATGTATCCTGTTGTGGGGGAGCTCCCCCGGCTAAAATAGCTTCTTGTTCGTTAGTTGGGTTGGATGTCCCCGCGATTCCTTTTCCCTTGCTTTTCCTAACCGCTTCCTCGTGTATTTCACGGGCTTTCTCTCCTTTCCCCGTATGTATGCTCGCATGTCGGTTGTGTGAGAGGGTGGTTGACATCCGCCCCATCTCGACATAACCCTTCGGCTAGCCTCTCCACGGGCGTGCTGCGTTCCACGTGGCGATCCACGATTGGTCGCTTTAGCCGGTGTTGCGTGGTTCATGTTTTTCCCGCCCACCATGACTTATGATTTTTGGGCGGGTATTTTTCTCGACTCAGAATATAAGGTAACAATCGCTGTTTGTATCTCCCAGGCTATTTACAACTAAAGATGACCGATCTTTCCTTACTCAAGATCTCAAACCGCTAAAAGATGCGTAAACCAACCTGGTATTTTAGATGGACTCAAATGTGAGTTTGCAATGAAGTTGATGATCTCCTCTGTGCAAGTTGCTGAGAGGAAGAGAGCAGCGGATTCTGGGCTGTATTATCCCAAAAGAAAAAAGAAAATTTCAAAGCTTTGATGATCGACAGGCTGTAGATGATGATGACTTCGCCTGAGACACCGTGAAATCGTCTTTGTGGTGGAGTAAGTAGCCCTCGAATGCTGAATGATAATGATTGTTCCCGGTAACGGAGCCAACTGATGTTGCGTGGAACACCAGATTTGCGGTAACAGTGTTTATCTTGAGGATATAAGGCTGATATGAATGATTTCTCCGGTGTGGTTAGGGTGGCGAGTGAGAACAAGGCTGCCGGATCAGTTTACAAGATGAACAAGTTAATCAGTCGAAAAGTTGGCAGAGTTTCTGCTTGTATTAGATTTATAGTTAAAGCTTGAGAGAGAGTCCTCCTTTTTATTACAATGTGATCCCATATATATATAGGCTAAAAAGTAAGTCGGTTTACTGTTTATCGACAAGACAACTGAGAGTATATAGCTAAGTTAAGCATGCATGCAATACAAGTGTCCTAGCCAGCTGTAAAGTGTTGCCAGCTGGATTGGCCAGCTGGATAAGCTTGACGAGCAGCGAGTAGCAAGAAGTATGGTCGAGCAGCGGACTCGGTTGTGCCTTAAGTATATAGGTAGGAATCACATGGAGAGAATGGGTCCGGCTTACTGTTGGCGGACATGATCCGGCCTACTGTTGGCGGATAGGCCCCGGTTTGTAGCTAGCGATTAGAAGAAGCTTGGTGGCAGCGGCCAGAAGAAGCTTGGTGGCAGCGGCCAGCGGAGGTAGAAGCCCATTATCTGTGTTGATGGGCCAAGATTGTAGGCCCAATATGGATGAACAGGGCCCCATTCCAATCCGGGTATATCAGTTGTTGTACTGTTTTATATACTTTGTTCAGAGTACTTTGGGATGACGTGTGTTCATCTCTATTTCTTATTTCATAGTATTTCGTTTGGACTTTCGAGGGACTTCAGTTGTATTGATTTGATACACTTTCGACTTCTAGTACCTTTTTCTATTCTAGTATCTTTATGGATATTTATTACCTGAGCATTTATTTTCCGCAAGACTTTGATTGTATTGATTGTAGGCTTACATGTATAAATGAATTAAATTTTATTTATATATGTGCCGAACGTCAGATTCGGATAAGCGCTTCAGATCCTAAACAGGCTATTACACGTTCTTTTGTAACTTTGTTTTTGTGCAACAACTAGCAAGACCCATTCATAAATAATTGATGTTCAAAACAGAAAAAAAAAATTATAACGACGAATTATTTTAACCAACCCAATTGCCTATAAAACAATTAATAAGCTTATAAAAGTTGAAGCATTATCAGAAATGTTTTTTATCATGAAAAAACCGCATCAACAAACCATATGCAATATCAAAATAACATTGATTATTGCTAAAAGAGAGTTTTAGATTAAACATACATATCTCAAACAGTAGTCTTATTGAGCCACCAATTCATATAAAAAAGTTGGCCTGGAGCGGGGTCAGGTACTGAAGCAATGTAAAACCCGTCTTCTTTTACTACCCACCAACAAACGTAATTATTTTGAGCAGACCAACGTCCACAATGATTTTTTGAAATTTTTCGATCATAAACAGCCATACTTCTGTTCTTCGACTTCCACTTAAAGTCACAATAAACCTTTGAGACTCCAATAATTTCTTTAACAGAGATAGTGTACCTATCCTTCACATGAAGTTTACTTACTCCGATTTCTTTATAGGTGGTGTAACAATGAAGCCTTAAGAAATCGTCATTGTCAGGGAGATTATTAACAATTACTACATCATGCTGAGAAACGATATTGGCACGGAGATTATTAACAATCACCAAATCATGCTGAACCGAGACAACACCTACATCGTAATAAAATTGTAAAATCAGAGCAACAATGAGAATTCTAGACTTGATAGAAATCATTGTAGTTTGATTCTTTGATGCAGAAGACGGCTATATATATATATATATATATATATATATATATATATATATATATATATATATATATATATATATATATATATATATTCTATATAATAAATTGAAAAATAGGTGGACAGTCGTCGGTAGTTGCTTCAGATTAATTGTAACTATTAATGCTTCATAACTAAATTAGTGTGTGAAGTCAAACAAATAATAACTAATAAAAAATGAATTAATGCATCAAAACTGAATTACTGTGTGGAAGAAAGAAAATCTAAATTACGAAATATGACATAATTTCGAAACTTTTACCTAAAGAACATTTATTATATTTTTTTTGTGTGTATAGAATGACAACTTTAATATTTAATTAGGTTAGAAGGACACTAATGATTAATAAGGACAACATTATAGTAGTGTTATAATAATACCCTATTTTAATTATCTTATTTTAATATTTCCACTGCTGCGTGTCTTTTTTATTTTTTTAAATTTTCATAATTGACGGTTACAACCAAGCCTCATATCATGGTATTCACATGTATCCTTAAATAATGTGGTTTAGTCACAAAAAAGAAAACTATCCTTTTTTTTTTGAGTAAAATAAAAAAAAAACTATCCTTAATGCGATGTATACTTGTTACAACTACAAGGAAATAATGTGGCTTTGTTAAAAAAACAACTATAATGCTAATTACTGAAGATTTTGTGTAATCAATAACATTTTCCGTTTACATCTATCAGAATCAGTTCGGATATTTTCTCCTTCAACGGTGTTATAAACAAATATAGGGAATCCAGATGCAATAAAGATAAATAATTGATGCAATTCACCGTAATAATCAAACAGATAACAGAAACAAGAAGAACACATTATTTATGGGGGTTTCCGGCATTGTGCCAACTACTTCACGTGTATAAAAGAGATATATTATTATGCACTGAAATTTAGAGTTTTTTTTTCATACTTTTACATTGATTACAATATATGTATTTATAGGCACAGATCCATAATCCCTAGTCACCAAAAGATCTCTGTCAAAATGGCATAAATGCCCTAGATGTGGGTCCCTCTACTGACCCCAATTGTGGACCCAAATTTTTTTCAGTGGAGGCCAAATTCTGACTAAAATATCGTAGCGATTTTTTTTTTAAATTCAAAAATATATAAATAATATGGTTTTTACCAGTTTCGATTTCGGAAAAGATTAACTATTTTTATTTAATACTAACAATAGACACGCGTATCCTTATATGAAAAATTTATAGGCTCATACGCCCCGTGACCCTTATGTATGTGTGCTAGATCAATTATGTAAGTTTATAATATATTAGAATGATGAATTAATAAACATGTTATGAAAGCTACTTTTTATAAAAACAAAAAAGAGAGATGAATAAAAAGGACAAAAATTGATAGGCTCACGTCATACACCTCGTGACCCTTATGTATGTGTGTTAGACCAATTATGTATGTTTGTAATTGATGAAACTGAATTGATTATTGAACTGATAAGGAATTGATACAATGTGCAAAAGAGATTTACATATGGAGTTTGGAAAACTGAAGAAGTAAGATCTTGATCACAAAATCTGACTCTAGTTGAGCTGCCTCCTTGCTTTATATAACAACAAGTGGCAGTTACAAAGGTGGATCATTAACTTAACTAATCATTTAACTAACTAACTAACTCAAGTAAGTTCAGCTTGCAATGGAAGCTGTAACACCCCCTCTCAAGGTGAAGTTACTTGACTTTGTAAATGTTGTAGATAGGGTAACATGACAGCAGATTCTGGAAAGTGGTTTTGTCCAAGGGTTATGTAATGAGGTCTACCATCTGCAAGTGTGTAGAGATAGGCAATGGTTTTAGTAAACCAGACTAATATATGTCCCTTATCACATAACAGTCTATCTCTATATGCTTTGTTCTTTCATGAAATATAGGGTTTTCTATAATGTGCAGGGCACTTTTGCTGTCACAGAACATAGGTATAGGTTTTTCATGCTTTATGTCAAACTCTGCTAGCAAATAGGTTAGCCATTGCAATTCATATAAAGCCATGACCATGGCTCTATATTCTGATTCAGCAGAGCTTCTGGAGGCTTGGTTTGCTTCTTTGCTCTCCAACTTATCAAGAAATCTCCTAGGAAGACTGAGAATCCAGTAATGGACCTTCTGGTGTCATCACAACCAGCCCAAACTTCATCTACATAAGCTTTAAGTTCTAGGGAACCTTGTGCAGAAAACAGAATTCCTTGTCCAGATGCATTCTTCAAGTATTTTAAGAGTCTGTGCGCTGCTTTTAGTTGAAGTTCAGTGGGAGCATCAATAAAATGGCTTAAATGTTGAGTAGCTAGTGTAATGTCCGGTCTAGTTATTCCAAGATATAGAAGCTTTCCTACTAGGCTTATGTAATAACTCTTTGATTCCAGTTTTGGTGAATCTTTGCTATGCAATTTTTGTGAAATATCCATAGGAGTTTGTACTGGCTTGCAATCTTTGTAGCCATAATCTTCCAGCAATTCCAAACAATACTTTCTTTGAGACAGCATTATACCTTCCTGTGATCTTGCAACTTCCAACCCTAGGAAGTACTTGATGTTGGAAGTAGCGCCCGAAAGACAATTTATGTAATTGTTTTTAGAATTAATAAATGACAGATTTATTCTCATCATATTATTGGCTTCATGCTTGTAAGCAATACACTGCTGAAAACCCCAAGTCGTATCATATGTAGCCATATAACTTAGTGTGTGTCACACATGAGGATTAAGTTTATGGTGATACACTTGAACTATAAGTCCGTAGTGAAGTTAATCAAAGTATGGGGTCTATTGATTAAACCACCATTAATGCGTCCAGAACACTTTATGTTGTGACCGTCCTATCCGGATCGTCGACATTGGTTGTCTAGTGGGGCATTTATATATGATGAGAGTCATATTGGACTGGACCGATTTAATCTAAGTTTCTCATACAATTCCGAGAATGAGAAATCTTATTAAATCATAAGATGATCATAAACGGATTAACCTTAATCCTGAAGTGATTACAGACTCCTACTTGTTTCAGGATAGGGTTTGATGTGCTCGTTAAGGATCGCTAAGAGGCACGGTCTAAATCACTTTCATGTTGGCACTATTCTGGAATGAGTGAGAAGTGTGTGTCTCATAGAAATGGAATCCATTCCTTCCTGCGGGAAGTAGAAAGACAATCCTCTTATTTGTTAGTCCTAGAAACTGATCAATCCCGGGAGTTCGTATTTGTTATGAACTAATTGATCACTAATGGGTTAATGGTAAATAAGGATAAGTTGTAGTGAAGAAGGTTTACGGAAATAATCCAACTTCATTACGGATAGTCTATGGAGTGTTAGTTTATATGTAATGATTATATTAATGGACACTTATCAACTCAACTCAACGTTTTGAGAATAAGTTATATCTATAATCAATAGAGTCCAGTTTCGGATTTATGGTGGCGTAATTCCGGAATTAATGAATTAAGTAGAAATATTCCGTTCGATGAATATTTTATTTAATTTATTGTAGCTACTGGTTATAGGTCCATGGTCCCCGGGTTGGCTCCTAACACACGAGTGTTTTCTCATTTTATGGAACCTCGAGAATAAATTAAATAGTTTGTCTATTTAATGAATTTGCAATATTATTTAGGAGGAAGGGGCCAGAAGGACAAAAAAATTAATAAATGGGTCTGGAAGGACAAAAGTAACATTTTCATGATTATAAAGGACAAAAATCACAATTGTTACTTCACGTGTTAATGTTACTTTGTGGATTCTGCTTGGTTGGAAATGATCCTATTTTGTCTGATTTGGAATTGCTATAGTTTGGATTCTGCTCTGCTTTTCTGCAACCTTTGCTGCTGATGCCGCATCTGGTTTTTTGGTCACTAGTTTTATAGGATGATGTGGTTTTTGTTTGGTGTTTCAGCTTTTGCTTGGCTCATCTATTGTAATTTAAACTTGTAGCATCTTGCTACCATAAATAAAAAATCATTTGCTGTTCAAAAAAAATGTTATTTTGTGTTACACAATTGTTACTTCACGTGTTAATGTTGCTTTGTGTTACACAATTGTTACTTCATATTTACTACATTCCACACTTGTTACTTCATATTTGTTACTTCATAATTGTTACTTTTGTCCTGATTAAATTACAGTTTCCTTCTATCCCAATTATTTGATAATTTTGTCCTTCTGGACAAAAATCTATATTATTTATTTGGTAAATAATATGTTAAATTGAAAAGACATTTTCTATTAAAATAATGTCAAAAGTGGCGCATGCATTTGTGATAAATTAGAAAAAGAAATTTTTCTAGATTATGTCACATGTGTAATTAATTAATTATCTATTTGTTGGATAATTAAAGAAAAAATTAAGAGATTGATTTTTTGGGAATTATCTCTTATTTTGTAGCAAAAATATCTTTTTCTTATGGGAATAGGTATTTATGTTGGCAAATATATTTTCCTTGTAGGAATAGGTATTTGTGGTGTGAAAAGGATAACTCTCTTGACTAGTTATTTTCCTATATAAGAGAGTTCCTCCTAGCACAATACACGTTGAAAAATTGCGCCACTTACATAATAAAAGGAAGAAAATTTAGTTTCTTGCCTTAGTCATTTAGAGAAAGAAAAACCTAGGGATTTTCTTGTGCATATTCAAGGAGGTTCTACGGCGAGGATCGACGTCCACCAGTCGTCGCTAGGAGATACAATCCGGAAGATTGTGGCTTCTCCCTTGGTCGATTTTATCATCTCTCTCCAGATAAGGTAAATCTTCATCCTTCTCGTAGGATTAATTAGTTGTATCTCATATCGTAAATCGCATAAGTTTCCGCTATGCTAAGATCGAGTGTCTCGATCGGTGGTACTACTTCTAGCACTTGAGGTCTCTAATATCTTTGATGCCAAATCTTGAGTTCAGAAACCCTTTTAATTCTTATATTTGGCTTATATTTGGACTAGTGACAAGAACATCATCAACATACACCAACAGAGCAATGAAGTCATCATTTTTTCCTTTAACAAACAGGCTATAGTCTTGCTTTGATTGTCTTAACCCCCTCTCAAGAAGAGCTTGGGTTAACTTTATATCCCACTGTCTACTAGCCTGTTTTAGGCCATATAGAGACTTCTGTAGTTTTCACACATGTCCAGGTTGAGGTTGAGTATTATATCCTTGTGGAATGGTCATATACACCTCTTCTATAAGGTCTCCATGTAAGAACGCATTGTTAACATCTAACTGTTGCAGATTCCACCCTTTAGCAGCAACAATGGCAAGCATTGTCCTGACATAATTTTGTTTTGCTACTGGGGAAAAGGTGTCAAGATAATCTTGTCCCAGTTGTTGAGTGTAACCCTTAGCTACCAATCTTGCTTTGAATCTCTCCACAGATCCATCGGCATGTCTTTTTATTTTGTACACCCATTTACGTACTATGGGAGTCTTGCCTTTTGGTAATGGAACAATCTTCCATGTCCCTGTTTTCTGCAAAGCATCTATTTCACACTGCATTGCTTTCCTCCAGGCTTCATCCTTCACAGCCTCATCAAAAGTCTTAGGTTCAATAAGTACCTGAGCACTAAGCCCATAGTTTTTGTAAGTTTTTGACAAATGTGTTAGAGAGTCAACATTATGGATACTATGAGGTGTGGTCCTTGTTAGGAAATCTACGCAGGAACGCAACGGAATTTAAAATTTTATTTCCTTTTAACCAGGATCGACTTCGTTTAAGCAATAAACAAATAGATAGTAGACGGTGGTTACCTTGGTTGATCTATAAGATCGACGCTTTGACCGCCTAAGGAGAGTAGTTTCAAGATAGAGCGCCCCTGCGCTCGGCCTCTACCGCTAGTCCACACGAACGACCGCGGAATCCCATCATGGATTGCTATTGGAAAACTCCGGTTGCTAGACCGGCCCTTTTCCCTCTCTCCAACTCTCTATAGGATGCTCTCTAATTTTACACAAGAACTATTAGCTCTTGGAATTATGATGTATAAAAGAGCTTGACACCCACCTCTTATTTATAGTGGTTGTCAGCGCCTATCTAGTGTGTGAGGAGAAGAAAACATTTTTCCAATAAAATAAGGAAAATATATTAGATTGATTTATCTCATTTATTATAATATCTCATATTAAATAAATCTAGGATATTGTCAATATCTTATATTGAATATTCCAAGATATTGTCAATATCTAATATTAACTATATTTATCTTATTACCATAAATCAATTTACACATGTGTATATATCACATATATATATTACACATATAAATCTATATATATATTTACTTTAATACAAAATGTGCACATGCACATCATATGTGCAAGTCAAGCACAAATATATATACAAATATAAATATTAATATCTAATATTAATATATGGTAATACCATTAATTAAATTGCACAATCCAAGTGTATCTTATACACTCCAAAATTGCGCCACCTTTAGCCAATATTTTGGCATCCGGAATATTCTTTAATTAATATAATATTATTAATATCTTGTATTTAATTTATTCATAATAAATAAATACCACCATATTAATTTACCACTATAACCTTTATAGTCTCGAGATAAACTTTCCTTATTTGGTTATCATCTATAACCACATTTTAATCCGCTAGATGTTCTATATGTGTGACCCGATAGGCTTCGAATATGTTGGCGTGAGACACAAAGTGCAAATTACTTAAAATGCCCTTCATGCCTAACGATCAAGGGATAGCGTCTAGCACCACACCGTGACCCCCAATCATCGGAAGAGTCAAATGCAATGACTACTACCTTTCATGTGAAACAGCCATCGTGTAACTTACAATCCTATCATTTGTAATAATATCCATACGGTCGACGTCGAGTGTCAAACATTAACGATCGTATCTTATAATCTGGATATCAAGCTCTCTCAAGTAACATCAGTAACACAAATTCCGTTGTTATCCCCGAAATACAAAGAAAGAAAACACTAAAATTGTGACAACTAAAATTTTATTAATTTATAAAATAAAAGTGGTACAATCTCTTGAATCCTTTGATTCTCCTTTTTGTCGGTGATGATTAATGCTCTCCGGATATAACGGGGTGCTTTTAATTTGGTGTTGATTGTTGACCTTCCGGATATAGCGGAAGTGCTTTTAATTTTGAGTTGACGACTCCGGATATAGCGGAGGTGCTTTTAATTTGAGTTGACGACTCCGGATATAGCGGAGGCGCCTTGAGGTTGACGAAGATTGGAAGGAACTTTTATGTTACCTTCGATCCCCTTGTTGAAGAAATTCAAGTCTTTTCTGTTGATCTTCGAATGTTGGAGATGCTTTTGATTTTCTTCTTTTGAAGAACTTCCGGCCTTTTTTGGAAGATCTCTGATGCTTTTGGTGTTGTTGCAGAGTGCTCAAGCTTTTGCTCGAGACTTTTCACCTTCTTTTGTCTTTCTTTTCTACGTTGTTTCTCTGTCTCTCAAGAACTTCAAGGATTTCTTGAAGATCTTGAGTGTTGTTGATGAATGCTTGAACCTTCCCTGCCTCGGGATTTCTATCAACTCTTCAATGTCTTTCGTGTGTCTTTTGCAAACGACCAAGCGCCTCCTATTTATAGTGGTGAATGGAAGCTAATGATTGATTTGCATTAAATGTAGGAAATATTCTGATTGATTTTAGACAATCTTTGGAATATTCCACATTTATTATAAATCAACAAAATCTTCTAATTATATTTAAAAGATTTTATGATTCATTGTCTCCATATTATTTCCTAATATTTAATTTAGGAAAATAATATTAAACAATTCCAATTTCATGGCATATTTAACATGTAACACATATAATGTGTCACACATATATTATTGTATAGCCATTGAAATTAATTAAATCTCTAATATTTATTTAAGAGATTTTAATCAATTATCTATTTTACATTATTCCCTAGAAATTTTATAGGAAATAATACAAAATAAATTTCAATTTAGACAAATGTATTATGTGACATATATAATTCGTCACATTAAATTTATATATCTACAATGCCTCTCGAGACTTGTTGTTTTGGTGAAATTTCACCGTAACGACGAGTCTTGACACAATTTAAAACAAATGACTCAATATCATAATATATTTTCAAGAGACAGATTAACCAAAGCTCGGAAAAGGCCATCTCCCTTTTGTAGGTTGAGTCCAAGTAGGTCCACGACCTAAAGAGATTTGTCACCTCCTGTAAATGAAGTCAATGGCGGCAGTTTTTTTTTTTTTTTTTTTTTTTTCACGTACATCATTCCCTTTCTTCAAGCTAGGAAAATTTGGGGCGGCAGTTTTTTTTTTTTTTTTTTTTTTTTTTTTTTTTTTTTCTCTTCTATATAAGAAATCCTTTGCTTTTGAGGAACTTTCATTTTCCCTTCCCTAATACAAATTGTCTGCAAGTCCTTCTTTTCAGATTTGTTGTTAGGAGTTGTTGCTATCACCACATCCATCCAAGCAGTAGTATTTCAATTTTCCTTCTCAGCTTGTCTGCACCTGTGGCCTTGGCGTGAGTATATATATATATATATATATATATATATATATATATATATATATATATATATATATATATATATATATATATATATATTGTATATGTTATCCTTAAGCCCTTTCTCTGCAAATACATAAAGTGCAAAAATTTCTCTTGCATTATTTAAAGTTCTTCTGGTCCAGTTTTTTTATTTTTTTATTTTTTTTATTTTTTTATTTTACAGTTGGCCCTTCCAATTGGTCAGGAAGATGACCACCACTCATGTATATATGCTCCTATGCGTACAACATGTAGCTTTTTTTTTTTTTTTTTTTTTTTTTTTTTTTTTTTTTTTTTTTTTTGCCGTGCGAATACATATATATGTATTATTATAAGACAAGTGCTGTCCTATGTGTTCACTATTTGTTTGCATGTGTATCGTCTGCAACAGATTGGCCAATTTCCCTGCTACAGTTGTTCTCCATCTTTTTTTTTTTTTTTTTTTTTTTTTTTTTTTGTTAAAATTTCTTTTCTTTTTTTTTTTTTTTTTTTTTTCAGATTTTCAGATCATGGTTGTTTTCCGGGAGGTGGCGAAAAATAATAAAAGATACTTGGTGGTTGTGCATGGTCCAGAACACGCGGATCAAACTGGGTTTAAGCTTGCGGTTCATCCACCTATGAGTGGCTCTCGCTCGCAAATTTAACCCAAGGTATCGACACAACAACACGACTTTACATGGAGTTGAAGCGGTCGAACGGCCATGTGGAGTACGCGCTATGCCCTTTGGCGAATAGCACGAAGCCTCGGAGCCACACTTTTTCCACCCTTGGTCGGCGAATCATTGACGGCGAGGTCCAAATGGGAACCGTGTTAAAAACCACGTGAGTCTTCACCTTCATCGAGCGATATTGGGAATGGCTCAAGATGTGCTTTCCGCAATAAAAGCATTCGAAAAAGACCGGTCTATATGATGCCCTAAGCGCATCTCTCTTCGGGCCTACTCCAAATGCCCAAGCGCCATCCGAGCTTTCTGCGAGGCATGGTGTCCGTAAACTAATACGCTTTCACATCGATGCCGGAGAGATGTCCATCTCTTGGCGGATTTATGGCACATTGGTGGACTTCCCGTCTGGGAGATTTGTACGAGGAGGTCATCCTAGTGTTGACGAGTTGATCGCTTCGAGATGCTCATCAAAGGCGAAGTCCCTTCCGTGAGTGTCAAGATCTTTTGATGCATATCTTCACCGCTTGGTGGCGTTTATGACCATGAGAACCCGAAAGTTCCCTCTCCCGCCGGGTTGATTATTGGTGTAAAAAGTCGACGGTGTACAAAAAGCCCACCCGGAGAAAAAGAGAGCGTATCGTCCAAAGGATACTTAAAATCCTAGTGGCGCCATAGCGTAAAAAATCTCTCGATGGTCGAAAAAGATGAAGAGTTGTTTGCTCGCTTCATATTGATGAAAACTCAAAGGAGGAGTCCTTCCTTGCCGCTTTATCGCTCGGCTTGGTTGTGTTCGTTTGCCCTCCCGTCTAGTGATGCGACAATCAGGCCTTCGACTTTTAAAATGGCAAGTCCGACGCGCCACGGGAAAGTTCATTGCCTTGCCGTTCCAGTGATTGGCAAAGATATATAGAGGTTTAAACATGGTTTCACGCCGCCCCGCCCCGAGCGAGGGATGCTTGTCTTCCATGGCATTACGTCATTGGGTGGATTGCACGTTATTTTGGAACTCATCACAGAGTGTCATCACCTTTGCCTGGACCCATGATGGTTTCTTACTCGGCGTAGGAGAGCCAAAACCTCAATGATCATGAAGGTCGAGATCTTATTCACCAAGCTCTCATGGCGTCGCTTGGTGGGCATCTGTCTAAAAGAACCAAAGCAGAGCTTAAAGTTGATGATGGTGGATTGCCTACTCGAGATCAGTCTTTTTCCGGTCGGTCGCGACCGAGCTTCTTGGTATTTCATCAAGATGGAGCATGCTTTTTTCGAGCCGTATAGCCAGATCGGTTCGCACGGCAATTCTGGTTCTTCCAAGTCGTTCCTAGGACCTCCTCGACGATGGCCGCCAGATCACAATTGGGACGGAAAACAATTATGGAAATGTACTTTACTCCCAATAGTCGTCTCAAGGTAGTATTTCCCGAAAGCCCTCGGGAATATGATAGTTACTTCTCTTCCAACTTTGGTGAGTGGTGGCCACAAGTGCATGGCTCAGACACGCTTGATGGAAGATCTTCTTCTAGTCGCGATCGTTATCAGGGCTCTACTAAAGCAAAGCAAAGTACCCCTATCATAAAGATAAAGAATGTCGAGCCTCCGAACCTCACAAGGAATCACTCTCCCAAAACCTCTTTGTACCTGTAAGGTGTTGAAAAGCCCAAGGATGTCCGTACCGACTTGAAGGAGAAGAGACAACTAGATGATGCGGCGGTTCTTAGCGGCGGCTCTCCTAAATAGCGATGTGGGAAGCGTCAAAGGAAAGGTACCGGGAAACAGTAATCACTTACTCCTTGACGGATAGCGACATTAATTGGTCACCTTTTTGATTGTGTCCCATCTCCGAGTCACTTTATCACAAACTTTTCAAGGATTGTAAGACTCTTACTTCATTCGTTGCATTGTTTTTATTATATTTATTGCCCGCTCACTTTGCAACTTTTTTTTAGTTGGACAATGAACCTCTATACGTGGCTAATCTTCCGCAACAAAGCGAGCCATCAACCAACGGTCCCGATGCCTTCACTTGGAAGCTCAAAAGGTCGGGAAGGAGCACACTCTTCCAATAACAGATTGAAGATGGCAATGATACTTTACCATCCCTCGCATTCTCATGAGAGAAATGACTTTGGTACCAATCTTATGCCTAATGCGGAGGTTACACGAGAGCGGCACTCGGATCGTCGATGGTGAAACCGAAGTTAGGTGATCAAGACGTTGATGAAGGTCTTTCTACAGCCCATTCCATGAGTAGAGAGCGCGTCATACTTCCTCCTTTGGCCTCACTTCCTCGAAAAGGCGAGGTTTTGAGTTCAAGCCAGCGGACGTGATCTCGAAGTGTCGCCACCACTTTCTTGAGGCGTTGTGGGAATCTATCGAGACAAGCTCTCATGTCGCGCTATAGACAAGTTATCCTCCGTTAAAAGTGGTGTTTATGAAATATTCTTAGAGATGGAGAATACCAAAGTGTTGGACCTTTCCCATTTGAAGTCTCTTCTGGACACACTTTTTAGGAACGCCTCACACTACGGAGCTGCTTTGGATGACGTTTCGAAGCGGCTTCCTGAAGAGGAGCATGATGCAAAACTTTCAATTCTTTGCGAACATCTTTCAGAGGCCGAGATAGCTGAGAAGGTACATCTTGAAAAAGTCCAATCTTCTCAAGATAGGCTTTCAGAGATTCGAGGTAGAAGAGAAGAACTCCAAAAGGAATTGGCCGCCCTGCAGAAAGAGGAGAATGAGGTTGCTTTGTCACTCAACAATTTTGATGAGGGACTACATGGGTTGACCGCTCGTGTGTCCCAACTGAGGGGGGAGATCGCCGACTTGGAGGGCACATTTCCATTACAGCAGGAGGAGATTGATGTTCTGAATAAGATGAGGGAGTTACTAGAAGGCAACCGACGTGACTTGGAAGACTTCAAGCTACCCGTTTAAATCCCCTTTTTTTTGTTCTTGAGATTTCTTATTTGCTTGTTTATTTACTTTCTTCCTAGATGTAATAAAACTTTATTGCTATCAATAAAATCTTATTATTTTCTTTCCATCTCTTTGAAGTCCTTTTTTTTTTACGACTGAGCTTGAAATTCACTTTTTTTTGTTTCTGAATGGACCTTTTTTTTTTTTGGTATGACTGAACTTGGAGTAACTTCCCAAGCTGCCTACGTACCCCGGGAATGCTTTTAGGGGATCAAGTCAAATGTAGTTCAAAAGTTTTTTTTTTTTTTTTTTTTTTTTTTTTTTTGATATGATTAATGCAGTTTAGGCTCGTGCTTAGGAGCATTGATTGTGCAGTTTAGGCTCGTGCTTGGGAGCAGTGTTTGAGTCATGCGTAAAACTTTTTGAGGAACTTGCCGTTGATTGGGCCAAGCTTGACGCCGTCTTTGTCCACCAACTTGTATGCTCCATTAGTGTAGACCTCCCGAACAACATAGGGCCATCCCATTTTGAGGTGAACTTGTTTTTGGACTTATGTGTCAAGATGATAGGTCTTCTCACTTTGCAAGGACTGTTTCACCAACTTGGAATGATCTCGGACGCACTTTCTTGTTGAATGCCTTTGACAACCGTGCTTGGTAGCATTCAAGATTCTCATTGAGCTGGAGCCGCCGTCCAAAGGCTTCCAATTCTTCAAGGCGCGGCGAGCATTTTCTTCATCGGTCGGACCTTCTTGGATAGCGATTCTCGGCAAAGGATTTGCCTCTCAAGCGGCAAAGACGGCTTCAACACCGTATACAAGAGAATAGGGAGTGGCCTGAGTTGGCGTCCGAAAAAGTTGTGCGGTATGCCCATAGCGCTTCACTCATCCGCTGCGTGCGATCTTTCTTGTGCCTTGCAACCACTTTCTTCAACAAGTTGCATAACGTTTTATTGAAAGCTTCAGCAAGTCCGTTGGCCGGCGCATTGTACATGGAGGACTTGTGTTGTTTGAAGCTGAACTGCTCACACAGATTATCAACCAAGCTATTCACGAACGGCTTCCCATTATCCGTGATGATGTAGCGTGGAACTCCATAGCGATAGATGATGTTTACTCGGATGAAGCGGACTACATCCTCTTTCTTCACCTGGCGTAGTGCAACAGCCTCAGCCCATTTAGAGAAGTAGTCGGTGGCAGCCAAGATATAAAGATGTTGGCCCGATGATTTCGGTAGGGGACCAACCACATCCATTCCCCAGGCATCAAAGGGCCATGCCGCTACTGTTGGATGTAATGGCTCGGGAGGTTGATGAATAAAGTTAGCATGGAATTGGCATGCTTCACATTTTCGAGCGTAATCCATGCAATCTTTTACCATGGTCGGCCAGTAGTATCCCATTCTTTTAATGCGAAAATGCAGTTTCGGTCCGGACTGATGGGCGCCACAAATCCCGGAGTGAGCCTCCTCTATGGCGTGAAGAGCTTCATCTTCTCCAAGGCAACGAAGAAAGACTCCTTCAAAAGAACGCCGATACAAGACATCATTGTGAAGGAAGAAGCGTGGAGCCCGCCCGCCTTATGTCAACTTTCTTCTTTTGATCGCCGGGAGCTTTCCGTATTTCAAGTACTCCACTAATGGATGACGCCAAATCCTCTTGGTCTATTTCATAGACACAGCATAAAGATAACTATCATTATCTTCTTCCTCATCTTCTTCGGTATGGAGGAACCACCCATCGCTCTGAGATGGGGACTTGCGTCTTTCCATCGCCGATTGCGATGTCGCAGCCCAAGTTTGCTAGAGCGTCCGCTTGCTTATTTTCTTTTCTTGGAACATGCTCAATTGTGACGTCGCCAAGGTAAGCAATGATTTTTCTTGCATACTTGTAGTATGGGACTAACTCGGCTTTTTACATCGTAAGTGCCTTCAAGCCGGGTTGATGATCAATTGAGAGTCGCCATAAACATTTAATCGCATTGCTTTACATCCATTGCCATCTCAAGCCCTAAGATCAAAGCTTGGTATTCAAAGAACATTGTTGGAGCAACATTCCATCAATTTGAATGAGTATGGCAAAGACTTCACCTTCTCGGGAAATAAAATGACTCGGCGCCACAAGACTGCCTCGCCTCGCCGCTCCATCAAAATACATTTTCCAAGGCGGAAGTACTTCAATCACCATGACATCCTCATCAGGCAAATCATCCGAGAGCTCCCATTCTCGCGGGATTGGGTGATCACCAAGAAGTCCGCAAGCACACCGCCCTTTGACGGCCTTTTGAGGCACGTAAACAATTTCAAATTGTTGAAGTTGGAGATACCACCTTGCTAATCTATCTCGACAAAGACGGGCTTGGACATGACATATTTCGTGTTGGATTTGCCTTTGACACCAAATGCACAAGATGAGCTTGTAAGTAGTGCTTTAGCTTCCGGATGGCAAATATGAGTGACAAGCAGAGCTTCTCAATTGGAGAGTATTTCACTCGTGTGGAGTCATCGATTCGCTCAAATAGTATAATGCGTTTTTTTGCCCTTCGTTCTCTTGAGCAAGAAGTCGCGCCATCGATCGTTTTGCGCTGTGTGATGTAAAGGATTAGAGGTTTACCTTTAACAGGGCTGCCAAGACCGGAGCATTTATCAAGTATGCTTTAATGTTTTCAAACGCTTTTTACGCACGAGTTATCCCATTCAAATGGAACTCCCTTCCTCATCGATGGTCTGAAAGGTTGGCATCTTCCGCGAGGTTTGATATGAACCTCCGTATATATAAAGCCAATTTACCTCGCAGACTTCTAAGTTCACGTAAGTTACGAGGTTCGGGCATCTTCACAATGGCTTCCACTTTGGGTGGTCAATTTCTATTCCTCGATGTCGGACGATGAAGCCAAGGAACTTCGAATCGACTCCAAATGCACATTTGAGTGGGTTCATCTTCGATTGGAATCTTCTAAGTCTATCAAAGACTAATCTCAAGTCGCTCAAGTGGTCGGCCTTCTTCTTCGATTTTACAACCAGGTCATCAACATAGCATTCAACGTGTTGGTGTAGCATGTCATCAAAGATCTTACGCATGGCCCATTGATAAGTTGCCCCGCATTTTTAGACCAAAAGGCATCACTTTGTAACAAGAGATTCCTTAGGTGTTCGAAATCTTGTGAATTCTTCATCTTCAGAGCCATTCTAATTTGATTGTACCCGACGATCCATCCATGAAGGACAAAGCCTCATGACTGTGTGGTTGCGTCTACCATCACCTCGTTGATTGGCAAGGAAAATCATCCTTTGGGCATGCATTGTTTATGTCCCGAAAATCAACACATGACGCCGAATTTGACCATTTTTCTTTCTCACGGGACGATGCTCGAGATCCATGTTGGATACTTAACCTCACGGATGAATCCCGCTTCAATGAGCTTGTTGACTTCCGCTCTATGAGTGGGATAAGATCCGGCCTAAATCTCCTTTGAGCACGCTTGATAGGGCGTGATCCTTTCTTTACGGACAACCGATGAACAGCCTACCTTCGGATCAAGCCAGGCATCTCTTTGTATGTCCAAGCGAAGACATCCTTGTATTCTGGAGGATTTCGAGGTATCTCTTCTTCTTCCGGAGACAAAAGAGCACTTATAAAAGTGGGTCGCGGTTCATCCTCGGTGCCAAGGTTGATTTCCTTTAACTCATCCATCGTGGACTCGACCCTTCTTCTAGCTCCCGGGTGCTTCTTCAGCATCTTCTTCAATTTCATCATTTCCCAAGGTGATATGATAGACGGAAGCCCGTTCCTTCACTTCATCAAGTTCCATGACTTCTTCTAACACCGTTCTAGTTCTGGCAGGATACAATTCTTCACCGACGGTGATAATATATGAGGATCCAACGCTTTCTTCAGGCTCATTTTCTTGCACATTCTCTATATCGTGCTTGGCAGCAGTTTTAGTGTAGACCACCGTGCGCATTTTAGCCTTCATTATATTTCCACAATGAACGAGAAGACATGTATGACGCCTCATTCTAGACGGGATCAGGCTCTTGATTTCTTTGGAGTCAATGTTTGTCATCTCCCTTCCGGGAGCATGCCTGTGTGTTGATCGATTTCGGCTCTTGACACCCTTAGATTTTGGCGGGTTCTTGGTTGTGACCGAAAGCCTTTCAAAGACCGATACACGTTCTTTCTTGGGTTGCAACCTCTCAAACACCGATGGCCTTTCATGTGAGGGTTCGGGATGTTTGATGATTCTTCTTCAACTCCAATATAGTTATTGGTTGCCTTCCTTATTGAGATACGGACAGGCGGTGAGGGATTATACCCCAGACCCTTTCGGGACCCAATAACCGGAACATTAGCTTTTGTGGATTTTTGCATTTCTCCAGATTCTTCGTTTTTTGCCCCCATTTTTAGAGCAGGGCTTCGGGATCCATTCTTTGCCTTTGCGAGGAGTTTGTAAGCAATAGGATCAAAACCTTCCTTCCTTGTGGTGGCAATATTCCATGTTCTATAACCGGACCTTCTTTAGGACGGGTAAACCCCGTAGAGGAGCATCTGCTTGTACGGCATTGATCTTGGGAAGTGGCGGCGTCACCCACTCATCGCTTTGGATTTTTGGTGTTGAGGAAGTGATGATTTTGTCTCTCCATGCTTGCCAACCTCCTCTTGTCTTCCGACGGTGTGGCCTTCTCTCATCATCATTTTCTTGTGACTTGGAAATGCCTACTATCTTCAAAAAGCCGGCTTCAGTAGAATTTTGCATCCGCAAAGTGAGTTTCGCTCGAGTGAAAGGTTTTCATCAAGAACGACCTTTCTTAAAACACCATTGCGCCAATACTTAAAGCATTGATGAAGGGTTGAAGGGCGACTCCATTCTCGTGTAACTCACGGCCTCCCTAGCAACATGTTGTAGGGCGTTCGCATCAATCACATGGAACAAAGGCGCTTGAAAATAGTTCATCTATCAAGATGTCAAGTCGGATTACACCAATGGCTCTTTGCCCCCTTGGTTGAATCCATGGATCATAAGGCGATCATCGGAGAGTTCATCCATAGAGACACCCAACTCTTTCATTACTCGAGCGGCAATATGTTGACAAATGATCCTCCATCTAGTAACACGCGATTAATTTTTGCTCACGTGTGTATGTTGTGACAAATAGCGGGCGGTTATGGGGTGCCGATCCAAGAAGCATGTCATCATCAGTAAAGGTGATCTCAACCATGCAAGCAAGCTTTGAATTGTTTGAAGCCGCTTCCTCGATCGGCAAATCTTCATTTTCCTTTTCACCATATCTTTCTTCTGCGTGGATAGCGTAATATGGGACAACTTCGTCCTCTCGAGTTTTCTTCGGTCGTCTCGGCCGAGGACTCTTTTGGGCATGTACTCTAATAAGGTGATTGGAGTATGAGGGCTTCAGATTGACTCTCTTGGGGAAGATCCTCTTCACTTTCTTGTTTACCTTCCTTTGATTTCTTCTCATCTTTCTTGCCCTTCGGCCTCTTCTTGTCTTGGAAGACTTGGAACAAATCGTCTTTGGTTCTTCCAATTTAAAACAAGGTGACTTCCTTTGCTTTTTCTTGCGAGTCACCGAGAATCCATCCATCATCGTCTGCTCGGCAAGCTTCGAGTTTTTCTTTTCTTCCGCAAATGACTTTTGCTTGTTTGGGAGACGTTCAGATTCTTTCTTAGCTATGGGTAGAGAGTCGTTGAATTTGATCTCAACAGGTCGAGTGATCCGAATTGGATGGTCATGCAACGACCATTTGTCGGCTCGCTATGGTGATTTGATTTGTGCTTGCCTTCTCTTCTTCAAGCACGATCTTTCCTTCCTCGCCAAACGCATAACCTTGTCCTTGAAGACAAAGCATTTTTCGATGGGATGACCAAATAAGCGATGATATTTGCAATAGTTACCTTCGTGGGCTCTTCTTTGGATCCTCCGGACGCTTTGTTTCGGAAGTTCAATGAGTTTCAATTTCAACAACTCATCAAAATTGCGGGTACGTCGAGAATCGAAGAATGGATACTTCCTCTCTGCCTTTCGTTCGAGTTGGCCTCCGTCTTTCAACTTGTCGTGGCTCAACCTTCCTCCATTCAGGTTGGCTTGATGTTGGGTTGTTAACTTTACTGGAGCTACGGTGGTAGCGTTGGACTCTTCTTTTCCGTTCTTGGAGCGGCTTTAATGAGTTTCTTCATTTCTTGTTTTTCCTTGATCCTTCTAGGATCTCGAGCAGGAGGCGACCTCCATTGGCGTCAATGCTCGGGTTCCATGTCATGCGCACGAGTGGCTAACTCCTCAAAAGATCTCGGCGAGAATACCTTTGAGAATGTATTGCAATCCCCAATGCATGCCTTGAATGCACATCTCAATGGCAGAGGAGGCTTGCACAATTGGTCTTTGCGATTAAGACTTAGACTTCTCCACTGTTAATGTAATCCACTACCTTCTCTTCTTTCCTTTGGCGGGAGTTGGTCAACTCCACCATACTCACAGATTCTACGAGTGTGTAGAAACGATTGAGAAAGATCTCGCTCGAGCTTGCTCCCAACTATCCGAGAGGCGAGGGCAAGATCGGTGTACCAATCAAATGCATTGCCTTTGAGAGAACGCACAAATTGCTTCACCAGGTGATCTCCATAGGTCCCGGCATTGTTGCAAGTTTCAATGAAATGGGCGACGCGTCTTTTTCAGTTGCCTTTCCGTCAAATTGCTGGAAATTTGGTGGTTGATAACCACCGGCATCTTCAAATCATCAATTCTTTTGGTGTATGGCTTGATATAAGTCTGAGATGACTTCATGGACCCTCCGACTTTGTCATTGATCGTCCCCATGATGAACTCCTGGAGTTGGCTGATAGGGATGGTTCCGTCAGGGGAGATCTTCAGATTGCTTGCCAAGGTAAAGGACTTGGAGCCTTCCTGGTCCTTGAAAGAGTTTTCTGGAGCGACCTTCAAGTTGTTCGCCATATGAAGAGACTTGAAGACTTCTTGGTCTTTGGAAGTGACATCGTGTTCGTCCTCTTCATCACGTGTTGAGAGGATTTTGCATCATTTAAACAAAAGAAAATTTATAAACCCATACTTAGATGCAAAACTAACTCCTAACGGCCAAACACCGGGTAGTTGATAGTATAAGCGAGATAAGTAAGGGTCGATCCACAGGGGAATTGGGTCGTTGAATCTAATTTCATTAATCTTTCCAATTGTTACTACTAGTTATTACTAAAACTAAAACAGACAAGTAAACTGGACAGAGGACTATTAATCCAAAGCCAGAAACAATAATTGCGAACCAACATAAATAAAACTACAACTACTTAAAAACAAGTAAAACTAACGAACCCATGATAACGACTAAAGCAATATAACATAGAACAAACATGATCCACCATCCCGCAACCCTCCTTAATTCTTCCCTAGATTATCTTATGATGATTTAATTCAAGTTGTGGTTCACCTCTCTTAAGTAATCTTCTATCTCTCGATTTTAAAGATTAACACATCATAAAACGAGGTGCAAGATCTCTCAATCTAACAACCTAGAGATTCAACCTATCAACTTTCGTTATGTCAAGGTTAAAAATCTCATCTTTCCTATGGTGATCTAAGGTTTACACCGACTTTCGTCATACGGTAAACATCAATAGCAATACAACTTTTCGTTATCGATTGCATAACACATAATCAAAGGAAAGAAAACAACTTTAAAATTAAACTCACAAGATCATCCATGGACAAGAAATAGAAGCTTTGAAAAGTATTACATGATTGCTCCAAGTTCAAAGCTTTGAGAGATCATCATGGTGATCGAACAAGAAAAGAAAACAAAAGAAGTAAAACCTAATCTAACCGGATCACCCAAGCACAAGGCTTGGGTGATCGCCTTAAAGCAGAATGAGCGGCTGCTCTGTGTGTTTTGGTGTGTGGAAGAAAAAATCGATCAATAATGTCCCTTTTATGAATTGGGAGCTGCCAGATTTATAGGCAAGCGATCTGGAGGCGATTCAACGCCGGTTTCATCTCGTGGACGCCTTGATTTGGCCTTTGAAACGCCAGATTCCATCCTCGGAACTCCGGTTCCATGCTTTTTTTCGAGCTCTCGTATTGCTTTGCACTTCACCGAACGCCGGTTTATGCGGAACGCTGGATTCTGCGGCTTTGGAACTCGCCCACCTGTTCTGAGTGAACGAATTTGATCTTATCCAATGTCTCTAACAAACCATCCTTATCCTTTGTAACAAACCTTATCTCTTGGATATTCTAGATGATTCATGACTTGCTCTCCTTGATCTTATCCCTTGCCACTTGTCACTTCCAAACTTCAACACTTGTGAGCTCCTAATTAATCAATGAATAACACCAAAATGTAATACAATTCCAAAATAATAATAAATCATCATTTAAGCACTAAATTTGATACATTTTGAAATTAACTCATTAAAAATATCATTTACTCAATATTTGAATATAAGGCTCGATTCCTATGAAAATAATACGAATATGGGGAAAATTGATATAAAATATATCGTTAAAAATCGTATAATTTGACCGAGAACAACTCCCCCACACTTAGCTTTTTGCTCGTCCCGAGCAAAACAAAACAAAAATCAAGACTCGAGACGTATAAACATTTATGCAAATATAAAACATATTCAGGTTGTTTAGAGGTTCACCCAGGTGTGTGTGTGCATAGCCATAATAAATTTCCACTAAAACCGCACTTGAAATTGATTCAAGCAAAACTAGCTAACATCCCATTTAAATTAGAAATATAAAAACGATTATAACATGCACCTCACAAAACATACAAATTCGAAAAACAATAATAGGGAGTATTTAAAATATTTCCGACATACTTAGAGGATAATCCTACAACATATCATTCGGTTTTATACTGGGGATAAGATATAACGATAACTATGTCTTATATTCAATTCATATCACTTCTCATCTAAGTTGATTTAATTATTTCTTATTTAAACACACATCAGAATGAGCTATTGCCCTCATAGTAGAATAGGACATTTCGAGATAATCCCCTACCTTACTCCAATCATAAGGCGACTTTTTCGATCGTCGTAAGCTCTTGGTCGTCATAGTGGAGTAGGACATACGTGGTATACCCTATCACACTCAAATCATAAAACGACTCCCGACACACACAACTAATTTTTCATTGTTCGAGATTTCTGGCTGACAGTGGTTAACATGCTAGAAGCAATTTAAACCTACTGAGCATAACACCCCGATCAATGATTTAATTGTTAATTATTACGTAAGGACATTAGTTACCATTCACTTATCACATTCAAACTTACGGATATTCACAGTATGACGTACTCTTAATTTCAAATACAAACCATTAAAAATTTCAAAATTGTATGCTAGCAAGGAACATATGATAATCATCAAACATTTCTAATCAAATTGGGCATAGCTTAAAAGTATAGCTCATCATCTACTATGGCACGTGATAAATAGGGGTGAAACGACTAAATGTACTAAATATGTAAGATAATGCTTCAACGATATAAACTCGAGACAATATATGCATTCGCCTATTCGAGACAAAACAAAAGAAAAGTTCAAAATTACTCATTTTGCATGGAATTAAGAAATTATGAGTAAAGATAATATAGATTAAAATTGAATAATCCCCTCCCCCACACTTAATTGACAACGTGTCCTCAAGTTGTCCAAAAGAAAATGTAGAAGAGTACTTAGCGTTTTTTTTGGTTTTAGCGAGAGTGGGAATCGGTGGCAGGTAGCAGCATGAAGAGCATACCAACGATGTCCATGAAAAGAGAGGACGTAGGGCACCTGTAGCAAGTGAGAGACACCATACGAAAAACTAGGGAAAATCGGGGGAAAATCACATTGAATCCAGATAGATGCATAGGTGAAAGGACTGAACAAAGAATCATGAAGTATGCATATACAATTATCTAAGGTAATTAATCGAAAAGAGAAGCGGAGAAGATGAATTGCAGATTGTGCAGGGTGGAACGCCCGTTCTACGTGCAGAACGCGCGTTCAAACAGCATAAATAAGAACAGAGACTCAATTTACGTAGCAAGAAGCGAGCGTAACGCCTGCTCGATCATAGAACGTGCGTTCCAACTGGAAAAGATGACAGCAGGAAGAGAAAAATAACAGCAGAGCATTCAGATTATCACCACAAACATCAAACATAATCCGTAACTAGTTAAAGAAAACCATCCGGGAGCGAGTCAACACAAGTTTTAACGGTCAAAGAAAAAGAACAAGTAGCAATAGAAAGCGAAAGAAAAAGTAGACAAGTCTAGTACAACTTCAAAATCGGAAACAGAGAAACAAAAATAGCACTAATCATCGGACTCCGGCTCATCTCGCACTTGTAGTAAAAGGCGTCATCGGGCATCACCCTCATCATCTCTAGTCGTCTCTCAGACGCGCCCCTGGTATGATACGAGCAATAGTGCTCTCCACCTCATCGTCAAACAGAACTCGGTTGTGTTTGGAGCAAACCTTGATTCCCGAGTAATTGGATGGCCCGGTTCGGGCTTTCAATCGATTCGCGAGAATGTCATTCTGTTTGCAACAAAGAATACGCATCCATTTACGCAGACTGTGCGCAATGCTTAGCTGGAGTCTGTCAGAAGGAGAAAGAGTAGAAAGCGGTGCGGAAGACGACCCAGGAGGAGTAGGAGTGGCAGCACGAGCGGAGGATTTTGGGGTAGGCCTCTTCGCTTCTCTCTGAATGCCCCTTGGATTCTTAGGCCTGTGATCGGATTTGTATTCCGGCACCTTGGCGTCTAAGCATAGGCCATGGATAAGATGAGGGCAAATTATGCAACGGTTTGGATTCCTCAGATGCTTGTAGACTTCGGCATAAATGACCGCCCCGACATTCACCTCTATACCCCACTCCATAGCATACAATAGACCGAGATCTTCAAGACCAAAATGAGTGATATTATGCATTGGACGGAGCCTGCTCGAATGAACTTACACTTTACCCGCCAATCCTCGGCGGCGGTGTGTAGTGGTGATGTTTTACGCTCATCCCTCCCTGCCGGACTTATAAGTCCACGGGATATCCTTGTCAATCAAAACTCGCGAGATCCTCAAGGGTCACAATCACCATCTACTAACTCCTTGATGTCATCCCTATGATCGACACCTTCTAAATCATCCTCAAACTTATATTTCTCATTGATGACCTTCGGAGTAAAAGGAACTTGGATTTTCCGAACCATCACGAACCCGGCCTCTAGATGTTTGGCATCAAGGTTGGCGTAGAACTCTCTGACCAAGGTATCATTGACGAGTGTGTTTGGAATAACCATTAAAGCTTCCCAATTCTTATCCTTGAGCGACTTGACAAACTCAGGATCGACCTTGTCTTCTACCAATGCGCGTTCAATCAACATTTTACGGGCGACATATTCCTGGGTATATAAGTTCATGGCTTTCGGGCTGATGAAACGCTGGGCAAGCGGTAAAAGTACGGCCTCTCGAGTGGGGGCCCTAGGGCTACCAATCCTAATTCCACCGATGGATCGACGAGGGGGCGAATCATCTTGCTTACGTTTTTCGTCTATGGGTTTTGACCATTTGGTTGCTTACCATCACGTCGAGACATTTTCGCTACAAACCAAAGGATAATGATTCAACCGAATCAACCCGCCACCAAATAAAAACACAACACCCCATCCAACCGCAACCATGCCAACCGAACCACCATCCAACAACCAAAAACAAAAACAGAAAAATAAAAACAAAATTAGGTACGGGGATAAATGGGTTACGTGATTTGTGACCCCAAATTGCGATGGAGTGAAAATAGAAACAATAAACGCTTACCAAATCGGTGTGGGGGTGATGAATGCAAGGTTGGAGACCCACGAAAGTGTTCAAAAACGCAGCTTTTTAACCCAAAAAGAAGACGGAACTTGGTAGCCCCGATTGGTGAGAATTTGTTGAAAGAACGGAGAAAAGGCTCGTAGATTGGAAGGAGGAGATTGAGGCGTGCTTTGGAGCCAAAAATCGCTCAAATTGGTGAAGTTTTGAAGAAATTAGGTAAAGAGGGGAGAGAAACCGTTTGTAAAAGGAGAGGAGGCGAAGAAATGGCGATGAAAACCGCAAGTTTTTCTTTTATAAGCAAACCGAGCGGGCGTGCTCGATATAGAACGGGCGTCTACCCAAAAACGAATACAGAGAGTTTAGAGCCATATGGAACGAGCGTTCTACATATAGAACGGACGTTCTATCTGTAGCAGTGCAAAATTAACAGAAAAAAAAACAAATCCAACTAACGGGAATATAATTTAAACGTAAAATATTGTACTACATATAAGAAAAAGAACAAAAATACATAAAGCGGTGGGTTGCCTCCCACCAAGCGCTTTGTGTTTAACGTCGATAGCTCGACGATTTAAAACGAAAGAAAAACAAAGACTCCAACTAGTCATAAAGCGCGGACCAATCGATCAGACGTATGAGACGACGAAGCACGTCGATGGCAGGCCAGAGGTCGTAATCATACTGGAGGTTCCAATCTTCCCCAGCTCGCTCTATCCCACGAACGTGCTCGTCCTCGAGCACCAGGATGAGATCAGACAGAAAAGGATCCATGAGGATCGTGAAAGGTCTCTCAAGGTCATCTTCGAGTGCCTCGTAAGTCCACTCCTCATCTCCGTCAGACAAAAAGGGAGCAGGCATGACGATGACAAAGGTGAAGGTCTGGACTCGGGTCAGAATGTCAATATCGGCGTCCAGAATTCGCAATCCACCAGGACCCTCCTCGAGCGAAAAAGCATGGATCCTGCTGACAAACTCGAACTCGTGCTCAGGTACTCCGTAAGGAAATCGATACTCGTCATCCGCCATCTCAAAAAAAAATCAGCTGGAGCACAGGGAAAAGGTCACGCTTTGTAAAAGAGGCAGAAACAAGAACAGAACAGAAAAACAAACAAGTAGAAAAACTAAAAAGAAAGAAAATGGAAATCTAGGTTGCCTCCTAGAAGCGCTTACATTTAATGTCGGTAGCTCGACAACTATTTAAAGCTCAACCCGGATCGGGCCACTTAATCTTTCGGCCAGTTGCTGTATCAAAAGAGCTCTTGTCAGCACTGTGACCACAAAAACAACAAAGCATATCGGGAATCCCGTACTTCAAACTCTCCCAGGCTCCTTTGATCTTTTTAGCTGTTGACTTCCTCCTTCTTCCCCTCTTCTTCAGACGCACTTCCTTCCAATACTGTTCCATATCCCAACTTCCAGCGAAGATTTCAGCTGGTGATTCGGTCTCGGCTTTGGGGAATAAATCAGGTGCAAACTCCGTGAAGTCGTCAACTGCAGGAGTTACACACTCAAATATGTCAAGGAACCGAACAATCAAAGATGCCTCCTTTGGTAGACCAATGTAATGTTTGCACCTTTGACCGTTTACTTTAAACGGTTGATCACCAAATCCTTTTAGCTCCAACACTCCGCTTGGAAAGACTTGCGAGAATCTCAAACGGGCTGGACCACCGTGTCCGGAGCTTGCCAGAGAGCAGATGTAACTGGAATTGTAAAGTAAGACTTGCTCTCCCGCATGAAATTCTCTTTTTTCGTAATTTTCTTATCATGGAGTAGCTTCATTCTCGTCCTTACTCACTCGGGCACTCTCGTAGGCCTGGAGTCTAAATTCATCTAGCTCATGCATCTCTTTGAAGTCTCATGCTCACCACAAGCTTTGGGGTCAAAGTTCAAAACTTCGTCGCCCAATAGGCTTTATGCTCAAGTTCGACCGGCAAATGACATGGCTTTCCATAAACCATTTGATATGGAGATGTACCCATAGGTGTCTTGTAAGTCATCTCCTGTAAGCCCACAAGACATCATCCAATTTCGGACTCGATCCTTCCGATGATCATTAACCGTCTTTTCTAAGATCTTCTTGAGACTTTGGTTACTTGGCTCCACGACCACTTGGTCATAGGATGGTATGGTGTACGGTTTTATGCCGAACACCATATTTCTCTAATACTTTGTCCAGAGGTCGATTACAAAAGTGTGTCCCCTCACATCGATTAAGGCTCTCGGGCAGCCAAACCTTCACGTAAAATATTTTTCTTTAAGAATTTCATGACCGTTTTATGGTCATTGTGAGGAGTGGCGATAGCCTCCACCCATTTAGACACATAGTCTACACACGGACTAGGATGTATCTATTCCCGCATGAGGATGGGAAAGGACCCATAAAGTCAATCCCCCACGCGTCGAACACCTCGCCACGAGAATGGGTTTTAATGGCATATCATATCTCCTTGTCAAAGTACCGGTTCTTTGGCACCTATCACAACCTTTACAAAAGCTTCAGATCCTTAAAATTGAAGGCCAAAAGAAACCAGATTGAAATATCTTCGCAACGGTCTTCGGGGACCGAAATGGCGCGCTTGGTGGGACCACTATGACATTGTTCCATTATGTCCCGTGCTCTCGGTCGAGGACACACCGGCGAAGCAACCCATCTTTACAGATTTTAAAAAGATAAGGCTCTTCCCAGACATAATACTTAAGATCAGAGAGAAATTTCTTCTTCTCTTGATACGAAAGCTCGGGATTCAGATACTGGGAATGGAGGTAGTTAACGATTGAGGAATACCACGGAGAACCAGACGTGCAAGCGTTCACGCAGACATCACACTCTCAAAGGGCAATATAAATCGATGTCTTGCGGATCTTCTTCTTCTACCGGCGGCACCTTTGATATATGGTGCGCATCGTGTTCTCACTACCCTTGATATCTTTGATATGAACATCAAACTCCACGAAGAAGGTAAGAATCCAACGCAGTAAGCGCGGTTTCGTGTCCTTCTTATTCATCAAATAGCGCAGAGCCGCGTGATCGGTCCAGACGATCACCTTGGCACCCAGCAAATAACTTCGGAACTTGTCCATAGAGAAGACAACAGCTAAAAGTTCTTTTTCGGTGGTAGTGTAGTTTGCTTGTGCCGGATTCAAGGTATGGCTGGCGTAGTAGATAGGTTGGAATTTACCATTAAGTCTTTGCCCCAAAACCGCACCAACGGCGTAGTTGGACGCATCACACATTAATTCGAATGGTAAATTCCAATCTGGAGAGATAAGAATTGGAGCGGAGATTAGGCGATGTTTAAGCTCTTTGAAGGCACACTTGCAATCATTGTCGAAGTCGAAAATGACGTTATCTTTAAGTAAAGTTGATAGGGGCTTAGAGATTTTAGAGAAATCTTGAATGAATCTCCTGTAGAAGCCGACGTGACCAAGAAAACTCCTTACTTCTTTCACGTTCTTAGGGTAGTTCATCTTTTCTATGGCCTCTATTTTGGCCCTATCAACTTCTATGCCCTTAGCTGAAATTTTATGGCCGAGAACGATCCCTTCATCCACCATAAGGTGGCATTTTTCCCAATTGAGGATGAGGTTCTTCTCCACACATCACATTAAGCACCTTGTCCAGATTAGCAAGACGATCATCGAGCGATTGACCAAACACCGAGAAGTCATCCATAAAGATCTCCATGCACTTCTCAACTAGCCCATCAAAAATTGCTAACATGCATCTTTGAAAAGTGGCGGGCATTACACAAGCGAACGGCATTCGCCTATAAGCGAAAGTACCATACGGGCGGTGAAGGTCGTCTTTTCACGATCAACCGGATCTATAGGGATGCGGAAGTACCGGAGTATCCGTCCAGGAAGCGATAAAAAGGAATGTCCCGCCAAAGCGTTCGAGTATTTGGTCAATGAAAGGGAGAGGAAGTGGTCCTTCATGGTTACTTCATTCACTTCTGTAGTCAATACACACACGGTAACGGTGACTAATCTCAAAGCGACTTCTTCTCCCTTGTCATTCTTTTCAATGGTGATACCACCTTTCTTAGGAACCACCGCGTGGGGACACCCAATCATCATCGGCTATCGCATATATGATCCCCATATCTAGCAATTTGATGATTTCTTTCTTTACCACCTCCTGCATATGCGGGTTCAATCGTCTTTGAGGTTGTCTAATTTGCTTGGCTCCTTCTTCGGTTTTATCTTATGCATACAGACATCGAGGATATACCTCACGATATCTCCTACTGCCGACCAAAAGCTTTCTCATTTCTTCTCAATACGGCTAACAACTTTGCTTCTTCTTCGGTTGTCAGTTTAGCAGAAATAATTAAAGGAAGCCGATCACCCTCTCTCAGGTAAACATACTTTAAATGTTTGGGTAATGGTTTCAAGACTAAATCTTCGTGAGGCTCTCTAAAATTTGGACTTTAAAACTTTACTTTGCAAATTGTCGAAGAGAGTAACATAGCTTCTAGCAAATCTACTTCTTACGAAGGTGACAGTTCTTATTTTCCACAATCTCATCGTCGGTCCCAACTCCAAGTTCGTTCAAATCTATCCTACCTTGTTGATTTAGCTTATCAATCAATCGCTCAGTATTCATAATCTACCGCAAGGACTTGCTCTTCTAGAAAATCGGTGAAATCATCAATCGATTTCTCTATAGTAGCGGTTGGATATTCGGAAGGTCTTTTGATAGCTTTAGATACACTATAGCTCACTTCTTCATTTCCAACACGCAAAGTCACTTTAGCACCATCATCACAATCGATGAGGGCTCGGCGATGGACGAAAAAGGTCGCCCAAGAATCAGGGTGTATTGGGTACATTGGATGTCTAAGACATACCAATCCACGGAAAGGTAAATCGATCGACTTGAACCAACAAATCCTTTAAGATCCCTGTTGCTTTCTTGGATGATCTATCGGCGAATTGAATGTTCATAGTGGTAGGTTCTAGAAGATGGTCTAACTGGAGTTGTTGACAAACATATAACGGCATCAGACTAATTGAGGCCCCTAAATCACATAGAGAGTTGGGGAAAATAAGGCCTCCAATTTGCAAAGTAAGGACGAATCGCCCAGGATCATCTTTCTTAATTGGTAACTCGTCATAACTCATCATTGAAGCAGTCCTCCTGGTTACCTTTTTCATACCCTCTAGCTTCTTTTTTAGATGAGACCACATCCTTTATGAATTTGGTGTATTTGGGCATCTCAACCAACACATCAGATAAAGGCAAATTAACTTGAGTGTTTTTCAGGAGGTTGAGTACCTTCTCATACTTCTTATCCTCACATAAAGGAATGTTAGTCTTTCGAGGAGGGAACGGAAGCTTCTTTAATTCTTCTTCAGAAAAGACTTTCTTATGCGAGGAATTCACAGCGTGGTCTTGAGGTCTTTCCATCTCATGGACTTTTCAATTCTCTTCCGGACAGGCTCATCTCGCCTCAATATGCTTTCTCCCATTATCAGAGTTCATCTTCCAAGTTCCTTCTATCTCATCCTTCTTAAGATCAGTTTCTTGAGTGATCTTTATAAAGTTGGGGTATAGGCCTTATCTTACTACTCCCCTCCCCGCACTTCTGGCGGGAGAGGGCTAGTGGTTTCCCACGGTTCGTGGACCAGGAGTTGAGTGCCGGATCTCAAGCCGATGGCATTAGTATCTTCTTGACTGTAGGAGGAGATGGAACAAGAGCGATACATTGACTTAGATTAGCTTGATTTTACGACCACTTCCACGAGGATTTTCTCGGTGAAACTTGGCAATTGTCCAGGTGGTGCGGAAGCAAGTTTGTTGACCAATTGCCCCAATTGCCTCTCGAGATTTTTAATCGTCTTATTTTGCTCGTCTAACCTCGTAACAATCTCATTTGGGAGAGAAAATCCAGGGGGATTTTGAGGGTTTTGACTCAAAGATTGATTTGGCCTATTGTTGAAAGCAGAGGCAGAAGCAGGATTGTTAGGCCAATTCTGATTAAATTTTTGAGCAGAGACAGGGGAATTTGAAGATTGGTTCTGATGATTGCTCGGATTCCGGTTGTAATTTTGATAGCCAGGGTTGTATCCCTGGTTCTGAAGATTATTTTGACCGGAGTACTGGCTTGGAAACCTCTGACTCGATTGACCATAAAAAGCGTTTACCTCAGGGTTTTGTCCATTCATAGGGCACGCAGGAGATGTGTGTCCCTCAACAGCACAGGTTTGACAAACTACCGGAGTATACTGCCTCGTATGTTGAGCCGCATTGACTTGATAGTTAGGTGGAAACTGGCATTGACCAAACATATGGCCAACAGTTCTGATTATCACAAAATGTAATGAACTCTGTTGAAGCCGATTGGTCGATCAAGATTTGAATTTGGATTAGAGTTTTTTGAAATACTAGCTACTTGTTGTTGGAGCAACGAAATCAACTGGTTCTGCATATTTACTTCTTCAATCTTCGGTGCAGATGCTTGGATGGCTTGGTAGGATGGGGCATAATTATACTTTGCTATATCCTCGAACAACGCCCATCCTTCTTGTGGGGTCTTCTTCAGGAATGTCCCACCGCTTGAGCTGTTGACCATACCCTTGGTTATCTCGGTTAAAACCATCAGAAAGTATTAGCTTGCCTTTGCAAGTCTAATCCGTGATGAGGGCATTTCTAAGCAAAGATTTAAACCTCTTAAAGGCTTCAAAGAAAGATTCATTGATCTGCTGAGTGAAAGTATAAATATCACTAAGACATTGAGCGAGTCTTAGATGGAGGAAAATATTGACTCGAAATTCCCTCTCCAATTCCTCCCACGTTGTGATAGACTCAACGGGTAAAGAGTCATACCATTCCTTGGCTTCACCTTTCAAAGAGAACGGAAACAACTTGAGTTTAATAACATCCTCACCAACACCTTGCAACTTTGTAGTACTACATATTTCAAGAAAGACACGAACATGGGAGTGAGGATTTTTGTTGGTACCCATGAAAAATAGATGCATGTTGCATCATTTGAATCAGAGCGAGGTTTGAGCTCAAAAGTTGGAGCTGCAATGGTTGGGTACGATAACTCCAGGATTGACTCTAACCATGCCCTGGTCGGCGAATCGGCTAGGGTCCTCGTATCGTCGACCATCTTGAAGACAAATTCTTCAACACATCCTAAATTTTTTTCTTCCAAATTTTCTTCAAAAATTTGGATGCGAACGGATTCTTCGGCGATTGGGGCGAACTATAGATCGTTCGAGCTCGGGATCAAAGATAAGAGTGCCTTGTTTGCTCCGAGTTAACATAAAGCTGAGTCAAGCGAGAGAACCCAGCACGAGAAAAAAAAAAAAAAAAAAAAAAAAAAAAAAATGAAGCGAGAATGAAAGCAGACAGGCCGAACGGGCGTTCGCTGTTTGAAACGCCGATTCACAACAAAGCGGGCGGCTTACGTCGAGCAGGCGTTTTGCCCGAGCGAGAGAGGAAGCAGAGCGGAAAACCATTTTTTTTTTTTTTTTTTTTTTTTTAAAACAAGACAGAGACTAAAGCTTTTATGATCATCTAAAACAACAAGAACACATCAAAAGCAAAGAAATCCCGGCAACGGCGCCACTTTTGTTGAGAGGATTTTGCATCATTTAAACAAAAGAAAATTTATAAACCCATACTTAGATGCAAAACTAACTCCTAACGGCCAAACACCGGGTAGTTGATAGTATAGCGAGATAAGTAAGGGGTCGATCCACGAGGAATTGGGGTTGTTGAATCTAATTTCATTAATCTTTCCAATTGTTACTACTAGTTATTACTAAAACTAAAACAGACAAGTAAACTGGACAGAGGACTATTAATCCAAAGCCAGGAAACAATAATTGCGAACCAACATAAATAAAACTACAACTACGAAAAACAGTAAAACTAACGAACCCATGATAACGACTAAAGCAATATAACATAGAACAAACATGATCCACCATCCCGCAACCCTTAATTCTTCCCTAGATTATCTTATGATGATTTAATTCAAGTTGTGGTTCACCTCTCTTAAGTAATCTTCTATCTCTCGATTTTAAAGATTAACACATCATAAAACGAGGTGCAAGATCTCTCAATCTAACAACCTAGAGATTCAACCTATCAACTTTCGTTATGTCAAGGTTAAAAATCTCATCTTTCCTATGGTGATCTAAGGTTTACACCGACTTTCGTCATACGGTAAACATCAATAGCAATACAACTTTCGTTATCGATTGCATAACACATAATCAAAGGAAAGAAAACAACTTTAAAATTAAACTCACAAGATCATCCATGGACAAGAAATAGAAGCTGCTGAAAAGTATTACATGATCGCTCCAAGTTCAAAGCTTGAGAGATCATCATGGTGATCGAACAAGAAAAGGAAAACAAAAGAAGTAAAACCTAATCTAACCCGGATCACCCAAGCACAAGGCTTGGGTGATCGGCCTTGGAAGCCAAGAAGGAGCGGCTGCTCTGTGTTTTTGGTGTGTGGAAGAAAATCTGATCAATAATGTCCCTTTTATGAATTGGGAGCTGCTGTATTTATAGGCAGCGGATGCGATTCAACGCGCTGGTTTCATCATGTGGACGCTTGATTTGGCCTTTGAAACGCTTGATTCCATCCTGGAACTCGAGTTCCATGCTTTTTCTCGAGCTCTCGTGATTGCTTTGCACTTCCCGAACGCATGGTTTGTCAGTGGAACGCCAGATTCTGTCTTTGGAACTCGAGTTCCACATTCTGAGCTGAACGAATTTGATCTTATCCAATGTCTCTAACAAACCATCCTTATCCTTTTGTAACAAACCTTATCTCTTGGATATTCTAGATGATTCATGACTTGCTCTCCTTGATCTTATCCCTTGCCACTTGTCACTTCCAAACTTCAACACTTGTGAGCTCCTAATTAATCAATGAATAACACCAAAATGTAATACAATTCCAAAATAATAATAAATCATCATTTAAGCACTAAATTTGATACATTTTGAAATTAACTCATTAAAAATATCATTTACTCAATATTTGAATATAAGGCTCGATTCCTATGAAAATAATACGAATATGGGGAAAATTGATATAAAATATATCGTTAAAAATCGTATAATTTGACCGAGAACATCACGCATCACTTCTTTTGACTTACTTGCTTCCCCAACGGAATCAATCTTGCTGGCAAGCTTCGCAATTTGCATGTCTTGAGTTTGAACATGCGATGTGAGGGCTTCAATGGCCTTTGTGAGGGTAGCAATATGCTCCTCCAGAGTGGTAGAATTCGTCATCATGACATCCGCAGCCATTGGCGACATGAATCCATCAGAAGCTTCATGAGGGGAAAAGAGACTAATGCCAAGCTGTTTCGCCATGCCTCGAGTAACCGGGCCAGAAATTTGTCCCTGGGATGAAGCACTAGCATGATCTTTTCAAAGAATGACCTTAGAGACTTTTGAGACATCATCTTTGGCAACCTTTGAAGCAGCAGCCTTAGCAACTTTTGAAGCAACGACTTTTGGAGTAGTCGCCTTTGAGACTTTTGAGGCATCAGCCTTTGGAGCCATTTGTTCTTGAACTTCTTCTTTTTTTTCTTATGGAGAGATGAAAGGAGAGATTGGTCCCACTGGGCGTGCCAGAATTTGTAACACAAATTCCGTTGTTATCCCTGAAATACAAAGAAAGAAAACACGAAAATTGTGACAACTAAAATTTTATTAATTTATAAAATAAAAGTGGTACAATCTCTTGAATCCTTTGATTCTCCCTTTTTTTGTCGGTGATGATTAATGCTCTCCCGGATATAGCGGGGGTGCTTTTAATTTGGTGTTGATTGTTGACCTTCCGGATATAGCGGAAGTGCTTTTAATTTTGAGTTGCGACTCGGATATAAGCGGAGGTGCTTTTAATTTGAGTTAGCGACTCGGATATAAGCGGAGGCGCCTTGAGGTTGAAGAAGATTGGAAGGAACTTTTATGTTACCTTCGATCCCCTTGTTGAAGAAATTCAAGTCTTTTCTGTTGATCTTCGAATGTTGGAGATGCTTTTGATTTTCTTCTTTTGAAGAACTTCCGGCCTTTTTTGGAAGATCTCTGATGCTTTTGGTGTTGTTGCAGAGTGCTCGAAGCTTTTGCTCTGAGACTTTTCACCTTCTTTTGTCTTCTCTTTTTCTGTTGTTCTCTGTCTCTTGAAGAACTTCAAGGATTTCTTGAAGATCTTCGAGTGTTGTTGATGAATGCTTGAACCTTCTGGTTCTGGGATTTCTATCAACTCTTCAATGTCTTCTGTGTGTCTTTTGCAAATGACCAAGGCCTCCTATTTATAGTGGTGAATGGAAGCTAATGATTGATTTGCATTAAATGTAGGAAATATTCTGATTGATTTTAGACAATCTTTGGAATATTCCACATTTATTATAAATCAACAAAATCTTCTAATTATATTTAAAAGATTTTATGATTCATTGTCTCCATATTATTTCCTAATATTTAATTTAGGAAAATAATATTAAACAATTCCAATTTCATGGCATATTTAACATGTAACACATATAATGTGTCACACATATATTATTGTATAGCCATTGAAATTAATTAAATCTCTAATATTTATTTAAGAGATTTTAATCAATTATCTATTTTACATTATTCCCTAGAATTTTTATAGGAAATAATACAAAATAAATTTCAATTTAGGACAAATGTATTATGTGACATATATAATTCGTCACATTAAATTTATATATCTACATTTACTCCCACTTTGCAAAGATTCACGAGATTAAGACATTCCTTATAAGAAGGCCATTTCGGATATTCGATCCCAATCATAGGATACGCGATTCCCGGACGACCAATCATGTATACTCCGCGATGCTTCAATATCATACCCAATCACTACCGCATGATCGCCCGTGGCTAGGGAAACCTCAATAGTGTCAAAGCATGACAATCCACACCGTGATGCCATGAAGACTCGGTCAAAGGATAATTACACAACCGCCACATAGTGTGACACTTATCTGTGTAAGTGGGTCGATCTAACGTCGCATTCTCTAATACACGCCCACGCATGGTCCAAGTGTCTCTACACTTCGATGAGACGAGATCTATCCCTGCCCTTAAAGACATAAGACATCTAATACGTGCTAGTCTATTTATACTATCAATGCCCTGTTTAATAGTACATCAGCCTAGAGACATTTAAGTATCAAACTTATTAAAGTGATTAGAGATCTCATCAACCATAATCGCCTATCATGGTTTCTCTATCACAGTTTAATACTAAGGACGTTATCATATAATAATTCATAATTGGTTCTTTAAAAGAACATATATATGACAACATAAAAGCCATTTGATATATGTACAAACACAAAGAAATAGTAGAAATGATCCGACCCGGTCGGATCCGGTCCAACCCGATTGGGTTTAGGACACTATTTCAACAGTCCTAATCTTAGAATGATGACATACATAGTCATTCAGGTAGTTAGGAACACCTCTAGTTCTGGATGATCTTCTTTGCTCAGGGACATGATTTGTGGTTACTACTTGTTCTTGCTCATGAGGTGGAACAACTTGTTGATTTGGTTCATGAGAAGAATCTACAGCAGCACCAATATCATGTCCCTGTGAATCCAACGAAGTTGAGCCATCCGCATGCCCTTGTGTGTCAAGGACACCGGTCTGCTCTTCCAAGAAAGGTAAAGGAAGGGAAAAAAATATCAATATTACCTGATGGCTGTTGATAAGGGAATACAAGTTCATGAAATGTGACATCCTTACTGGTGAATATTTGGCTTGTTTGCAAATTTAGTAAACAATAACCTTTAACATTGGAGGCATGACCTAGATAAATGGACTTGATACTTCTTGTATTAATCTTTTTACCATTAGTATGAAGATTATAAGCATAAGTCAAACAACCAAACACTTTTATATGTTTATAAGAAGGCACATAACAAAACGTCAATTCATGAGGAGATTTTTCATGCAAAACAGGTGTATGTAAGACATTTATCAAGTTAATAGCATGTACAACACAGTAAGTCAAATATATAACAGGAATTCCAGATTGGAACCTCAGACTTCTAGCCACATTTAATATGTGCTGGTGTTTTCTCTCCATAACTCCATTTGTTGTGGAGTATGCACCACAGAAGTCTGATGTACAATCCCTTTAAGAGCATAAAATTCAGAAAGATTGAATTCAAGACCATTATCAGACCTTAACACTTTGATCTTTTTATTAAACTGTGTTTCAATCAATATACAAAACATTGGAATCAAAACTTTAACCTCAAACTTGAATTTTAACAAATAAACCTAAGTATATCTATTAAAATCATCTACTATTGTAAGAAAGTATCTGTGTCCATGCACACTTGTGATCCTGTAGGGGGCCCCAGATATCCATAAGCACAAATCAAAACATTGCATAGAAGAAGATTGACATATAGGAAAACTAAGCCTCTTCTGTTTTGCTAGTGGACAAATGTGGCAAACAGCTTCAGTATCTACTTTAATATATTTACAATGATGTGTCAAGACCTGCAATCTCTTATGAGAAGCATGGCCTAGTCTGTAATGCCAAAGCAATTGAGATTGATTGGGAGACACAGAAGCATCATTAGAGCATCAATCTTTATCAGCTTTTAGAATGTATAATCCTTTGATTAAGTCAGCTGAACCAATCTTCTTCAAACTGATTATGTCCTATATCACACAAGAATCTAGATAAAACTTGACATTGTATGCTCTGGTTCTTATTAGTTGACTGATAGACATGAGATTAAAACCAAACTCTAGCACACAAAGCACATTATCAAGGACTAGATCTTTATTGATCTTAACCTGTCCTATATGAGAAACTCTTGCATTCTTACCATTGGGAAAACTAACAAATATATTTACCCAGATTTGCAGGAACTAAAAAGCAACTTATCAAATATTATATGATCAGTTGCACCAGAATCTATTATCCAAGAAAAAATTTTAGATATACCTGACCCCTCTAAGTGAAAATTAGTAGCTAGAGCCACAACATTAACATTGGAAGCACCAGAATCTTGATGAGATTTCAGCAGGTTCTGATCGCATGTAAGTCACTAACATCGATATTACTAGCAAGAATACTAGGTACATCGTAGTATAGTAATTGCAAGTCAAGGTCCATCCCACAGAGACAATGCAACTTTAATTATAAACGATCCTAACCTAATCAAGCAGTGACATATAGGTGGTCATTGACCACCAATAGACATAGAAGAAACTTGGTATTTCTCCCCCTCTTCTCACCGATCTACTAACTTGGATTAGTTAATCTTTACGTTTACTTCCCCACATAATTTTCTTAAATTAATCGAGCGAGCTTTTAATTTAGTTTTTAAAGCTACGGGTGCAACTCCTAACCCAATCTACTACGACAATGGTAGTAAACAATTTATACGCAAGCTACCCTCCTTAATTGGTCCGTAATAGCCTATACACATAAAGAACTAGAATTGCTGATATCGAGTGCTAACTCATACCGATAACCCGCCTAGACAGCTGTCGACACTGATCAGCACGTTCCTAGGGTCCAACTGACTATGTCCAAACTAACACTTCACTATTCATATTTCATGCTAGTTTTACGATTACAATAAGCAGATTGGGCAGATCTAACCTACTGTTAATTAAACATGTCGATCAACGTAGCTGTAGTGAATCCTCTATATTAGGTTTTAAATATTGCCTCGGTAAACCGGTATAGAACTCCGGTTTACTGGGGTCAGCTTTTCCTATTTTTGGATCTATATTGCTCAATTACGATTAGTCTAGGTAATTCATGGGGTCATTAAACATGCAGATTAACTAAAACACATAAATACGAACAGATCTACCATATTGAAGACAAAAAAGGAACGTTCAAAGTTTCATACCTTAAACAAGGGAGATCTAGCTCGATCTACTCAAGCTAGAGATGGTAGAGAAAGGGAGAAAACCAGACATAACTCCTGATAAGCTTGGAAGAACTTTATTTCATCAAATTGTATAATGTCTATAATAGATTATGCAAAACTTATTATGAACTCTTTAATAATCAGTTGATGAGGCCTTATATAGATACAATGACCGACTTATTAATCTCTAAAACCTTAACCGACCTAGTAGATGTGGCAGAATTGATTTCTTGTTCCTCAAGGACCTCGGTTTACCGGCCCTAACCCTATGTAAACTGGGCTGACTTTTCTTCTTTTTCTTCAGCAGACTTCTTCTTGGACTTTAATTGATTGGCCCAACATGCTTTTTGTGGTCCAGATCCGTTCTCCAATGCTCCAGATTAGGTACATCCTATAAAACACAAAACGAGACAAAACAATACCGAATCTTCGGGAAAATAACATAAATACAGAATTACAATACTAGGAACACGCACGTAGCATTTAACACATATTCCATATAATAGCGAGCCTATCTATCATCAATTGAGCATAATTTAGGGTGAAAATAGGTATAATTAATGGTACCATTTAGAGCATTATCAGGTTCAAAATCTGTTGATATTGCTCTTGGATGGCAAATTTGAGGGTTTCCCTGTACACCTTCAAATTCATCTTGGACCCAAGAATCACCATTCACACAGTTTGCAGAGGACCTACCCCTTCCCCTGACTCTAAAATTTGGGGGAAACCCATGCTTTTTGTAACATCGATCCACAGTATGGCCCATCATACCACAATGTGAACATTGTGGTTTCTTTTTTCCATTACTAAAATTCTTTCTATAATTCTGATTCTGAGATTGTGCTTCTAGGGAAGCCTTCTAATCTACCTCATTAGATCCAAAAATAGCAGCTATTTCAACTATTTTTGCTCCAGAAGTAACACCATAATGCTGTTATTTTTATTGTTTAACAGCCATAGAAAAAACAGCTTTAATTGAGGGTAAAGGATCCAACATTAACACTTGAGACTTAATAGCAGAATACTCCTCATTTAGCCCCTTTAAGAAACGAATCACATACTGTTTTTCTATGTAACCTTGAAACCATTTCTTTCCACAATCACAATCCGGTGGAGTGGTAAGGGTGATCAATTGATCCTACAATACTTTCAATTTTGTAAAATACTGAGAAACACGATGATTACCTTGTTTGGTAGTCTGAATTTCTTCCATTATATCTGACAATGTATGTGTATCTCCTCTTCCAAATCTGTCTTCTAGATCATCCCACATATCTTTCACTGTTTTATAAGAAGCTATACTCAGGGCAATATCTCTAGAAACTGAATTCACCAAACAAGCCTTAACTATACTATTACATTGGTGCCAAAAAGAATAGTGATTATCTGTAGAAGCAAGAACAGAAATAGATCCATCTACAAATCCCATCTTGTTCTTGGAAGATAAAGCCGTACCCAAAAAGATCTTCCAGCTATGATAATTGTTGTCATCAAGAAGTGACTGAACCAGAATCAAAGCTAGATTCTCATTCGGTTGAACCACAAAATCAGCAGGAACAACAGCTGCTTGATTCTCCATCTTACAGCAAGAAGAACTTCAAGATTTCCAGTTATTGATCGATTGAGTATGAAGCGGAAGTATCAATTATTGCTCCGATACCATAATGAAACTGAATTTGATAATTGAACTCAAAAGGAATTGATACAATGTGCAAAAGAGATTTACATATGGAGCCTGGAAAACTAAAGAAGTAAGATTTTGATCAAAAAGTCTGACTCTAGTTGAGCTGCCTACTTGTTTTACATAACAACAAGTGGCAACAAGTGGCAGTTACAAAAGGTGGATCATTAACTTAACTAATCCTATAACTAACTAACTAACTCAAGTAAGTTCAGCTTGCATTGGAAGATGTAACAATAATATATTAGAATGATAAATTAATAGACATGTTATGACCGCTCCCGTTTAAAAAAAACAAAAAAGTGAGATGAATACGAATGCAAAAAAACCAAAAAAAACAAAGGAAAAAAAACCAAAAAAAAAAAAGATAAAAAACTTTTGTTGCCAGGTTTGGAGGCAGCTGCTATTGCCAAAGCACCTTAGCTCCTGCCAGAGCAAATAGCCAAAAATGCCCCTTTCCTTTTTGACATTTTCTTCGGGACTTAAAACAAGTCTGACAGTACAGTACCTTATTTTGTATTTTTGTTTTTTATTCGAAAATAATGGATGGTCCTTCCTTCTCCTGGGTCCTCAATTCTTTTTTTTCGTTTCATACATTCATTTTATTGTTTACCTTAAAGAATGCATGACAATCAAACTATTTATTTTGACACAATAAAAAAGTGAATTAGCTTTAAGTGTGTCTCCATTTGTTTAAAGGATACTATGTTTGTTCCATAACCTAGTTTATTATAAATATTAAAAATTTAGATGAATGTCATCAATTTTAAGCAAAAATTCAATTATCATTATCGTATATTTTAGCGGCATGTATTTTACTAAATTCTAAACTCTTTTTTTATTTTTATTTTTAAAAGTAGCTAAATTCTAAACTATTTAATCTTTATTAAACCTTCAAAATCTATAGATGGCAAAAAAAAAAAAAGCTACACATTGTAGCTAAGGTGTTAGCCTGCTAGGTATTTAATCGTTTAAGTGGACAACAACAACAAAAACAACACAATGATAAGTAGTTATAGTGAGATCATTCTAATTTAATATTTCTAAATTTAATTATTTACTACCAACATGTTCATATCAAGGTCGATTATAAAATGTATACGCATGACTGCATGAGATGAGGCTATTCATAATTGTTCTCTCTTTATTTCTCAAAAAATAAAAAAAACAAAAAAAAACTATTGATTTGCTTTATAAACCACTAAAAGAAGAAATAAAATACACTATACGTCTAAATTTTCTTAGTTGCACAAATTTAAACTATATCATCATGTTTCGTGTACAAAATGCAATACGATATTGTACAAATATTTAATTATCCAACAATTAGTAAGTGAATATTAATTTATTTTTTTTAGAAAGCTTTTAAAGAATGTTGATGTACAAATATTTTTTAAGAAACTAAATCTAGCTAGGCTAAGTTGATCAATTAATATATAGATTTTTGTCAAGAATGACAAAATTATAAAAAAAATCGAGATAGAAATAAACTGTAATTTTAAAGTAACAATTGTGATGAAAATGTTACTTTTGTCCTTTCAGACCCATTTATTAATTTTTTTTTGTCCTTGTGGCCCCTTCCCCCAATTAATATATTCATTATATTGTTTATAAAAAAATCACTTCATACAAATTTAACTTATTCAACATTGTCCTTCCAAACTCCAATTAAACCCTTGCTTATGTTAAATTAAAGCAGAGCCAAACTTTTCTATAGCTCTGTAAAGCTCTGAAAATTTTGCCTATTTTTCATTTATTAATGATTGTTCTCACTAGTAAAAATATTTGTCTATCCTATTTTATTCAAAAATACACAACATTCATCATCTTCTTCACAAAATCCATTTTAAATTTAAACAACATATTATTAGAAAAATGAGACTTACATAAAAATATAATATCGAATCATCAACGCTATTAATACTACACATTTGAATATGAAATAATTGACTTTTATTCTTATTTGATGTGCAAATTTTAACTTAATATTTTCTTAAATACATTGAATAAAATAGATTTTTTTTATTGTATGTGTAAAAGTAATATGAAGAATTTAAATACATTGAATAAAATAGTTTTTTAATATTGTAAGAATAAAAGTAATATGAAGAATTTAATTTCATTTAGTTGACTATTACAGACAATATAAATGTTTAAGGAAATAGAGTTTAAAAAATACCCATTTGAAATCAAAAAATCAAAAAAAACATACCCATTTATTTTTCAATAAAAAATAATTAAAAAAACATTTCATATGAATTTAAGAAGTAAAAAGTGGCATGTTGACCAAGAAAATAATAAAACAAATACATGTGGCTGGTATATAGGCGTGCATTTTACATTATTCTTAAGGTGCCTTTGTCGCGCGTGAGACATTGCATCTGAAAAAGGAGTAACTACATGACAGAAGGGTATTTTTGGTTAAATACTCTGGTAGGAGCAAAGGTGCTCTGCCAATAGTGTCAGCCCAGGTTTGGATCCAATGACCATAAGTCATTTATAATGCCTCTAACCAATTGAACTAAAGATATAATTGCATTATTAATATTTCGAAATAATATACATACACAATTTTTAAATATTATTAGAGAGCTATACTAGAATTTCGAACGGAAATTTGAGTGGGGTCCATGGACCCTCTCCCCCATGTGGGTCCGCCCCTGTTGGAAACAATATTTAACCACTCATCGGTGGCACGATCACCTCCTATTAACACGGAATTTCTTGCTTTTAATGCGATGAGTGAGGTATCAGAAAATGTTTCCATGGAATTCGCAAATGATAGAAAATCTAAGAGACTATGTATTGATTGTCCCCTGCACAATAAATAAAATATATATATATATATATATATATATATATATATATATATATATATATATATATATATATATATTGGCAATGGTACTCATGTTACAAAAGATTTACATTGACTATTTACATTTATCTTGTACTGTTATATGCAATTAGACACAAGAAGTGGCTTATACATGCTTTTTGGAGCTGTCCAAATACTCAAAATATTTGGGGGCCATTTTCAGGACATGCTTCATTTCACTCCTAGCAGGCGATCATGGAAAATGTTCCTGCAAGACTGGCTTTCAAATGAGCGAAAAATGTGCACTTGGCAAGGTTAAAAGACAGTCTTCTACTTCATACTATGGAAATTATGGAAACAAAGGACTAGCAAAATTTATGGTCAATCTGTTTCTTCATTTAAACAAGTGGTGGCAAGGGTAGTTCAGAATGTTCTGCACTCTACCAAGCAAATGATGAAATGAAGTTAACTTTGGAGCACAAGGATGATCATATATTGATCCGGACTGGACTGGTTTCGTATTGGGATAAGATCAGTCCCCAAATATATTATTTTGGTGCAGTGGTCTCCACCAGATGAACCCTATGTTAAACTAAATTGTGAAGGCTCTGCTTTGGGGAATCCAGGCCCTGCTGGTGGGGGGTTTTTTGCTCGAAATAGCACTGGGAAAGTACTTATTGCAGGTTATGAAGCATATGGAGAAGACACCAACATGGGAGCTGAGATAAGAGCTATGCAAGTGATGGCCAAAATAGTGACGATCCAACTTTGATCGGTAGTGTACCGAGTCGGATGCACTATAGTAGCAAGCAAGGTCGTATCCCACGAGGAATCAATCGAGTACCAAAGTCGTTTTTCAACTTAGTTTAGGTTCATCAAATGTGTTCAAGTTTTGAATATGCTAAAACGATATTTAAGCTAGAGATAAAGAGAGAAAGAGGCATAGCCAAATCACGATCCAATTGAATACTTTTGCCCCTCTAATCGATTATTCGGGAATGAGCATCACCAACCAACCATCATAATGCTTATATCGACTCATTCATGGGTGCAAACTTCTAAGATAGTACTAGACGCCATGCAACAACCTAGTACCCTTTGCCCGGTTCAGCGGTCCGCCTTTAAGGATTTAACTGACCGGAACAAGATAAATGCTCTAGAGCCGCTCGATTTACACCGACAAACCTCATTACCCAATCGATCTAAACAACTCAGTCAATTGTAAGTAACGATCATAAAACCCCTTTTCCTACACCCCTTCGCAACATACATTTATAAAAGTGGTGTGTGAGTTCTTGAACTATGTGATCAAGCTAATTCAAGCATTAAGAACAAGTTTTAAAACACAAATTCGTCAAAATAACAACAATTAAGCACTACACATTCCCAATTTCATCAATTAGAGGGAGATTTCTTCAAATTTCACATGATTTAGCTATGTAGATTTTTATCTACTCATAATAATGAAAGGAACAAGAATCAAAGAGGAATCAAAGCCATAAAACATGAAAAGAGATGATTTTCGTTACCAAAATATAGAAAAGTTGGAATTACATCAATCTTCATCCACACCCATTGTCACTTAGGGAAGAAGAAGACTCCAAAATGCCAAAATCCAACAAAGAGAGCTAGAATCTAAGCTAAATTGTGTTTAATCCAAGAGAAAGAGTGAAATATGAGCTAATCTAAGGGATAAAAGTGAAGAAAAACGACCTAAGAGTGTCTAAGTGAGTCTAGGTATCAGTTCAAATGAAATGGGGGTGAAAAATCTATTTAAAAACGCCCAAGAACGTGCAGATAAAGCAGTTTTGGCGTGCCCAAAGTCCTCGGGGTGCGCTGAAACTGTTCTGTGACTTTCTGTGGTCTGTTCTACTTTGGCGCGCCCCAAAGTCTTCATCGTGCGCCAAAAATATGGACTGATCTACCTTTAGTAATCTGGCAATATCTTTGCGTGTAGAACTTCGATTTGAGTGATTCAAAATGCGTTGGAAAACTAATTTAATTATCTACAAATTTCATGCAGACGACAAGTCCATAAAAATCTTTTATTGGGCATCAAATTGCTGATGAATGGAACGTATGGTGAAATCAACAACTAATTTTGATCAATTTCCATTCCCGGGCTTCGGTTTCGTCTTTCTAAGCCTCGTGCCTTAACTTCTGGGTTCACGAGACACCTATTTCCTGTATCACAACATTCAAACACATACCGAGCATAATTCTACAAGATAAATAGGCCTCGAAAAGGGTCAAAATACCGTAAAATGGTGATGTATTCCATCTATTTGACGGTTTGCCTCAAAATGAGTGTGCAATGAATTTTGCCCTATAAATGGTATAAAAGTACCCAATATAAGCCAAAAGTGTCATAAATGGGGGTTAAAACATGCATCGAATCATAGTAAAGTTGACTCTCATCAGCAAGCAGGTATTGCTGAATGTGTGAAGCATGGGTTACCATATCTGGATTGTAACAGACTCAGAAATTCTCTTCAAATTGATGACTCAACAAGTACACATCCTTTGGAAGTATCTGATAGAGATCAATGACTTGCAAAATTAATTCAACAGTATCACTTGCAAATCTCCCATATCTACAGGAAAGGGAACTCTGTGGCTGATCATTTAGCAAATATTGCAAACTCTACTTAGGAGTCTAGTCTGCTCAATTGTCTGCAATTAAATGGTACTATTAATCTGTTAGTGTTGCGGGACTCTTTAAAGCTACCAGTACTGAGAATCTATAAAAGAAGCTAGAAAATAAGGCTTTTACAACTGAAAGCACTCTTCATTTTAATTAATGAAGGGTGCAAAAAAGATTATTTTATTTCTGTTAAATACCTCTTGTTTACTCTCTTTCCTAGTAAATTTGGAAGTTGTTATTGTTGTGCTTAATTGCAGCCTTGCATCATCAAAATAACCATCCTGGATCCACACGATGCCATTTTTTGAGGATGGGAATCTTAAACGTCGGCTTTTCGTCTTGGAATGCACTCTTCATAAATATGAAGAGTGCAAAAAAGTGTCTGTTACTCCCCTATTGCCATATGTGCTTTTCAGTCTTTTGGAATCGTTGTTGTGTTTCGTTTATTGTCTTGGCCAGGAGCTGTAGTGAGGTTTGCTAATTTGGTAGAGAAAAGTGTTTGAAAAATAAGCTTTTTGGAGCTGTTGTTCTCCTATGTTCTTGCTGCTTGATGTGTTGAAATAGTGTCCTAAACCCAACGGGTTGGACCGGATCCGACCGGGTCGGATCATTTCTACTATTTCTTTATGTTTATACATATATAAAATGGCTTTTATGTTGTCATATATATGTTCTTTTAAAGAACCGATTATGAATTGTTATATGATAACGTCCTTAGTATTAAACTGTGATAGAGAAACCATGATAGGCGATTATGGTTGATGAGATCTCTAATCACTTTAATAAGTTTGATACTTAAATGTCTCTAGGCTGATGTACTATTAAATAGGGCATTGATAGTATAAACAGACTAGCACGTATTAGATGTCTTCAGTCTTTAAGGGCAGGGATAGATCTCGTCTATCGAAGTGTAGAGACACTTGGACTGTACGTGGACGTGTATTAGAGAATGCGTACGTTAGATTGACCCACTTACACGGATAAGTGTCACACTATGTGACGGTTGTGTAAAAATCCTTAAGACCGGAGTCTTCATGGAATCACGGTGTGGATTGTCATGCTTTGACACTATTGAGGTTTCCCTAGCCACGGGGCGATCATGCGGTAGTGATTGGGTATGATATTGAAGCATGTGGAGTATACATGATTGGTCGTCCGGGAATCGCGTATCCTATGATTGGATCGAATATCCGAAATGGCCTTCTTATAAGGAATGTCTTACTCTCGTGAATCTTTGCAAGTGGAGGTAAATGAGTTACTTCGAGAGAGCTTGATATCCAGATTATAAGATACGGTCGTTGATGTTTTGACACTCGACTAACGACTGTATGGATATTATTACAGCGATAGGATTGTAACTTACACGGTAACTGTTTCACATGAAAGGTAGTAGTCTTTGCATTTGACTCTTCCAATGTTGCTAGACGCTATCCCGTGATCGTTAGGCATGAAGGGAATTTTCGTAATTTGCACTTTGTGTCTACGGCCAACATATCCGGAAGCCTATCGAGTCACACACATATGAACATCTAGCCGGATTAAATTGTGGTTATAGATGATAACCAAATAAGGAAAGTTTATCTCGTACTATAAAGGTTATAGTGGTAAATTAATATTGTGGTATTTATTTATTATGAATAAATTAAATTCAAGATATTAATTATGTTGATTAATTAAATATACATATGTTAGATATATATGTAGAATTTATGTGTGTATATGATACACATGTTTTTGCAAATTAATTAATCATAGTATTATATTATCTAGTATTAATATAAGAGATATATATATATATATATATATATATATATATATATATATATATATATATATATGTGTGTGTGTGTGTGTGTGTGTGTGTGTGTGTGTGTGTGTGTGTGTGTGTGTGTGCATGTGCTTAGTTGTTTCCATATATATATATATATATATATATATGTTTAATATATATATGTGATATATACACACATCGTAAATTGATTTATGGTAATAAGATAAATATTGTCAATATAAGATATTGACAATATCTTGAAATATTCAATATAAGAAATTGACAATCTGCTAGATTTATTAATATAAGATATTATAATAAATGAGATAAATCAATCAATTATATTTTCTTATTTTATTGGAAAAATGTTTTCTTCTTCTCCACACTTAGATGGGGCGCCCCTCTCACTATAAATAAGATGTGGGTGTCAAGCTCTTTTGTACAACATAATTCCAAGAGCTAATAGTTCTTGTGAAAAATAGAGAGCATCCTATAGAGAGTTGGAGAGAGGGGAAAAAAGGGCCGGTCTAGCAACCGGAGTTTTCCAAAAGCAATCCATGATGGGATTTCAGCGGTCTGTTCGTGTGGACTAGCGGTAGAGGCCGAACACTTGGGCGGCTCTATGCAGAACTACTCTCCTTAGACGGTCAAAACGTCGATCTTTTAGATCAACCAAGGTAACAACCGTCTACTAACTTATTTGTTTACTGCTTAAAAGAAGTCGATCCTGATTAAAAGAAAATAAATTTTTGAATTCCGCTGCGTTCCCGCGTAGATTTCCTAACATGATGCTGCTAAGAAGATTCATTGCCTGAAGTTTTTTTTTATGTTTATCCTCAAATCTTGGAGTGCCGACATTAAGAGGAGGCTTGGAGCATCTCTTGGGAAGCACCCTTCAATTTTTTGGAGGGTGCAAACCAGTTTGAAAGCACTCTGGTCACTCATCACTTCAACTATCCGTAATCTTGATGAGACGACAATCAACATTTCTTTCAAGACGGATGATACTGATTACAAACAAAGCTTCTATTACTATATTTTGCATTTCGACTGTATTTTTTGGGGTCTTTTATTTTTTGGAAGCATAGGGTGATGTACTCTTTCCTATGCACAGGATTTTCCCACACTGGATTTGCCACACATAGGTTTTAAGGAGGCAGGGCTATGCTTCGTCTACGTAGTTTGGTATAAGGGGAGGGCCATGATACGGCTTTGTACGAACCTTTTCTTTTCTTTCTAATAAAAGGCTTCGTTCATTAAAAAAATGTTTGATGTATAGGTTTTTCATCTGTTTGAAATATTTGGAGATTGGGTTTCTGCCAATGTGTTTGCATGCCCATACTCTTTCCCTAGCACCAGTTTTTTCCCACATTTGGAGGTGGCCATGATAGGCATCAAAATTATAAATTTTCACTCGTCAATGAAATTTGCAGCTTTTGGAAAAGAAAAAAAAATAATTAGACACAAGAAGTAATCCTTGCCCGCTTTTGGAAGAACTTAAAAAGCTAGTTTTTCTTCTTTTCTCACCAGCCACTAACAAATGTAAGAACTCCATCTTTAGGATGGGCTACTTTGGAAGCATAAAAAAAAAAGGGGATTTTTGTCGGCATTAAAAGCCATCAGTTTTTGCTATTAGAGATAATGACAAAGATTGAAGATTAATTGCTACCATATCTTTGGATACTGCTAATAATGATGATTGATTGTCATTTGATATTATTTGATTCTGTCTTTATTATTCACTTGTTGGCCAAGTATATTGTCCTATAAATATTGTAATCATCTTTCAGTATTATCAATACAATGAATTATCGTTTCTCTATTATTCTATCATGGTATCGGAGCTCTAGACTAACGTCTTTTCGATCCTGAGCAAGCTTTACGAAAAATAATGTTTGGGTGGGGGTTTGTGACATCAATATGATCAAACCCTCACCCCTCCCAATTTTTTATTTTATTTTTCTTTTCACGTTGATTTTTTTTCCCTTTCGAAATAAACATGGCTGATTCAAAGGCTCCGGTGGCGTCAAAATTGAAAGCTGAATTAGGCTCCCAAGCATCCTCCTTCTTCATCACCGCTCCAGGTTCATTCAAACTTCTCGCCGGATTCTATGGCTGAAGCCTTTTCAACCCCTGTTGCACAGCGATTTCACAATATATAGCAGCACTCAGCCTCACCGCAATGCCGATATTAGCATGGCTCTTCCGCAAACGCTGCTCATCTCCATGCCCCACCAAAGCCTCCGGCAGCCTCCTTGTGTCTTTAATATTTTCTTCTTATTATTATTATTTTTATTTTTATTTTTAATAAATATCAATCTTGTCATTATCTTATCCACAAACCCGTATCCACCTTCAACTCATTTCTATTTTTCTTTTCTCCACCTTCTACCATGCGCTTCTTTTTATTTTTTGTTAGGGCATGACCCTCCGTTCCTTTTTATTTTTGTTAGGGTATATCCCTCCACTCATTTATTTATGTTTGGGTACAACCCTCCAAGCCTTTCTTTCTGTTAGGGTATATCCCTCCACTCCTTTAATTTTGCTAGGGTACATCCCTTCAACTATCGTTTTTCCTTTAGGGTTATATCCCTCCATGCTTTCCTTATGAGCCAATCTCCATGTTTATTGAATTACCATGGGATTGCGGGGGCGTATTAGAGATAATGACAAAGATTGAAACTTAATTGCAACCATATCTTTGGATACTGCTAATAATGATGATTGATTGTCATTTGATATTATTTGATTATGTCTTTATTATTCACTTGTTGGCCAAGTATATTGTCCTATAAATATTGTAATCATCTTTCAATATTATCAATACAATCAATTATCGTTTCTCTATTATTCTATCATTTGCTACCCACCAACAAATGAATGGTGTGTCATCCACTCAATAATAAAAAAACAACATCATCATTGTTCTTTGATCCCCAAGAAATCTGGCAGATGAATTCTGTTGTACTCCTTTCGGGGGCTTATAATCTCTTTCTTATGACTTTGAAAAATGTCGTAGTAGAAAACAAGTATATGTTTTTTCACAAAGTTAAAATACTGAAAATTGAAAGTAATTTCTGAAGAGTCTCGGTTATGGAAAATCTAGAATTAATTTTCATTCAAGAAGATTGAAATTAGGAGGAATCAAAGAAGGACAAGAAAAAATGGGGATTTTTTTCAATATACCACCCATTCTATGTGCTATTTGTCAAAATACCACTTTAAGGCAATTTTGGTTCTTGCCGGAAAAACGCAGATCTTCACCCCTGACACATGAATGTGCACGATCTTAGGGTACACAAATCCCCTATTGGGTTTCCCCTTCCCCTTTAGGGTTTAGAAGGCTAAATTACAATTTTGGTCCTCTAACTAGACACGTTTTTCGATTTTGGTCCTGGTTTTTCTCCGGCAACAACTTTAGTCCTGTAAGTGGTCTTTTTTTTGCAAAAATAGTCCTGAACGCCGGAAAGACCACTTACAGGACTAAAATTGGTCTTTTCCGGTGACAATTTTAGTCATGTAAGTGGTCTTTCCGGCGACAATTTTAGTCATGTAAGTGGTCTTTCCGGTGTTCAGGACTATTTTTGCATAAAAAAGACCACTTACAGGACTAAAGTTGACGCCGGAGAAAAACCAGGACCAAAATCGAAAAACGTGTCTAGTTAGAGGACCAAAATTGTAATTTAGCCGGGTTTAGAAGGTTGCCAGAAACAATGGAGACGCGAAAAACGCCGGAAACACGGAGTGGTATTTTGACAATGGAGTGGTAGTCTAACAATTGGCATTTCTCAAAAAAAGTATTTTGACAAAACTCCCAAAAAACGAAGCCATATATGCTCGTTTCGATACTTTTGATTCCATTATGTGTCATCCGAACAGAAGAAATAATTGTTACACCTTAACAGACGATTGCGATAGCCATTGACCCATAATTAGTGCAAAATTGTCTAAAGGATAGAGTGTTTTGCTCACTTAAATTCACATGTTTTCACATTTTCTCATTTCGGTTGTCATTTTCGGTCCGTGCTTATATGTTCTGATTTTCTGTTTATGTTTGGTGTTAATATTATTTATAATATGCTTAAATCAGAAGTTTTACCAACAAATGTTAATGCCACCTAATCGAGGAAAACCATAGTTCTTTCGGTTGATGAAATAAAACTCCTATTAAGTATTTTATCATCTTAAAAAAAAATTAGATTTTTGTCCAGAAAAACAAAATTATTAAAAAATCAGGATAGAAAGAAACTGTAGTTTAATAAGGACAAAAGTAACAATTATGAAGTAACAAATATAAAGTAACAAACGTGGAATAGAGTAAATAAGAAGTAACAATTGTGAAACACAAAGTAACAGAAACACGTGAAGGAACAAATTTAAAATAACAATTATTATTTTTGTCCATTATAATAATGAAAATGTTACTTTTGTCCTTCCAGACCCATTTATTTTGATTTTTGTCTAGACGGACAAAATTATCAAAAAATCGGGATAGAATGAAACTTTAATTTAATTAGGACAAAAGTAACAATTATGAAGTAACAATTGTGGAATAAAGTAAATATGAAGTTATAATTGTGAAACACAAACTATCATTAACACGTGAAGTAACAGTTTTAAAGTAACAATAGTGATTTTTGTTCTTTATAATCATGAAAATGTTATTTTTGTCTTTCCATACCCATTTATTAATTTTTTTGTCCTTGTGGCTCCTTCCTCCTAATTTTTTTGTCCTTGTGGCCCCTTCCCCCAAAAAAGAATTTTATAGAACACTTCTCATGCAAATTTACAATAGTGTTAAATTATTGTTACAGCTAGTTTGTTAATTTTTTTGTTTAATAATTTTTTGAACTGCGATTGTTGATATATTGTTAGTATTTTATTTTTTATTTTTGAGGGGTATATTGTTAGTATTCTATCATTGTACTTCTTAGTGTTTGCTTAATTTGTTAGGTTGATATTCGTTTATCAGCAATTTCCTTATTATTTTTTAACTCTTTTTATGGGCAACAACTAGCTGGACACATTAATAAATAATTGATGTTCAAAAAAGAAAAGAATTACACAATGACGAATTATTTTAATCAAACCAATTGTCTCTGAAACAATTAATAATATTATAAAAATTTAACTTTATCAGAGATGTTTTTGATGAGGAAAATAACCGCATTAACAAACCATATGCAATATCAAAATAACATTGATTATTGCTAAAAGAGACAGTTATAAAGAAAACATACAAATCTCAAATGGTAGACCTATTAATTGAGCCACCAATTCATAAAAATAAGTTGGCCTGGAGCAGGGTCAGGTACTGGAGAAATGTAAAACCCGTTTTCTTTTACCACCCACCAACAAACGTAATTATTTTGAGCAGACCAACTTCCACAATGATATGTTGAAATTCTACGATCATAAACAGCCATACTTCTATACTTCAATTTCCAGTTAAAGTCACAATAAACCTTTGTAAGTACAATAAAGTCTTTAACATGGAAAATGCTCATATCATCCACATAAAGATAATCCATTCCGAAGTCTTTATAGACACAATAACAATGGAGCCTTAAGAAAGTGCTATCGTCAGGGAGTTTATTAACAATTACCACATCATGCTGAAAAGCGCTATTGTCAGGGAGTTTATTAACACTTACCACGTCATGCTGAACCGAGACAACACCTACATCATAATAAGAAAGTAAAATCAGAGCAACAATGAGATTTCTAGTCTTGATAGAAATCATCGTAGTTTGATTGTTTGATGCTGAAGACGGATTTATTAGAAAATAATATATAATATATATAAATGTAAATAATTGGCAAAGCATGACAAAATTGAGTAGTATGTGAAGGTGGACAGTGGGCGGTAGTTGCTTCAGATTAATTGTAACTATGAATGCTTCATAACTGAATTAGTGTGTGGACTCAAACAAATCATCAAAAAAATGAATTAATGCATCATAACTGAATTAGTGTGTGGAGGAAAGAAAATCTAAATTACTTAAATATGACATAATTTAGAAAATTTTACATATAGGACATTTACTATAGAATTTTTTTGTGTGTGTGAGAACAACTTTAATATTTAATTAGTCTAGGAGGACACTAATGATTAATAGGGACAACATTAAAGTAGTGTTACAATAATGCCATATTTTAAATAATTCTCTTATTTTAATACTGCTGATGCCGCGTGTCTTCGTTATTTTTTTAAATTTCAATATCGGCAGTTACAACGAAGCCTCATATCATGGTATTTATATCTATCCTTAATTAATGCGGTTTAGTCACAAAAAAATATATATCATTAATGCGATGTATATTCAGTTACAAATACAAGGAAATAATGCGGCTTCGTTAAAAAAGAAAGAAACTATAATGCTAATTACGGAAGATTTTGTGTAATCAATAACATTTGTTGTTTATATCTTTCAGAATCAGTTCGGATGTTGATGAGAGTCAACTTTGCTATAATTTCGTGTGCATTTTATCCCTATTTGTAGCCTATTCGATGTAATTTTGGGGGAAGTTAAGTGTTTTTATAGGCACATCTCACCACTAGTTGAATCATAAGATAATAGGACGTTTACGTCTGAAATCTCAGCATTTTTGGGTGATTTGTGTGCGTTTTATTGGCTTTTGTCACACTTCGGTTTTCTTGTTTTTGTTTATTATAGACACAGCGTGATAGAGGGCATGACGAGGATCACAACGGTACGAAAATCGTCTAAAACGGAGTTCGTATGTGAAAATGGCGCAAGATTCATGTTCGGGTGTTCGAAGAAAAATAAATAATTTCAATACAATCGCGTGTTGAAAACAGAATGTATCATACCCAGGGTGTGACGGAGGCTGTTTTTGTTTGGCATTATTTGATTATATTTATATTATCAATACAAAATAAAGCAAAAGTACCGAACACATATGAGGAGCATTTAATTAATGTATGGACAACCAATGAGAGGGAGGCGGGGTCCACGCTTGAAAGTCAAATTGATGATAATATTTTTGCCCCAGCTCTATTTAATTGCGGACGGAAATCGACGGGTAGTCGACTATTGGTATAAAAAAGCCCCTTAGGTCAAATTTCAATACAGTTTTTTACACCAGATTTTTATTTTTTTATTTTTCTATTCCTGCCGTCCTTCTCCCCTTAGATTAGAACAAAATTTATTTTATTTCTTTTTCCTGCAAATCCTTTGAGAACATCAGCCTCTTTATTTATTTTATTTTGCAATTTGACACAACGGTCGAAGTAGCGATTCAAGTGGTGAATTGCTACACTTTCTTTTGGTAAATTTTATTCAATCTTTTTTATCATGTTTATTATTAATCTCTTCGTAAATTTCTGCACTTTTATTATTACCATGAGTAGCTAATTCCGTTGTGTAGTGAATTATGTGAAAGCGGCAAAAAAACTAAGGGGATGAGATTGGGAGTTGTGTAGTGCGTAATTTAATGTTTAAACGATTAATCCACGCCCTAAAACTTATTTTAACATCTTTGAATTAGATTGATCACCTAGTTTCTTTGTCACACACATCGAACTTATAGATGTATTTTGCGGTGAGATGTGAGATAAGGGGTTTTAGGATCGTTGCGTAGATTCGGCCTAGTTGTTAGGTCCGTTTCCAATATAGAGGTTTGTCATCGTTGTTCGAGCGACTCTAGCACGTAATCATGTTAGGTTAGTTGGTTTTACAAAGGAGAATTAATTAACTTCACATAGGGTGGTTAGATCGAGTTGTTCGATCTAATCGCTAGAATTAGGAGTTGGCACCCGTGGATGTCGTTAAACTACATTGGATAGGTAGGTCGGTTAAGACACGCCCCCGTTAAGTCCTTAGCAGGGGCAAAAGTAGCTCGTGGGATCATAGTTCGACTATACCCTTTAATACTTAGAAGCAAACTCGTTAGTATAATCTTTACTTTTGCACTAGTATAATATCTCTCCATCACTATTTTGACCTGAACTAAGTTCTAAGTCGACTTTGGTACTTGAACATTACTCCCTGTGGATTCGACCTTGAGACCACTATACTACCGTTGACCCGATACTCTGTCGGTTAAGGTTAGCGGTCAGTTATTTTGCTATCAAGAATTTTGGCGCCGTTGCCGGGGAGTAACGTTTAATATCTTGTAAGTTGACCGAAAGCTTGGGCTTAGGTCGTTTTTATTTTGTTTTCTTGTTGTTTCTTGTTTTTTTCAGTGAATGACCCGAAGCTCCAGAGAACCACTCATCGAGCCAATTGACGAAATTGAAGCTTTTGCACGTCATAGAAATAGTCAACGCCGAGGAGAACTTCTGGTTGCTAGTCCAAACCCTTTGTTCGAAGAAGAAGGGACAGTAGAAAACTTACCCTCACTTTCAGAATCCTCAGAGGGAATGGGGGATTCACCGAATCATAGAGATCGCAAAGAGCCTTTAATCGAGCACAATGTACAAGGGCAAACCTCGACACTCTTTGGTGGTAACGCAACACTATCATTGCATACTCCACCGAGGACCCTCGTCATGAACCGTTAAGAGAGGGCGACACGGTGTTGCGTCGATTGAGAACCCAGCGGCTTAATCAGAGGACTAGGATTGGACAAAGTATGGGGAGGACAAAATGCTCGAGAATCGCAGTAACTTCGGACCCGAATTAGACCAAGAGATGGTAAATCGAGTACTGCAGATGCTAGAGAATCAAGGAAATCAACAGGGGTTCCAAAACCCATATAATCAGCAACCACCTATGCAGCAGTATTATCAACAGCAACAACAACAGGATTATCAGCCACAGATGGCTCAGCAGGTGCAGAGACCGAGAGTCTGTCGAGACTATGTTACCACCCCACAAGAGGTTATCGGGCACAATCCAATTAGAGTGCCCCCAATTAATGCGAACAACTTGGACATCAAGCAGAACATTCTGAATATGTTGGGGGAACATGCCTTGTTCCACGGGAAGTCGACTGAGAACCCAAACAGCTTTCTAGATCATTTTCTACAAATTTGTGGGACAATGAGATATAATGGGGTTAGTGACGAGGCAATAAAGCTGATAGTTTTTCCGTTTGCACTGAGAGGAGCCGCAAAGGATTGGTTCGATTCATTGCCCAATGATTCATTGCATACTTGGGCAGATGTAACGAGAGTGTTTCTGAAGAAGTATTTTCCTCCGGCGAAGATTCTGGATCTGAAAGAAGAAATCTCTTCGTTTGACGGTCTCGAGGAGAGACCTTAAAAGAGACTTATGAGAGGTTTGAGGGTCTCATCGAAGAGATGCCCTCCACACGGTTTTTCTACGGTGGAGCGAGTTATTATATTATTCAGGGCCTTAGAGCCGATGGACGAGAATAAAAGCTGAATGCCGCTTGATGGCGGAGATATCATGAATCTGCCGCCCGGAACAAGCTATGAGACAGATTGAGAATGCGGCGAGATGGAGAAGGACAATGGGGTCAAGCGAAGAAGAAGAAAGCCCCCATGGAAAGTGTGAAGTCGCTAAAAGAAGAGCTTGATAGAGAGACGGCCATGCATGACAAGATGCAAGAAATGGTGCTAAAGATGGAACAAATGGAGTTAGAAAGAAAGAAGGCACATCGATTGCCGGCTTTGTGGAGGTGGACATTACGCCATGGAGTGTACATCATCGAAAGGCCCACTTATCCACAACAGTTGACACCTACCTCAGTACAACAACAGTCTGGCAATCAGAATGACCAGCAGCGGATGAATGTATATGCAATGGGGCAGGTAAATATGAATCAACAAGAATTTGGCCAACAACAGTGGAATTCGAATTTTGATAACCAGCAGGGCCAGCAGTGCGAGTATGGCATGGAAGAGCAGCAGCAGTACAATGTGAGCTATATTGGACAAGGTAATGGGGGTAACTGGAATCAGAACCAACATGGGCAGAATTGGAATCGAAACAATAACAATCAGAACCAAGGGTTCATGCAGAACCAAAGCTCATACAACCAACCTTGGAACCAGAATCCACAAAATCAGAATTCATACCAAAATCAGAACCAAGGTAGCTATCAGAATAATCAGAATCATCAATCTCAAACATAGCAACAACAACTGCAGAATCGAGGTGGGGCGAGTCAAGGGTGGAATCGTAATCGGGGCGGCAGGTAATCGCAAGCAAATCAGCCACCCGAAACAATAATTCTGGCACATATCAGCATCCGAATGCTCATCTTCACCAGAACAATCAGAACACTCAACAATTGAACAATTCGGGTGCTCGAGAAGACGCCCACCGAGATAATCCTGGAAAGACCTGGATAGATGTGATCGAATTGAATAAGAATGTTTGTTGAGCGTAGTAGTGGCCACTCACTCCGCCATTCGAATTTGGAAACCCAAGTTGGGCAAATTACGAACACACTGAAGAAGAATTTGAGTGATGCTGAGCAGAATCCGAGACAAGTGAATGCAATATTCACTAGAAGTGGTAGAGAATTGGGAGTGGACCAGCCAAAGAGAGGGGTCGAAGCAGAGAAATATTTGGATGAAGAGGATGAAACTGAGGCAGCAGAGAGAGAAATAATGGAAACCGAGTTAGAAAGCGGTACGAAGAGAGTTAGCTGCTGTTAAGAGAGACCTCGCGATTGTAAGGAAAGAGCGAGCAATGGAAGTACAGAGGGAGCAGGATGCTCAAACCAGAAGAGATGAAGAAAGGGAGAAGCAGGATTTCATAGTGCTGGACATTAAAGAGGAGGAGCCGAGCAAGCCAGTGATGACAAAAGAAGATACATCTGGGCCTCCAAGGCCAAACACTCGAGGTAAGAAAAATTTTAGGCCCTCTCCCCCTCCTGATTTTGATGAGAATACGTTGCCTTACCCACCTAAGGGTCCTAAGAACCAGGTCCTTACTGAGAGTCAGAGTAGATTCCTCGACATTCTTAGGAAGGTAGAGATCAATGTTCCCTTCTTAGAGGAAATTGCTAGTGTGCCTGAGTATTTTAAATGTTTGAAAGGGATGTTGACAAGTCGAGAGAAAATGGGTAAGATAGTTAATTCGAGGAGGAGTGTGTTGGCGGTTTATGATAGTAAGATACCCCAAGATGAGAGATGAGGAGGTTTCACCATTCCTATCACCATAGGCACATCTGTAATTGAAAATGTTTTATGTGATTTAGAGCTTCGTGAGCTTGATGCCTAAGGCTTTATATGAAAAATTAGGTTTAGGTGAATTGGAACCTAACAGAATGACCCTACAGATGGCTGATAGGTCGGTGAGGAAACCTATGGGGGTAGCGGAAGATGTCTTAGTGCAAGTTGGAAAGTTTGTGTTCCCGGTGGATTTTGTGATTCTTGACATGTAGATGGACTCAAGACCTCTGTTTTGTTAGGTCGTCCCTTTTTGACCACCAGTGGACTTTCGGATAGGAGTTAAGAGTGGAGATATTTCTTTTGGTGTTGAAGGGCTAGAGAGAGCGTTTAAATGTTTACAATGATAGAGGTCCAAATGCTATAAATGATGAATGCTTATATATAGAATCTTTGTTTTCTTGTGGTGTAGTGATCGACGCAAGGGAAGGAAAAATATTGTCAAAGGAGATGCGGTGCGCTACGAGATGTCATCGATCGAGGCCAGAATAAATCGGGATCGCCCGTTGCACCGGTGCTCCCTGTTTGGGAAAAGTGCGGATTGATAAACCACCTGATTGCACGAAGTCTAAGAGGAAGCCATCTCCAAAACCGGAGAGGAAAGAGAGTGTGAGATGGAAAGAGAAAGCAGCACAAGTGACACGAGGTAAGCCGCTCACTAGCTCGACTATTTTTATGATTGCCCTTGGGATATCTGCGAGCATGTTTAAACTGATGAATGCGGAATTTGGTTGACTTGCTATAAGCTTACATGATATGTGATGAGTGTCTGTTTGAGTTGTGTGAGTCGTTTATGATTTGAGTTTGTTAAGCGTCACACCCTATGAGAGGGACATCTGTGTTAAGCGTCACCCGGTCGAGCCAACGACGTAAAACAAAGGCGCTCGGTGGGAGGCAACCCACTTTTTCTTAGGTTTCTAGGTTTGTTTTTTGAGAAGTGATGAAAATTTGACCACGTATCTCGAATTCCGTTGCATGCTTTGTGATAACCCATATTTTATTTGTCATATACATCTCCATACTTGTGCTTACCTACACTTAAGGTTTCGACCTTTCGTCGTAGTGGATTCTTGGTTTCTATGTTATGATTGCACAGGTACCCTGGGAGATACGTTGGAGGTTGTCACTTCGCAGAGTTCTACCCTATTGCCAGTTCAGCTAAGTCTTTCTTTATTTACTTTATCACTCACACACCGAGGACGGTGTTCCGTTTTAAGTGGGGGGTGGTAGACTTAGCTTCACTTTGCTACCATGTGCTTTAATTTTATGCATCGAATAAGTTACATGCTTGGTGTTTGGTCCATTCGAGTGAAAATTGAGCTATTTTTAAAAAAAATTCATGACTTTGACGTTTTGAATCCTATGTGAGTCACTATATTCTTTGGTTAACTATTAGTCAAGAGTTGAATGTATGTGAGTCAAACCTTTATCTTGTTGTGAATGGAAATCTTATGCACGTAATAGCTTCGCTTTCATGAATTGTGGTTGGTTAGTGAATGATTATAGTTGACATAGACATTAATCATTACTCAGAACTTATACCATTAACTTCGAGGCGAAATAGAAAGGTCAATCTTGGTAGACTAAGGGATGACGGTCCTGGCATTTCTTTGACCCGACCAGAGCCAAATAGCCAACCATGTACATAATTTCCACAGAAACCCCTCTGAGCCTTTGTAGGGTGGTTAGACCCCCACCCGAACTTAGCCATTCGTTGATTAGCTTATAATTACCGACCTTAGCCTTTATTTGTGGTCTACATTTCTTTGGCACCCTACGAGTGAGTTTTAATCTTATTTTGGGCACACTTGCTAGCGCAAGTGTGGGGTGGCGAAGATGTGTATCAAATTATGGTGTTGGTGGATCTTTTGTACTATGAATGAGAAGGGGTAGCAAAAAGTGTTGGTGTTGGTTTATAAAAAAAAGGAAAAAGAATAAAGCAAAAAACAAAAAAAAGGGAAAAAAATGAATAAAATGTTGAATAAAGTTGAGTCAAAGTTTGCCGAAAAAAGGGCTATGTGTTAATTCTTCCAAAGTGGCGTTGGTGGACAAGTTTTCATTGAATTATGTTTGGAATTGAGAGTAAATAAGGAGAAAGATTGCTCGAATCAAGCTAAGGAGGTGAGTTATGAGGCAAATTCAAGATGTTTTGATTAGACTCACTCGTTTTTCTCTTTTGATATTCCTTTTATCCTTTCGTTTAGCCCCCGTCCCTAGCCTAACGTTACAACCATGCAAGTCTGCCTGACCTTAGTTAGCCTTGATTTGACCTCGATTAGTGGAGATGATTATGAAGTATAAGCCTATGGTGTAACGCCATTAGTCATGCACTTATAATTTGAGCCGGTTGACCATGATAAATGATTGAGAAGCTATGCACACACACATTCCGTTTCCATGATAAGATACGTTTTGGCGCGTGTTTATTCGCTTGTTAACTAGTTTTTTACTCATTGGATATTTTGGTTTCCCATATGATAGCAACGTTGACCTCATGATTTATTTCTGAATCGCTTGATTTGCTCGAGGGCGAGCAAACGCTAAGTGGGGGGTAGTTGATAAGAGTCAACTTTGCTATAATTTCGTGTGCATTTTACCCCTATTTGTAGCCTATTCGATGTAATTTTGGGGGAAGTTAAGTGTTTTTATAGGCACATCTCACCACTAGTTGAATCATAAGATGATAGGACGTTTACGTCTGAAATCTCAGCATTTTTGGGTGATTTGTGTGCGTTTTATTGGCTTTTGTCACGCTTCGGTTTTCTTGTTTTTGTTTATTATAGACACAGCGTGATAGAGGGCATGACGAGGATCACAACGGTACGAAAATCGTCTAAAACGGAGTTCGTATGTGAAAATGGCGCAAGATTCATGTTCGGGTGTTCGAAGAAAAATAAATAATTTCAATACAATCGCGTGTTGAAAACAGAACGATCATCACCTGCAGGGTGTGACGGAGGCTGTTTTTGTTTGGCATTATTTGATTATATTGTCAATACAAAATAAAGCAAAAGTACCGAACACATATGAGGAGCATTTAATTAATGTATGGACAACCAATGAGAGGGAGGCGGGGTCCACGCTTGAAAGTCAAATGGATGATAATATTTTTGCCCCAGCTCTATTTAATTGCGGACGGAAATCGACGGGTAGTCGACTATTGGTATAAAAAGCCCCTTAGGTCAAATTTCAACACAGTTTTTTACACCAGATTTTTATTTTTTTATTTTTCTATTCCTGCCGTCCTTCTCCCCTTAGATTAGAACAAAATTTATTTTATTTCTTTTTCCTGCAAATCCTTTGAGAACATCAGCCTCTTTATTTATTTTATTTTACAATTGGCAGACACAAACGGTCGATCGAGTGGTGGATTCTTCTACACTTTCTTTTGGTAAATTTTATTCAATCTTTTTATCATGTTTATTATTAATCTCTTCGTAAATTTCTGCACTTTTATTATTACCATGAGTAGCTAATTCCGTTGTGTAGTCGAATTATGTGAAAGCGAGCAAAAACCCTAAAGGGGATGAGATTGGGAGTTGTGTAGTGCGTAATTTAATGTTTAAATGATTAATCCACGTCCTAAAACTTATTTTAACATCTTTGAATTAGATTGATCACCTAGTTCACTGTCACACACATCGAACTTATAGATGTATTTTGCGGTGAGATGTGAGATAAGGGGTTTTAGGATCGTTGCGTAGATTCGGCCTAGTTGTTAGGTCCGTTTCCAATATAGAGGTTTGTCATCGTTGTTCGAGCGACTCTAGCACGTAATCATGTTAGGTTAGTTGGTTTTCTAAAGGGAGAATTAATTAACTTCACATAGGGTGGTTAGATCGAGTTGTTCAGTCTAATCGCTAGAATTAGGAGTTGGCACCCGTGGATGTCGTTAAACTACATTGGATAGGTAGGTCGGTTAAGACACGCTCCCTGTTAAGTCCTTCCTTAGGGGTAAAAGTAGCTCGTGGGATCATAGTTCGACTATACCCTTTAATACTTAGAAGCAAACTCGTTAGTATAATATTTACTTTTGCACTAGTATAATATCTCTCCATCACTATTTTGACCTGAACTAAGTTCTAAGTCGACTTTGGTACTTGAACATTACTCCCTGTGGATTCGACCTTGAGACCACTATACTACCGTTGACCCGATACTCTGTCGGTTAAGGTTAGCGGTCAGTTATTTTGCTATCAGATGTTTTCTCATTCGACGGTGCTCACCATTTCTGTTCAATTTGATAAGCTAATTTGATTGATGTAACAATGCAATGAAAAATGATCATTTCAACATAAAGTTACAATTACGAGTGAGGTAACAAAAACAGAAGAAGTAACAATGTAATAAGAAGGATCATTTCCAATAAGTAATTTACGGATGAAGTAATAATAACACGTGAAGTAACAATGCAGTAAAAAGGATCATTTCAAACATATAATAACAATTATGAGTAAATTAACAGTAACACATTCGATCATTTCAACATATAGTAACAATTATGAGAGATAGTAGTGACAGTAACACAAGAAGTAACAACGCAATAAGATGGATTATTTTGAAGCCGAATCTACAAATGGCTTTCACCTTTAAGCCTATCCAAAAAATTATGAAGGTGGTGAAATTCTTTTGTGAAATGGCTTAATCACTTGTTTTGCTAGAAAGCCGAAAATGCGCCTTATTCAAGTTAACCGGACACCACCAACTGGAAATTATTTTAAACATAACACAGGTGGCTCATCTCTTGGCAATTCGGGCCACTCCGGGGTGGTTTTATGTTACGTAATTGTGAATTCTGTCTAATCTATGCAGTATCTTCTTATTTTTGGATTAATAATAGTTTCGTGGCGGAAATGAAAACTCTTCATCTTTGTCTGGAGTTCTGCTCCAACAACCATATCACCTATCTTATTATCGAAACCGACTCTCAGGCACTCTATTGAATCATCGAAGGTACCAGTCCTCTTCAATAGGAATTCTATGATTTACTACTCCAGATTCGCAGCATCATTAGCACCAGTGGGTATTCGCTACACCACATATACAGAGAATCCAACTCGGTGGCTGATTTATAGGCAAAGACAACTAGCTCTACTCATCATACAATTTGTTACAATGTTGTTTCTCCTATTCTTTTGACGTTGCGTTTGCATATACTCAAAGACAAAATTGGATTACTTGGCATTCGCAAAGTCAAATAATGCCAACTATTTGAGAAAAACTCTTCAAATCATTGGCCCTTCTCTTCACTGGAGACTTTATGGACTCTGCAATTACATACGCAATTGCTCCTAATAATGTTGCTACAAATTCTGCAAATATTCTAGGTTACAACAGATGAGTATTTATAGTCACAAAACCCTAGACCTAGCCGCCATAACTAAATACTAGTTGATTGACTAAAACACCCCAGATGTGAACTATATTGACTCCTCCAAACATAACCTGCTGATATTTGCAATGCTGACATTGCCCTGCTGGCATTGCCCCTGCTGGCTTTGCCCTGCTGACATTGCCCTGCTAGCTTTACCCCGCTGACATTGCCCTTACTGGCATAACCCTGCTGACTTTGCTCAGCTGACTTGCCCTGTTGAGAGGTCAAGCCACTTTTTCTAACAGTATTGATCTCCATCTTTAGGATGGGCAACTTTGGACGATGTAAAGCCATTAGTTTTGCTACCCACCAACAAATTCTGGTGTATCATCCTTCCCCCTTCCCCTAAATTTCAATCATCTTTAATGAAAATTAATTCTAGTTTTTCCTATTTCTGAGGGCAAAATTATAAAAATTGTCATGTAATTTGGCCTACTAAGGATTTTAGTCATGCTTCTATTCCGGTGAGGAAAATGGTCCTCTAAGTTGTTTATTTTAAATGGTCCTACCCGATAGATAACGTTGACTAGGCACCGGATTCTTTTAAAATTGTTTTACGTACGCTTACTCAGCTACCAGTGTTCGATCCTACATGGTTGTATGTCTCATTTCTCTTCCATTGACTAGAAAAAAAAGACTTTCCCACTATAATTGCTTTCCCCATTTCCACACTTCAAATTTTCACCAAACCAATTTCCCACAATCTGCACAACCCGTTTAATCCTCTTCCATCTTTCTTTTGCAAAAAAAATTCATCTCATCTCCCTCAAAACCAGAATCCTATGAACCCGAAAATCCATAAACCCATGAAACCCACAATACCCGAACCCAATGGAGCCCTAATTTGCACCTTCAATTACGAATTTGTGCACTGAAAACTGTTCATCCAATCTGCGAATTTGTGCTATGCGAATTTCCCATAGCAGAATCATCAATAAAAGGACCAAGTGGTTGTCGGCAGCTTCAACAGTCGATCCTGGCAAGCGGGAGACAACTGCCTCCGATATTAGCCCCCAGCCTAACTCCCGTAGATCTCAACAATCTGGAATTTGGACCCAACTTATTTTCTTGCCGGAAATGCTGAAAACCCCCATCCCCCGTCTACTCTAAAATGGTGACATGAAATGTTAAACATAATGACAAGATTGAGTTAGAATTTGTTTAAATAATATTGTTTGAATTTGAACTACGCTAGGATATATTATTTGGTCTACATAAACTTCTACCTATCATTATTTAGGCTATATATATATATATATATTGGAATGTTCTATCAGTTTAATCAATGCAATACAAACACAAACTCTTTTAAAAAAACCCTCACCCGTGTTATTTCCCTATTTCTGTTTTCTTCTATACCGCTTTCGTCCTTTTCCTATTTCCATTCATACGTTTTCTCTTCTCCCTGCAAAATCAAAAATTTGCCGTACACCACCCCTCCTCCTACAACTTCTTCTTCTCTGGAAAACCTTCCACCGTTGCGTCAATTCCAATCTCCCTTTCCTCTTCTCCGATAAATCAGCCTCTCCCCTCATCTTTTACGTCTCCGTACTACGTTCTCCATAAAAATTAGAAAAAGAAAAGAAAAGAAAATTCCTGAATCACGTATCCAAAATCAACTTTTACTTCTCCTTTCTTCCGTCTTTGAAATTAATCTCACAATCGTTTCCAAGCTGCTTCTACCTTGGCTTCTGCAACCATCAATACTCTCCTCCAATATCTTTAGAAATCAAATCTTCCTCTCCCTTCCCACCCCCAAAACATCTAGATCGCACAATCCCCCCTCTCTCTGAATCTCCAGATCTACTTGCATCCATGGAATCTCAGTCTTGCTCACCCACTGAATTCACCTCCTTCTCCAACCGTTTTTCTGACATTCACTATGCCTTCGACTCGACCTACCTCCTTCTCTCTGCCTACTTAGTCTTTTCCATGCTGTTGGGGTTTGCTATGCTCTGTGCAGGCTCCGTCCGTGCCAAAAACACCATGCAGATAATGCTCACCAACATTCATGACGTTGCCGGCGGTGGCCTTTTCTATTATCTATTCGGTTTCGCTTTTGCACGATTTCAATTCCCCTTTTATGTTGGATTTTGTTGATTTGTTTATTTAATCAAATAAATTGATCAATCGTCGTTATTGAGCAATCCATGGTTTTTTTCCTTCTTTTATTAACACAAAAAAGATGGACGATTCAATCACTTAAATAGTGATAATCCCTAATATGTTAATTTTTCTCTGCCTTCCTCATTTTTCTCCAGGTTCCAAGCCCTCTACGCCCATTCTTATTTCTTTCTAGTATTCAAATTCAATTGTGTCTCTCAATTCACTCATATCATCGGCATCTATACTTTCGGTCACTTCTATCTCAATCTTTCAATTCTTCTTTTATTATATTTCTTGTTTTAGGGTATGATATTCCCTCAAATATTCCTTCCACTCTATCTATTTCTTTTTTTTTTTTTTTTTACCAGCAAAAAGATTTATATATTAATAAAAACCAGCAAGATGCTGAAGTATTCAGTTACAAAAGCTTAAGCGAGCAAAAGACAATCTAGAAACTACACCAAAGCATGAAGAAATATCAACTATTAGATGTAGAAATAAGAGCTAAAAATTGATTTGATTTCCACTGATTCCAATCCCACATGCCTTTGGTGTAACGCCCCGAGATCCATTCGAAACATCTCGTATGTATTTCCATCAAAGCATTAGTAACATCAAAATTCTTTTGATTGAACACAAGCTCATTGCGTTTCGTCAAAACAAACCAGGCTGTTACCTTTTTGATTGCATCCCATATCAACGACACTTTGCCATTATGAGAAATATTTGGATACAAATGATTTAGTTCTTCCCAACTTCCCGGCATTTGACCATCGATCTTACACCAATCAAAAATTAGTCTCCAAACTCGAACCGAGCACGTACAAGAGAGTAGGATATGAGGACTATCTTCCTCCATCACACCACAAAATGGGCAATCAATGCACAATATATCCACTCCACGCTTTAAAAGATTAATTTTAGTAGGCAAGCTATCCATTACCGCTCTCCAAAAAAAGATATTAATCTTTGACGGAAGTGCTTTGTTCCACTTCATGTAGTTGTCCTCCAAGTTGTCCTCATAAGAGTCAATGATGATCTGCTTGAGATACGCTACTGAAAATTTCCCTGACGAAGCTAACGTCCATGCGTACTTGTCATGAGAACTTGTATCGATAGAGTAATTTGATAATAAACAATACAAATCCTCCGCTTCCCCAAGCTCTCTTCCTCTTAATTCCCTCGTCCACCCACATTTCCATCTCTAGACGTCTCCCTCGAAGAAGCCCCAATCTCTCACCCAAGCATCTTTGTTAGTAGATAACCTATACAATCTAGGGAAAATATCTCTCAAACGCCCCTGACCTACCCAATTGTTCGCCCAAAATTTTGTACTTTCCCCGTTTCTCACTTTTTTCAAAAGAGAAGAGAAAATAGGAATCCCGATCTCCTCAATACGCTCCCCTGCCCTCACAATATTTCTCCACACCTTACCTTTAATAAGACTACTACCTCCCTCACAAAAATCCCCATCTTCCCCATGTATCGCCACAATGATCTTCCTCCATAAAGCCCTTTCTTCCGTTTTAAAACGCCACCACCACTTCCCCAACAAGGCCAAGTTTTTATACCTGAGTCCCCCAACCCCCAATTCCCCCTTTATCTTTGTGTTTAAGAATTTGATTCCAAGCAACCCAAGAAATTTTTCTCTCATCCGCCCCTCCCCAAAAGAACCGAGAGCGAATACTCTCAATACACTCAATAACACATCTAACACATCTTATGACTCTTCCAAACTTTTTGCGAGTCAACCATTGCAATATCAAGTTTTGATGGTTGATGCCGATAGTAATGGAGAAGTTTGTTAAGACACAATGTGAAGAAGACAAGATTCATTCCTTACGAATCAATCTCCATGTTCATTGCATTACCATGGGATTGCAGGGGCGTATTAGAGACAATGACAAGATTGAGTTAGGATTTGTTTAAATAATATTTTTTGAATTTGAATTATGTTACGATATATTATTTGTGGGGCCAGAGGCTGAATGACAAAATAAGATACAAAAATGAAAAAAAAACAACAAAAAAAATAATGGTTCGTAAGAACAAAACGCCGCGTCACATTACATGTGTGTTACTACATGTGGTTGTAGCAACATGTAGTAACACATGTAGTAACATGCGCGTTTTTATACTTCTCAACCACTATCTTTTTTTCTTATCATTTTTCCTCATTATAGATCCAAAACAGTCATCCACAACCTTTAACCTATTATTTGGTTCAGATAAACTTCTACCTATCATTATATATATATATATATATATATATATATATATATATATATATATTGTAATGTTCTATCAGTTTAATCAATGTAATACAATCTCTTTTATATTTCTCTATTAAACCCATCCCAAGCAGGCCGCCGGCGGCCCATGAATGCCAAATTGGCCAACCACTCCTTCAGATCTGGTGATTTTCACCGACACACCATCACATGACACCACTGAATCATATCGTCTCCAGCTCAGTCAAACCATCCCACCCGAGCCCTCCTCACGCACCTGTAACAACCAAGATTTTTTTTTGTGATTCATTAGATGTCATTTTAATTTTTTACTTCACATGTTAATGTTGATTTCAGTTCATATACAATTCTTACTTTATTGAGTGGGCGGGAGTCACTGAAGATGGTTTTTATTATATTGGAGGAGGGTTTGACGATTCAAACCCTGTTTGATATTAGGATTTTCATTCGTCTCTCGCCACTAGGCCAAGTTCAAACGCAACGTAATTAGTTTTTACTATGCAGCTAGATTAAAGTACGAAAAAAAAAAAGGACAAAACAGAAAGAAAACGCATCACACCGGCTAATACAGAATCAGTACGTTATATTAATTCAGATTAATCAAGCTAAAAATTAATTTTGGTCACCAGCCACTAACAAGTTGAAGATCTCCATCTTTAGGATGGGAAACTTTGGAGGCATAGAATCCGTCAGTTTTTGCTACCCACCAACAAATGCCTGGTGTGTCATCCCCACAATAATAAAAAGATCCCCAATGATCAAAAACAACTACATCTTTGTTCTTTGATCCCCAAGTAAATTGGCAGATGAATTACGTTGTACTCCTTACATTTTCTTTGAATGAAAAATGGTAATCATCTGTTACATGAAGATCATGGTACCCAAGATCATTCTCACTAGAATAGCAATGGACTTTTATGACAGAATTCTTGTCTGGGAGACCGTTGATTACATGAACCTCAAACGTTTTGCCCATACCAACAACATTTGTTTTGTTTTGGACGAAAACAAGAATCGACAAGATTAGCACTAAGAAAAGTTTCATTGCTATTGTATTTGTCATAATTATGAAAATTTCTAAAGGTTGTGCTCTGAATTCTCCTGTCTTTTGCCTCTAGAAATATAGATATAGAAGAATTGATGGTGAGTTATTTTCAAGAAATTGGCAGCTATTTGATCTGTTATAAATCACATTTGTACACCCGACCATTAATTTGTCTTTTTGCACAAATTTTCCCATAGTCCTACACAGAGTACGACTTGTTGGTTTATGTGATAAAAAAACAGTGATAGTGTCATAAAAAATAAACACAACAATGTTTACGTTATACTTTTGCAACATTGATTATGATATGGGACCAACTATATAAATCTTATGAGTCTCATAAATATCAATAGTACACGTATAAGTATCTTGTGACACATTATTGTGACCATTTTATCGTGGAACAAGCATTTTTCAAAATCAATTGGCCAGTAAACTCTCTGTTTTTAAAAATGAATGTCTCAATATTTTAAATTTTGTCCCCTGGTGAAGTATTTGATTGGTATAGCATGTTAAGGGTGATTTTATACGTTTTATAAGGATATATTTTATATCAATTTCCCCCATATTCGTATGTTTCTCATAGAAATCGAGCTTTATATTGAAATATTGAGCAAGTGATGTTTTTAACGAGTTATTCGCAAAATTAGTTAATTTATGAGTTTTATTGATGGTTTTATGTTTATTTGGATACTATTACACTTTGCGATGTTTTTGATGACGTGTAGATGCATAATTGCGGTTCAAAAGATGATTAAATGAAGATTAATGTCGGATTTAATGGATGAAAAAGAGATAAGGATGGAATTGGCTAGAGGAAAGAGATAGAGTTGAAGATTTGAATTTGGATCTAGCCGAATCAAGCGCTCAAAATATTGGGTCAAGCGCCCAGGATGAGATTTTTGGTTCAGAGTAGAGTTGGGACGCCGAGTGGACCAGCGTCTGGAGCAGCGATCCAGCAAATTGAACCCGGCAAGGAGAAAGTCGGACGGGCGTCCACACCGACATAGCAGCAGCCGACCTATTTTTCCTATAAATACTAGCGATTTCAACCCTAAAACACACATTATCGACTCTTATTGATACATACTCATAAGAAGAAAACCCTAGTCGGCCCCAGCCCCCTTTGGGGAGGCTGGGGTTGCGGATTAGTTAGGTTTTTATTTTCGTTTTCTTTTCTTGTTCGATCTTGATGATGGCTTGAAGTTGTGAACTTGGAGCGACCATGGGAGATTTTCAATAGCTGTTTTTATTCTTTCTTTGGATGATTTTGTGAGTGTTTTAATTAAAGCTTTTTCTTTCCTTTGTTTATTTGTTTATGCAATCGATATCGGAAGATGTATTGCTATTTGATGTTTACCGTATGATGGAGATCGGTGTAAACCTTAGATCACCATAGGAAAGATTAGACTTTTAACCTTGACATAACGGAAGTTGATAGGTTAGATTTCTAGGTTGTTAGATCTAATAAATCTTGCACCTTGTTTTGAGAGCGTTAATCTCTATAGATCGGAAGATGATTAGATTGATAGACGGATTACTTACGGAAGTAGGAATTCATACCTTTGATTAGGTGAACCAGAACTTTGATTGAATCATCATAAGATAATCTAGGGAAGAATTAAGGGTTGCGGGATGGTGGATCATGTTTGTTCTATGTTGATTTGCTTCAGTCATTATCATGATAGTTAGTTTTATTGTTTTCTTAGTTGTAGTTTTATTTTATTTGCTTTGTTCGCAACGATATTTTCCTGGCTTTGGACTGACAATCCTCCGTCCAGTTTATTTTCCGTTTTAGTTTAGGTCTAGTAATGAATAGTAGTGGCAATTTTAGAAGAATTAATAAGAACTAGATTAAACAACCTCGATTCCCTGAGACCGACTCCGGTATTAATCGCTATACTACGATCCCTACACTTGGGGTATTCCGGATTTATAAATTTATTACTTGTTATTTTTCATTGCATAAAATCCGAGACAAGTTTTTGGCTCCGTTGCCGGGGAATCGGTATGGTTGTCTAGTTTCTTATTATTTTTTTTTTCTAAAGTTGTTCTGTTTTGTTTTTCGTAGGTAGTATGCATACAAGTTTGCTGCTGTTTCTGATAAAATCGAGTCTGCTGAGCTTTTCTGCTGAGTCAGACGGGCGTCCATAGTAAGTGAACGCCCGTCCGTCCCATAACGCACCAAATCTATTCTGTTTTTAGAGAGTCAGACGAGCGTTTGCCTGTTACCCGAACGCCCGTCTGCTCTATGTGGTTCTGGACGAGCGTCTGTCTTGACCAAACGGCCGTCCAGTGTGTCAGCTTCTAGTGAATAGAATTTGATTTTTAATGCTTTATTTGACGTGGATATTTTCATATGAGCTTCTATGGCTAATTATTTTTACGTAGATGTTCTGAACTTGCATGTTTACATCTTTCCATCTACGAATCCATGTTAGATAATTGATTAATTTCTATTTACATGATTCATCTATGCATGTTATAGTTCTTTATCGGTTCTCGTATGCTATAATCGTTTTATTGTTATTTAGTAGCTAATGTCGGTTTCGTATGCTACATATCGTTGTGATGAATCTCGTGAGCTTTTAGACTTATGTGCTTTCTTGTTATTTTTGTAACTCATATGGGTAGCTACCGCCGGTTTTCCGTATGCTACCATGTCTTCTTATGAGTTATATCCATTTTAGTATAGCTAATCGTTGGTTTTCCATAATGCTATCACCTTTGATGAGTCTTTAAGGCGCTGGCGTCACACCATCGCATATAATGAATAGTAATTGTTTTTCGTAACTTTGTCATTATTTGGTAGACGTTTATGATATACATGTCGTGTTGCAAATGAGTGGGCTAGTTTTCTTTCTTTTATTTTCTTTTATTTTTGCATATCATTTAGTTGCATGTCATCTAGTTGCATTGTTTTTCTATTTTTCTTTTATTTTTCTTGAGGGTAGTTACTGTCGGCTTGCCGTACGCTACCACTTTATCATGTAGATTGCATTGTAATATCTTTTTCATGTAGTTGCACCTAGCCCTACTGTTTTGTAATGTTCCATGTATAATTTCCATCTTTATATGGGCTTAATTTGAAAAATCTCTATGACTTCTTTTCCATGTATAATCCTCTATCATTATTAGTTGGAGTTTGATATTTCTGTTTGCACATGTGGTCTATATTATTCTACAAGCTTCTGTGGCTTTATTTCTTTTTGTGCTTATATCAAACTTCCGTTCAGTTGTGTTTAGACGCTTAGGTGTCCTGTACTTTCCCTGTGTGGTGATTTTTCCATCTGAGCCATTATATCATGTGCTTATTTCTTGTCTATCATTATTGTTGCTTGTTATATTCCCCCCGTGTCCCCGAGATACTGCCATGTTTTTCAAGTGGTGCAGGCACATTTTTAGTTGTTTTTGTCGAAGCTACCTTTGGGAGTTGAAGCTGGGAAGGACTCCATATGACATCACCATTGTTGTCTTCTTCAGCCTATCTTCATATCATTACCGAAATCAGCTAAGTTCTTTTATCTTTTCTTTAATTCTGCACAACATGAGGACATGTTGTAATTTAAGTGTGGGGGAGGGAAATGGTTTTATGTATCTACATTCATTTGCCATACTATTATATTTCTATGAAAAGGTGCTAAATTTTAAAATTTTTGTTTGTTTTGTCCCAAGTGAGCAAAGGCCTATCTTTATTTGAGTTCTTATATCATTGGTGCGTTATTTTGCATATTTAGTAAATTTAGATGTTTCACCCAACACTATTTTTCACGTGCCATAGTAAATGATGAGCTATAATTTAAAGCTAAGCCCATTTGATTAGAGATTTTTGATGATTATCGCATGATTCTTTGCTTACATACGAATTTTGAAAATTTTAATAGTTTGTGTTTAGAATTAAAGTATGACATATCTGTGAATATCGAAGGTTTGAATGTGATAAGTAACACGTAACTTATTGTCAAATGGAAAAGTTGAAAAATATGAAGAATTATTGGGTGTGTCGAAAAATTTGGTTGATGATTTGAGTGCGATAGGGTATACCACGTATGTCCTATACCACTATGATGACCAAAGCTCACGGCGATAATGAAGAAAGTCGCCTTATGATTTGAGTAAGGTAGGGTATATCTCGAATATCCTATTCGCTATGACAGGGCAATAGCTCATTCGATGTGTGTTAAATATGGAAAAAGTTGAATCAACTTGAATGAGAATTGGTATGAATTGAATAAAGTATAAGACTAAGTTATCGTCTATCTTATCCCCAGTATAAACTGAAAGATATGTTGTAGGGACTATCCTCTGAGTATGTCGGAAATATTTTAAATACTCCTTATTATTTTTCGAATATGTATGTTTTGTGAGGTGCATGTTATAATCGTTTTTATATTTCTGATCTAAATGGGATGTTGGCTAGTTTTGCTTGAATCAATTTCAAGTGCGGATTTAGTGGAAATTTATTATGGCTATGCACACACACTTGGGTGAACCTCTAAACTATTGAATATGCTTTATGGTTGCATAAATATTTATATGTCTCGAGTCTTGATTTTGTTTTGTCTTGCTCGGGACGAGCAAGGTTTAAGTGTGGGGGAGTGATTTTATACGTTTTATAAGGATATATTTTATATCAATTTCCCCCATATTCGTATGTTTCTCATAGAAATCGAGCTTTATATTGAAATATTGAGCAAGTGATGTTTTTAACGAGTTATTCGCAAAATTAGTTAATTTATGAGTTTTATTGATGGTTTTATGTTTATTTGGATACTATTACACTTTGCGATGTTTTTGATGACGTGTAGATGCATAATTGCGGTTCAAAAGATGATTAAATGAAGATTAATGTCGGATTTAATGGATGAAAAAGAGATAAGGATGGAATTGGCTAGAGGAAAAGAGATAGAGTTGAAGATTTCGAATTTGGATCTAGCTGAACTGGCGTCCAGGATGAGATTTTTGGTTCAGAGAGTTGGGACGCTGAGTGGACGAGCGTCTGGAGCAGTCCAAAGCAGCTGAACTGGCGTCCAGAAAGTCGGACGGGCGTCCACACCGACATAGCAGCAGCCGACCTATTTTTCCTATAAATACTAGCGCGATTTCAACCCTAAAACACACATTATCGACTCTTATTGATACATACTCATAAGAAGAAAACCTAGTCGGCCCTGGCCCCGCTTTGGGGAAATTTGGGGTTCATGGATTAGTTAGGTTTTTATTTTCTTTTTCTTTTCTTGTTCGATCTTGATGATGGCTTGAAGTTGTGAACTTGGAGAGCGACCATGGGAGATTTTCCAAAGAGCGTTTTTATTCTTTCTTTGGATGATTTTGTGAGTGTTTTAATTAAAGCTTGTTTCTTTCCTTTGTTTATTTGTTTATGCAATCGATATCGGAAGATGTATTGCTATTTGATGTTTACTGTATGATGGAGATCGGTGTAAACCTTAGATCACCATAGGAAAGATTAGACTTTTAACCTTGACATAACGGAAGTTGATAGGTTAGATTTCTAGGTTGTTAGATCTAATAAATCTTGCACCTTGTTTTGAGAGCATTAATCTCTACATAGATCGGAAGATGATGAGATTGATAGGCGGATTACTTACGGAAGTAGGAATTCATACCTTTGATTAGGTGAACCGAACTTTGATTGAATCATCATAAGATAATCTAGGGAAGAATTAAGGGTTGCGGGATGGTGGATCATGTTTGTTCTATGTTGATTTGCTTGATCATTATCATGATAGTTAGTTTTATTGTTTTCTTAGTTGTAGTTTTATTTTATTTGCTTTTGTTACTTAGCGATATTTTCCTGGCTTTGGGTGACAATCCTCTGTCCGATTTATTTTCCCGTTTAGTTTAGGTCTAGTAATGAATAGTAGTGGCAATTTTAGAAGAATTAATAAGAAGTAGATTAAACAACCTCGATTCCCTGAGACCGACTCCGGTATTAATCGCTATACTACGATCCCTACACTTGGGGTATTCCGGATTTATAAATTTATTACTTGTTATTTTTCATTGCATAAAATCCGAGACAGTATAGCAGGGCAAAATTAGAAAAATGATCCAGTAATTAACTTGGTCTACTGAGGATTTTAGTCCTTCTCCTGCTCCGGTAAGAAAATTGTTTTTTTTATAAATGGTCCTGATCGCCGGAAATATCTGACTGGACACCAGACTGGGCAAAATTAGAAAAATGGTTCTTTAATTTGGTCTACTAAGGATTTTAATACTGCTCCTCCTCCGGTAAGAAAAATGGTACTGTATTTTTTTTTAATTTATAAATTGTCCTAATCGCCGGAAATAGCCGTTTTTTTATAAATGGTCCTAATCACCGGAAATAGCCGAATGGACACCGGAATTTTTAAAAACGCACTTACGTGGCTGCCACGTTGGATCCTACGTGTCTGTAGCCATTTTCTTAAAAATAAAATTTGATGAAACACACATTTGAACCCACAACCTTATAATAGAGGTCCAAGCTCTTTGCCATTTGAACTAAAGCTTCAATATATATAGTTGACACAACGTATTATTTATGCAACCTATTTCCGCAAAAATATCTTCCCAGCAATTTCGTTAGATAATGATATTAATTTAAACCCGATCATTCAAGGAAAAACCAATGAGTTTTATCACTGAAATGAATTCAATTTCCATTATGCATACCAGTTGTGCTTAAATAAATCGATTTAAGAAGCGATTAATGCTAATTTTAATAAACGTGTCACCTTCTTAAGAAATAAACAAGTTAGAGTTAAAATTGCTATCACATCTCAGAACATTCCTTTCTTTTTTTTTAAATTTTTTTTTGGCAATCATTTCTTTCATTTTTAACTCTTCTATAAAATGTGTTGTTTTAGAAAATAAATAAATAAGTAAAATGGAATATTTATTGACAGTACATACGCAAATACAATAATATAAGCCTAATTCAGAAATAATTAGTGTGAAGGAAAAGAACATGTGCTGGCATTCCCGATTGTACAGGGGGGAGAAGGGGGAAGATGGAGATAGTGAAGAAGAAAGCACAAGCTCCAGAAGTGGGAGAGAGGAAGGTAGAAAGGGATATGTCACAAGTCACAACTGATCCATTAATTCACACAAATAAATAGGTTGTGTCGTTATATATACATTGAAGCTTTAGCTCGAATGGCAAATTGTTTGGATTTTAAAGCTAAGGTTGTGGGTTTGAATCTGTATTGCATCAACATTTTCTTTTAAGTAAATGGATGAGAAATGAGACCCACAGCCACGTAGGATCCAATGTAGCAGCCACATAAGTGTTCTGGTGCCCAGTCAGCTATTTCCGGTGATTAGGACCATTTTTTTTAAAAAAAACTTAGAGGATCATTTTCCTCAATGGAGCAGGAGCATGACTAAAATCCTTAGTAGGCCAAGTTACAGGACCAATTTTCTAATTTTGCCGGTATAACAAGTATAATATGTTATACAGAACCTCCATAAAACTACCGTTCTTTTTGTATTTTTATTTTAATTTGAATGCTAATTTGACTACTTTTAAAATCATTAAATCAGATGTTAAATTTATTTTCTTATCTTGCACCTACTTTATTATTAATATTTTTACATGACCTAATAGAGAAACATAAAAGAGATTTTACTGTATTAATTCAACTGAACGGAGAATACAAGTATATAAGTTTGGTGACTTAGTCAATAAGTCACTACAAGATAAATACGACAATAATAATATTTACATAAATAATAATATTCAAACTATATTATCTAAATACTCAATCTTGTCATTATCTCTAACACGCCCCCGCAATGTAATGCAATTAGCATGGAGATTGGCTCGTAAAATGGCTTGTAACGAATGAATCTGGTCTTTTTCACATTGTGTCTGCAACAAACTTCTTCATATCAATCGGCTCAACTTCTTCACAACTTGATACTGCTTGAATCTTGTGTTAAAGGTGGAAAAGAGGAAAATATTTGGAAGGAGATCATACCCTGTGATAGAGAGAGGAAGAAATAGTTGAAAGAAAAGAAAGAATAATTTATAGATTGAGATAGAGCAAATCAAGTAATTAAAAGTATAACTACCGGTGAAAGGAGTGAAGAGAGAAAGTCAATGGATTTTGATTACTAGAAGAAATAAGAAAATAGGTGTAGATTTTTTGAGAGCAGGAGAAAAAAAGTTATATGAGAAGACGTCATATTATACGAGAGAAAAAGAAATATCTTGGGGCCTATGAAAGAGTAAATCATATTTTGCTGGGGTTTGATAGAAGACAATGATAGAAAGATTTAATAAAGGGGGAATGAGGGAGAAGGACATAAATATTTCATCAATTGAGTAGAATGACAGTCTTTTGAAACTTTTGCATAAAGGACAAAACTATTTATCCACTATCGAAATTCACTTGTGTTCAAAATTCACAGTTCAAATTCACTGCCGAAATTCACTAATTTTTAAAATTCATTGTCAAAATTCACTGATTTCGAGATTCACTAATTTTCGGGATTCACTGTTTGCCCTTCTCGCTATAAATTTTTTGCAGTTTTCCTTCTCCCTATAAAAAATATGTAGTTGTCCTATTACTTAAAAATATTCCAAATTGTGTCCTTATCCCTAATTTCCCATTTATTAAAATCATAAAATAATAACAACCATACTAATCAACCAAAAGAGAATAATAATAATAATAATAATAATAATAATAATAATAATAATAATAATAATAATAATAATAATAATGTAAGAACGGAAGGGTGAGGGTTCGTTTAGATTAATGTCACGAAACCCCACCCGAACGAATTTCTTGACAAATTGACCAGGATCTGAGACGTTAGTCTAAAAACTCTGATACCATGATAGAGAAACATAAAAGAGATTTTACTGTATTAATTCAAATGAACGGGGAGTACAAATATATAAGGTTCGGTGACTTAGTCAATAAGTCACTACAAGATAAATACGACAATAATAATATTTACATAAATAATAATATTCAAACTATGTTATCTAAATACTCAATCTTGTCATTATCTCTAACATGACCTATTAATTAAGCCAATTTCAATAGTTTATAACCATTAATAAAAGATAAAATCACTAGATAGGGTTGAAGTTGAAAAGAAAGATAAACATAGGTTATTTGAAGATAAAGTTAGCTGGAAATATGAGTATTTATCTTAAATTATTTTATTTGAATAATTACTTATAGTTTTGCCTTATCTTAAACTGGAATTTCTCTCCTATACAAAGGAAAAGTATTGTATCAGTTTATTCAATTCAATAAAACACCAATTCCCTTTCAATGAAAATAAAATAAAATACCAATTAAGTGTGTCTTATGTTTCCATTCGTATTCAATTTTTCTTTAACTATTAAATTAAACGTTGTCAATGTTTTTTTTTTCAAATTTTTTCTTTTAAAGTTAATGGCGTTTACGTACTTTGTAAATTATGGAAATCTTCAAAAAAAACCTATATTTTATGCAGTGTTTTTAACAAATGGTATTGAATGTATATTTTGTATTACAAGATATACATGGTATATATACACTGATTGGAAGGATCTAGAATATCTCACAATAAATGTGTTCCTATTACGGTAAATATTTACGGTATTTATAATATTTATATTTTATATTCTAATACCACCCTGATGAGCGTTATTTTTCACCAAACAAATTTATTAAATACTCAAGACAACGGTGACTAAACAAGCTCTCTAACCGGCAGTGTACCGGGTCGATTGCGAGTAAAGCTACAGGAGTCCGAGGTCGATCCCAGAGAAGATGTGCTTGTAAGTACCAAAGTGAACTTATTGCTTAGTCTAGGCAAACAAGTTGTTGGAATGTTTGTACACTTCAATTAAACTAAAGTAAATTAAACTAACAAGTCTAAAGAGAGAAAGGGACATAGCCGAACCATGATCAAAATGACTAATTTCAACCCCGAGGATAGACAAAACCGGGAGTGTGCAATATAACAAACGAGTTCTTGCATTCAATTTCACGGGTGCGAACTCCTAAACCCGGTGCTAGCGTCTGAACAACTCTCTTCTAACACCTTATGCCATGTTAAGGTCTGAACAACTCTCTCCCAACAAGTCATGTTTTGCACTCAAGCCGCTTAAACGTATAAACGAGTAACCTCACGATGTTCTCGGTTTAACAACTAAACCGAGACTACACCACGATCCCAGAACCCTTTTCCCACACCCCTCTCTCTGAACAACTCTCAAGAGTGGTGTGTGTGATGTTTGACCTAGTTGATCAATCTAGCCCAAATCCGTTATAACAAGTTCTAAGACGTGAAACGAGCAAGATACAACAATAAAAAGCACTACCCACTCCCATTTCATCACCCAAGGGTGATTTCACCACATATCACATGATTCGACTATGGGGAGGAATTAGCTACACATTATACTAGTTGAAATGCAATGAAAGTAGTAAATAAGAGACATAACAAGTAAAAAGAGAAGAAATTTACCATTAAAGTGCAGAAATTGAGTTTGGAGAAGAAGAGCACAAAAGTTGAATACAAAAGATCGAATTTTGCCCAATGAAATGTTATAGACCGAAGCTAAGAGTTATAGAATCAAAGAGAGGATTGAAAGACGATTCTAACGGTATATTACACTAATTCTAACTCCTAAAAACGAAGAAAATCGCCCAAAATTACCCTAAAACAACTCCATTCGCGTCTCCCTCTTCTCTGTGAAATTTGCAGCTTTTTATAGCAGGAAATGAGCCAAACGCACGTTTGGAAGGTTCCTAAACGTGCGTTTCAGCCTCTAACACTCTGTACAGCAGAAAAAACAGTCCAAACGCACGTTTAAAGCTCCAAACGTGCGTTTCGCATGATGATGAATTTTTCTGCTGCAGTAAAACCTTCATAACTTCTTCATCCGAGCTCCGATTTGGGTGATTCAAGATGCGTTGGAAAGATCTTTCAATTATCTACAACTTTCATGAAGAAGTCATGACCAGAAAATGCCTCCATCATGGGTCAAAATGCTTCTGAATCAGAACAGTCACTCGGGCACCAACTCTTTCTCTTCCTTTTCCTATTCTTTCTTCTTTCTTGGCTCATTCTTGCACCTTGATCACACTTATCATCATAAATCTTCGCCTTCCGGGTTCTCGAGACACCAATACCCTACATCATCACAACAACCAAAAACAACCAAAACATTCCGGAGGGTAAAAGTGCTCGGAATAGGGTCAATATCAATAAAATGAGGTAGTAAACCATCAAAGTGACGGATTTACTCCCCGTGCTATAAACTCACGATATTACCCCTAAAACGGTCTAAATTACCAAGAAACATGCTAAAAGTGTGGTAAACGGGGGTAGAAAATGCACCGGAATCACGTAAAGTTGACTCCCATCACCACCCCACACTTAGCCTTTGCTCGTCCTCGAGTAAAATAGGCGCTTTAAAACAAACCAAGTGGATTCAACCTTGTGATGTAGGTGCTACTACTCACACTCTCGAGGTAACCACAAAGTAAGAAACACGAACATAAACACATTGGTACAACATTATCAAGAAAATGGAGTGTGTGTGGTGCCAAGCTAAAACCAAATGCTCAAAATGATTGTCGGGGCTTGAATCCCAACCAAAAGTCTACCAACTGTTTCATAATCATGAGCCTCTCCACTAATCTAGTTTACTAAGTTTGGACATGATCGGGCAGGACTTGAGCGGTTATAATGTTAGGCTAGGGTGATTTCGGTTAGTCGAAAGGGGTATTTTGGGAACTGGAGAAAAGAAGTACGAGTGAACCTAATCAACCAAGTACCAACTCATCTTTATCATGCAAACCACCCAAAACTCCTTTTTGATCAACTTTGACATCTTGGGAACCATAGGTTACCAGTGCACCTGAACTCATTGCCAAACTCGACTATGTTTCAAGTGTCGTGAGGTGAGTTCAAGCACACTAGCACCTATCTCACTATCCCAACTCTAACATCATAAAAATTTATCATTGAGCTCCTTACTTTGACTCCACGCCTTTATTTCTATGTACATCCTCTCTTTTTTTTCTTTTTTCTTTTTTTTTCTTTTTTTTTTTAAAAGAAGAGGTAGAAGAAGAGATTTTCTTTTCTTTTGGCCCAAGAGCCGAACACCAAGCCCAAACGAGCTCTTCAACACTTTATAGCTCAAAACGAGAAACAACAACCCAATCAAAAACATCATCTCTCCCACCCCACACTTGCCTTAGCAAGTGTGGTCTAACAGAAGACTAAGTCCACTCATAGGGTATAAAATGAAGGAAATGTGACCATAATAAGGCTCAAGGGTAGGTTTCTGACTAAGTAACAAAACGGCTATAAGCGAATGGTGGTCAGACCATTCTATCAAGGCTGAGAGGGGCTACGAAGGGTAAATGTTCGGTTAAGGCTTATTTGGCTATGGTAGGGTCAAGAAAACGCCAAAACCGTCATCCCATGTCCTACTTAGGTAAACCTATGACATTTCGTCTCAAGGCTAGTGATATGAAAGGTGGTAGCAATCAAATTGTGCACAAAGTATAGCTTTTCGTGAAAGTAATAAACTTCATTCTCAAGATAATATCAAACCGCAATGCACATGTTCGGGTCCCGACTAAGGTGATCACCACTCAAATGTGAAAATAACACATACAACACGGTGTTAAGACCCTTGAAAAATTTTAAAATTACCCAAAAATCGACTCGAGCCCGATCATAGGCTAAGCATACCACATTTATAGCACATTTAACAACGAAAAACAAGAAAAGCAGGCTAAGTCTCCCACCCCACACTTAAACGAAACACTGTCCTCGGTGTGTGAGAGATAAAAAGAGTAAAAAGACTTAGCTGTTTGACCAAAACCCGGCAGAAAGGCGCACTTTAGCTCACGTGACATCTTCTAGTAAGCTCCATCTCGAGTACCTGAACACCATGTAGACAGAAAACAAGGCAAACACATGCACGGGAAAAAATCCACGTGCCAAAAGATGGTGATAGATACGAGATATATAAAAATAGAAGTCATGCCACAAACAAAGTATCAAAGCACATCAACCATACTAGACGGGAGTTGCACTGGATGTAAAGATAATCAAAAGGAACACAGAGCATCCATGCATAAAATAAGGCCACAGAGGCTCACAAAAAAAACATCCCCGTCTCAGTACAAAAGTCAGAACCAACAGGAAGCTCTCACCCCAACCTCTCTTTTTCAAGACAAAACTCTCCCCTCTTTTTAACAACTAAACCGAGACTACACCACGATCCCAGAACCCTTTTCCCACACCCCTCTCTCTGAACAACTCTCAAGAGTGGTGTGTGTGATGTTTGACCTAGTTGATCAATCTAGCCAAAATCCGTTATAACAAGTTCTAAGACGTGAAACGAGCAAGATACAATAATAAAAAGCACTACCCACTCCCAATTTCATCACCCAAGGGGTGATTTCACCACATATCACATGATTCGACTATGGGGAGGAATTATCTACACATTATACTAGTTGAAATGCAATGAAAGTAGTAAATAAGAGACATAACAAGTAAAAGAGAGAAGAAATTTACCATTAAAGTGCAGAAATTCGAGTTTGGAGAAGAAGAGCACAAAAGTTGAATACAAAAGATCGAATTTTGTCCAATGAAATGTTATAGACCGAAGCTAAGAGTTAGAGAATCAAAGAGAGGATTGAAATACGATTCTAACGGTATATTACACTAATTCTAACTCCTAAAAACGAAGAAAATCGCCCAAAATTACCCTAAAACAACTCCATTCGCGTCTCCCCTCTTCTCTGTGAAATTTGCAGCTTTTTATAGCAGGAAATGAGCCAAACGCACGTTTGGAAGGTTCCTAAACGTGCGTTTCAGCCTCTAACACTGTACAGCAGAAAAAACAGTCCAAACGCACGTTTAAAGCTCCAAACATGCGTTTCGCATGATGAATTTTTTTACGCTGCAAGTAAAACCTTCATAACTTCTTCATCCGAGCTCCGATTTGGGTGATTCAAGATGCGTTGGAAAGCTCTTTCAATTCTATACAACTTTCATGAAGAAGTCATGACCATAAAATGCCTCCATCATGGGTCAAAATGCTTCTGAATCAGAACAGTCACTCGGGCACCAACTCTTTCTCTTCCTTTTCCTATTCTTTCTTCTTTCTTGGCTCATTCTTGCACCTTGATCACACTTATCATCATAAATCTTCGCCTTCCGGGTTCTCGAGACACCAATACCCTACATCATCACAACAACCAAAAACAACCAAAACATTCCGGAGGGTAAAAGTGCTCGGAATAGGGTCAATATCAATAAAAGGAGGTAGTAAACCATCAAAGTGACGGATTTACTCCCCGTGCGATAAACTCACGATATTACCCCTAAAACGGTCTAAATTACCAAGAAACATGCTAAAAGTGTGGTAAACGGGGGTAGAAAATGCACCGTAATCACGTAAAGTTGACTCCCATCACACCCCTCAAATTAGGCGCGGACGGAGACCCAACTTGTCACATTGTTGAAGAAATGATGGTCGTGGTAAGGACTTTGTGAGAGAGTCAGCTAGTTGATTGTTGGCATGGATATGCATAACACGCAGTCGGCCGGAGAGAATGTTGTCTCGAATGTAGTGATAATCTATAGCCACGTGTTTCATACGGGAGTGCAATACGCGGTTGGTATAAAGTTGGGCTAAATTAAAATTTTGGTCCTCTAACTAGACACGTTTTTTTATTTTGGTCCTGGTTTTTCTCCGACGACAATTTTAGTCCTGTAAGTGGTCTTTTTTTGCAAAAATAGTCCTGAACGTCGGAAAGACTACTTACAGGACTAAAATTGGTCTTTTCCAGCGACAATTTTAGTCCTGTAAGTGGTCTTTCCGGCGTTCAGGACTATTTTTGCAAAAAAGGAACACTTACAGGATTAAAATTGTCACCGGAGAAAAACCAGGACCAAAATCGAAAAACGTGTCTAGTTAGAGGACCAAAATTGTAATTTAGCCCATAAAATTGAGTAGTCCCGAGGTTGTCACAAAAGATAGTGGGAGGTCCTATTGTAACACCCCCAGACCCCGGGTCTGGTAGCGCTAAATGAGTCATAAATGGTCCGGTCAATTGCTTAGACCGCCGTCCTCGCTTGGTCTAAAAGGGCTAACCCGAGTTGACAAGACCTTTATGTTTCACACTTATATGGGGGTAAGTATTCTCTTATTTTACCAATGTGGGACTTTACATTCTCCCCCATTATAAGGGACTGGCGTCCTCGCCAGGACGGCCGAGACTGTTCCCGGATCGTCCCTACCAGAGGTAACTAGAGGCCATCCTTACACCGTCTTCTTGTATGGTGCAGCGCATAGTTCCGTCTGATAGTCGGCTCCCACTATTCAGAAGAAAAAAAAACTGTTTCACGTTAAACCTGAGCAGAGGGGCGCAAGTTTGAGAGAAAAAAAAAAGCAGAGACTTTCGAATTTCGAGGCTAATCTGTTGCTCTTTCCAACAGACGTATCAAGGGGAAAATATTATACGGAAGGAGAGGATTGTTTTGATACCAACAATTAACCGGTTGGAGAAGGTAAGATTTCACCTGTTTTTGGTTCTGAGAAGTTATGGCAGCAAATTCTTAGTTAAGTTAGATGTTCTGAGTTTAGGTTTCTTTGATGTTCAATAATCGTAGTTTGATCAATTCATAGGTTGAATTGAAAGCTAGGTCTTTTGGTGTTTTGGATCGTTTGTTGCTCGGAATTAAGGTAATGGGGTTTTCATATTGAATCATTGAATGTTTTATAATGTTGGATTGTGTGTTTTGTTTCTAGATTAAAGTTTATGGGTTGTTGTTGGTTTTAAAATATGTTTGGTGATGATTGAGACCTGTTTTATTGGTGTTCTTGCTGTAAACAAAAATCGACAGGATTGGCTGGGAATTTATTTTGAGTTCGTACAGGAAAGAAGAAAAAGAAAAAAAACAAAAGAACAAAAAAAAAAAAAGGGCAGGCTGTTTTGGCTTATATAGCCTTTTTGGATGTTACCCCTTTTTGCGTACGTATTTAGGGGCATTATAGTCCATTTTTCTTTAGTTGTGGATCAGTTTTGATATGAATTTTCTGAGAAGAAAAAAAAAGGGGGGGCAGGCTGCTTTAGTTGTAAATGACGGCAGTGGGTTGCAGGTTTGCAGCGATGGTTAATGTCACTTGGTTGGTATTGACTATTTGGTATTGTTTAGCAAGAATAACAATGGTAGTGATAAAATAGAAATAAATAAACATAAATTAGATGTTATTTGATGTTGTTGGTGGATTGGACAAATTACAGTTTGTAATATTGCATTTTTCTTTAATAAATTATGTGATCAACATTTGTGACATTTTTGGGGTTGTGCTATTTTTTTTCCTTTCGGGAAATATGAAATTATGATTCTGGTAGACAGTGGATTTTGTGGTCAATGTTATTTGATGCTTAATTTGAAGTGTAGTTTTGTTAATGACATCGTGATGTTATAACATTTTATGATGCAGAGACATCGTGATGTTATAACATTTTATGATGCAAAGACACCGCGATGCTAAAACATCGCGATTAAGAGACACCGTGATGAAGTGACACCGCGATGAAGTGACACCGCAATGAAGAGACACCACTATACAGAGACACCGCGATGAAGTGACACTGCGATGAAGTAACCACCCCCGATGCAGAGACACTGCAATGTCTCTTTAGCATTCAAAAAACAAATCACACCCAGAGACACCATGATGCAGAGATCACACTCGATGCAGGGACACCACGATGCAGAGACATTGTGATGCATTCACCACCGCGATGCAGTGATGACCGACCCAATGCATTCACCACCGTGATTCATTGACCACCGCGATGCATTAACCACCGTGATGCAATGACCATCCTGATGCAGTGACCACCTCTGATGCAATGACCATCCCCGATCCATTGACCACCCCAATGCAGTGGCACCCCCCCCCCCCCGATACAGAGACGCCGCGATGCAGTGACCACCCCCGATGCAGAGACACCGTGATAAAGTGACACCGTGATGCATTAACAACCGCAATGTAGTGACACTGCGATACATTCACCACCCCGATGTAGTGACCACCCTCGATGCATTAACCACCACGATGCAGTGACCACATCAATTTTATTCCAAATCCTACACTCTTTTTTAAAACAAAACCTTGTTATTTTATTAATAAGACCATCGGTGATACTATACAAAAAATGATACAACACCAAGAATGACATTTCACGAATTCATTGACATTACAATTATTTAAAAAAAAAACTACCAATTTTGTGTACCAAAATGTATATGCAGTGACATCAATGTCATTGCATTGATGTACCAAATTTCCTCCTCTCCAAACACACTTTTTTTTAACATTGAATCATATTATAAGCATTAAGGGCAGCAAATTTTGTGCTTCCCTTTCTAATATTAGCCACATCCATAAAATGCTTCCATAGAAATGTTGTAACAATCCCTACTTTTCTTGGATTTTTCACTTCCAAAGATTTCTTTTTTAAGTTTCTTGAACTTTTCCTTATCGAAGACAAATCTCCTTGACACTAACTTATCCGTTGCGATGCCCCTGTTTGAAGAACTTCTTGTCCTGAAATTAATTAGGAAATTTTTTAAGGGAAATCGAGCTTACGAGCCGAGTCGAGCTATATCGAGTACTTAGCCAGTCGAGTTCGATGTTGCCTTTTTATGGCTCAATCGAGCCCAAACTTTTTTAGTCGATTCGAGCTCGAGCCCTAGTGGGTATCGACTCAACTCGGCTTGATTACACCCTAATGTGAATGACACTACTACACTTATTTTACAAAGTTACCCATTTTTGTATGAAATTGTATATGCAGTGACATCAATGTCCTTTGCATCGATTCTCTAATGTAAATACAATGATATCAATGTCACCGCATCAATTTTATTCCAAATCATACATAAACACACCATCAACATATAGCTTTTCTTTCTTTGTTTCTAATGAATATTCATACAAACTATACATAAACAACACCATGTAGCAATGAAAGAATATAAAAGCCTATAATAATGTGGATAAACCCAACACATGGCAGGAATTGAACATAATATATATATATATATATATATATATATATATATATATATATATATATATATATATATATATATATATCTTAAATTAAGCCTCATGGTATTATTCGAGTAGCTCGGCTCGAACCCGAACTCGAAAAAAAAACCGAATCGAGTCAAACTCTTTTGCGAGTCGAGTACGAATAGCTTACGAGTAGTCCGGCTCACTTATAGCCCTAATATTACGTAACACTAACAAATGTCAATAAAGTAAAAATTGTATATCCTGTAAAACATTACACCAACACTGACAATACATAAAAAAAAGCGACACAAAACCGAGAACGACACTACACCAAGAAAAACTACAAATATTTTATTAAGTTAGCAAATTTATGTATCCAAATGTATATACAGTGACATCAATGTCACTGCATCAATTTTATCGACCTATCATTTCTTAGCATCAGTTATCTCCATTTTCACCCTCCTTAAAATCATGCCTCTCCTCCACTTGGTTCATTGATGCTCAATGATGTTTTCGATAAGCTTGCTTCCAAATCAGTCATCTCATCCAAATCCAGGTCATCATCGTGATCAATATCATCATCAGGTACCCAATCTCCTTCATTAATGACTGCAAAGCTTGCACCTGAAGACTTAATAAACAATACTACTCGACCCTCTGTATCCTTATACAATGGATAGATCGATACAACCTCGATATCTTACAATACTAAACAAGATTCGAGCCTATGCTATACAAAAATTGTGACTATCTGCATTGTTTTTCATTAGTAAAATACCAATTTTGCCCATACTGAAGCCAATAATACATGCCTGCTATACACCAAAAGCAAAGACAATGACAGATGCAAAAACATTTCACTTCCCCCTCAAAAAAAAAACATTTAACTTGAGAATCCAATACCCAAAAAAAACTTCAATTTGATGCACTAGTAAATTTGGTCCACTTATTCCAAGAATTCAGGATCTTGCTGTGGAAGAACATCCATATGCAGGGAAGCTGGCGTTAATTTCTTCGAAAGCTCTACCAGAAGGATTTGGCAAGCATTAAATTCTTCTATTTTATCCGTCGTATCTAAAGGCTCCGGGGAAGAATCATCGGATCTGAATGAGGGCTGGCCAAATCCGCCATGGAGGATAGGCCGACGATGGCCTATTTAAGGTGGATTCCGGTCAGCATTTTGAGGAAGAGGGAGGGGCTGGGGCTAAGATCGGCGGTAGTCGCCACAGTCCGGCAGCCGGAATCGGCTATTGAAGCTACCAGGCCATGGACGATGAGAATGGGACGCCTTTTCTTTCTATTTTATTTTCTTGTTGGACTAGAACTAAGCCTCCAAAAGCTGGACTTACGTCGAAACTGGGAAAATAAAAAAATTTGTTTAAAGAGTGATGGGGTTAATTTTGTCTAAGAAATGTTATTATGTTCATATAACTAATTAAGATTTAAGTGTGTTCTAAATGCCTAATTAAATACCCAAACTTGTCTTTATAAACAAATACCTAAAAAAATAGGGAAAAAAAAAAGGTTGACGTCTAAGGGAGAAGTAGCAACCCCTCAAAAAAAGGGGAGAAGTAGCGTGTTTTATTTTGGGGAAATTCGATTTATACCCTTTTTTTGAAAATTTATCCGAAATATACACCCCTTGAAATTCAAAATCTCTCTCTATCCCCCGCCTTAAAGTGAACGAGCTCGCCCATTTTTAGGCGAAATCGCCCATTTTTCGCCTTTTTCCCCGCCCAATCGCTGTCCATCCCGCCCACTTACCCGCCCCCCGCCGTCGGGCTCGCCCACCATGGTGGGCGAGCTCGCCCAGTTTTTGAAAGCTTGCCCATTTTCTGAAAATTACTTTTAAGTGTCGGGTTTGCCCCAATTTTTCAGATTTCTACCCTCTCATAAGAAAAAGAAACAAAATTTACCTAAATTAGGGTTTTTATAATTGCAAACATCCGGTCAGAAATTAATTAACCAAAACAAAAGCAAATTGATAGAAAAATTATGTTTGAAAATTAGAGGAAAATAATTAAACCTTAATATCAGGACGCAAATGGTTATGCCACCTCTCACGACACTGTTTACCAGCTCTACCAACCATTTTCTCTGCAATTTGTGCCCATTTCTTCACTCCATATTCCTTTACCAACTTACTTAGCTTCCTGCACCCAAAATTTCAACCAATAATCAAATTTAATATATATATATATATATATATATATATATATATATATATATATATATATATATATATATATGTACTCCTAGTTAATTAGCCCTAGAAAAATTATTGGTTAAACTCTATGATTTCTGCAATTTATTGCACATTTCCATTTCTTGTTTCGTCTTTTCTATGCGAAATTTTGTTTCTTTTTCTTATGAGAGGGTAGAAATCTGAAAAATTGGGGCAAACCCAACACTTAAAAGTAATTTTCAGAAAATGGGCGAGCTTTCAAAAACTGGGCGAGGAGTGGGCGAGCTCGCCCATTATGGTGGGCGAGCCCGACGACGGCGGGGTGGTAAGTGGGCGGGATGGACAGCGATTGGGCGGGGAAAAAGGCGAAAAATGGGCGATTTCGCCAAAAAAAGAGCGAGCTCGTTCACTTTAAGGCGGGGGATACAAAGAGATTTTGAATTTCAAGGGGTGTATATTTCGGATAAATTTTCAAAAAAAGGGTATAAATCGAATTTCCCCTTTTATTTTTTACGCATAAGGGTATATTTGATTAGTGTCTATTATTTTATTATTTTTACAACTTTTTCAAAATGTGTGTCTTATTTATTTATTTTGTATTAAAAAATAGATTTTAGTCTTCTGCACTCGTATGAAATTAAGATGTTAATATTTGTGAAAAACAAAAGGCGGACTTATTTTTAGGGACGAATGTAGTATTATTCCCAGCATTGTTAACCACTGTCCCTTCACAATCTCATCCAAATATGAAATTATCATTTTATTTATCATTGAAAGCCTTATTTGCATTTGTTTTCTTCATGCTTCAATATGTAATGGCCAAAATGGAACCTCAAAAAAAACATTACAAAGAAACATCAAAAGCACAATGTAATCATAAACAAATCAGACTAACATTTCAAAAATTTCTTTCGGAGAAGAAATATTACAATAATTTGAACAATCCATAATTAAAATCAATCCCAAGGGTAAACCTTTACCAAGTCCCGATCACCGGGCTTGATTTTATCAGCTACATAAAACCCATCTTCTTTCACTACCCAGTAACAAATGTGGACTTTCTCTTCAAATTTCGTTCCACAATATTGCCTAGCTATCTTTTCATCAAAAACCATAATAGAGCTACTTTTCTCCTTCCACACAATGTTACATTTTAGCTCGGGTACGTAAAACATATAGAATTGAAAATAAAAATCCCCTTCAAAGTGTAAAGGATGTGAACCCATCTCCATGTCTCTTGACCAGCAATGGATTGCAACTGTTTCTTTGCTGGGTTCCTTGGGTGGTTCCTTGCCTTCATGTTCCTTCTCTATTTTTAGGCCATTGCTAATATGAACTTCATGTTTTGGAAAGTTAGTAGGCGAAACATGCGCGGTTGGCGGCCGAGCAGCAGAAACTAATGAAATCAAGAGTATGAAGAGGTATACAGTAAAGTTGGCCATATGTTAATTTTGAATGAAATTGTACTGATTGAGTAATCAGACTCCTTTGTGTTTTTATAGTGAAATTGAAGGTTTGGTATTAAGTAGTTGGAAAGATGAAATTGATTGCAAGAGCAACAAACATGACCTTCAAAGTCAATATGCATTATGGATTCTGTTAACCTTTGAATGATAAATTGTCATTTTCCGTTCAAAAAAAAATAAATTGTCATTTTCTTAATTAGTCCTCAATTATGAAACAGAAAATTAGAAAAATATGCTTTTCATAGAATAAAATTTTATAGGAAAATAAACTCCGAGCTATAGTCCGAAAAGTCAATAACGGATAATAATTAAAAAGGAGATCGAAAAAGGTAAAATGGATTTGAGAGCGGCAAAATTTACGTGGTTCAGTCAAACTAACTTAATTACCTTCACAACCAAAATAGAACATTAATATCAAATTACAAGACATTTGCATCACAAAGGGTAGGTAATTTAATTTTTCACATTAATTTTCAGATTTTGTATGTTTATAATAATGTTATAATACTTTTGTTTGTAGATTTGTGGTGCAAGTTATAGTCAGTGATTGTGGTGAAAACACATTTTCGCACGGGATGTGTAATATCCCGACATTTAATAAAAGGGCAGACGTGTCTTTTTACGGAACAGAATATTATATTTAAATATTTGTGGATTAAAGTCTTGGTAAAAGAAATTTTATTTTGGAAAAATTAGTATTTATGGGGCTTTAATGGAATTGAAAGGGAATTAAAGGACCTTCTTGCAATAACTCCTTGGGAGTTATTTTCTACAAAGAAACTTCCCATGTTCTGAAGGAAGTTGTCAGAACTTCAATTTCTCCCGAGTTCGAACATGGCATTAGAAAAGAGAAAAGAAATAGAAAAGAAAACAAAGGTGACTTTTCCGCATTTCCCATAAGTCTGTGATCGGATTTCAGAAAGCATGGAAGATTTGGAATCAGCGTAAAAAGGGCTTCGTTTTGGTACAAGAAAGTTGGAGTTTTGAGAAAGGTAATAAAAGCCTTACTTTTGGTTTCATAAGGATTTGATCAAGTTATGTTGGTTTGAAAGGTTTATTCCGTAGCTCTAATAGTTTAAAGCTTTTGATCTTCAATTAATTCAAGTTTAATTGTGATCAAATAGGTTTTAGTTGAAGTCTTCTCAAGTGCTGCAGATTTCTGAAGGTTTCATTTTTGGTTTTTCTTGCTTAGAAGGTGAGGAGCTCTTTTTAATGTGTAATTAGGTTTTATGATGAGTAAGGTTGAGTGATTGTGGTTTTTTTATGTTAGAAATCATGCCTACTTGTTGATAGAGAGTATGTGATGTTTGGTTGTGTAAAATTTATATTTTTCTATTGTTTTGCTGTGTATATTGGTGTTAAAATTGTTTGGAATCGAGTGGAGATCGTTAAAATGCAGAAAACTAAGGTTTTGGGAGTTACTGCGCTCGGTGCAAGCGCACCAGAGGCTGGTGCGGGCGTACCAATGAGGCAGAATGTCTGTTTTTGAGTTCTGATGTCTGGTGCAAGCGCACCAGAGGTCAGTGCAAGCGCACTGGCTCGGCAGATTGGTTTGGGGAGCTTCTGGTTGCTCAGTGCATGCGCACAGATGTAGGGTGCGTGCGCACTAACCCTGTTTTTGGAGTTTAGCTTGTTTTTAGCCCTAAATCTAGTCTTGAATGTTGTTCCTTGATCTAACAACATTATATGAACATGAACAAGCCATGATTAAGCTTCTGAAGCATCTAGTTCTGGCACCGAATGAATGGTTCTTAGGGGTTGAAGTTCGTGTTAGGAAATCTATGCGGGAACGCAGCGAAATTCAAAATTTATTTCCTTTTACCCAAGATCGGCTAAGTTTAAGCAACAAACATATAAATCTAGTAGACGGTGGTTACCTTGCTTGATCTAAAAGATCGACGATTTGACCGTTTAAGGAGAGTAGAGCCGCCCAAGTGTTCGGCCTCTACCGGTGATCCACCCGAACAGCCCGCCGGAATCCCATCATGGATTGCTACCAGAAATACTTGGTTGCTAGACCGACCTTTTCTCTCTCTCAAATCTCTCCTTAAGAAGCGCTATATTTTTCACAAGAAACTATTAGTCTCTTGGAATTGTTATGTACAAAAGAGCTAGCCAAGCCTCCCTTAAATAGGTGATGGGGCACCACTTTCATAACCCAATCTGATTGGGAGAAGCTTCCTAGTGGATTGGGGAGAAAGAAAACATTTTCCTAATAAAATAAGGAAAATACATTTGATTGATTTATCTCATTTAATATTCACTATCTTATATTAAATATATTTTCAAGATATATATTGACAATATCTTATATTGAATATATATTTATCTTATTACCATAAATCTATTTTTTTTCAAAATCAATTAATATCCATTATTATATATGGTAATCTTATTAATTAAATTTCATAATAAAAGTCCATCATATACACTTGTAAATGGCGCCACCCTCAACCAATAAATTGGCATCCAGAATATTCTTTAATTAATATAATGCTATTATTAATTAATTTGCAAAATACATGTGTATCAATATACACAAATAATTTCGACACATGTATACATCATATGTATATTAATTAATCAACATAATTAATATCTTGTATTATATTTATTCATAATATATAAATACCACTATATTAGTTTACCACTATAACCTTTATAGTATGAGATAAATTCTTTCCTTATTTGGTTATCACTATATCCGCATTTTTAATCTGGCTAGATGTTCTTATGTGTGTGACCCTATAGGCTTCCGAATATGTTGGCCGTAGACAAAGTGCAAATTACGAAAATGCAATTCATACCTAACGATCACGGGATAGTGTCTAGCTACACACCGTGACCCCCAATCATCGAAAGAGTCAAATGACTACTACCTTTCATGTGAAACAGTTACCGTGTAAATAGAATTCTATTGCTGTAATGATATCCATACGGTCGTATGTCAAGTGTCAAACATCAACGACCGTATCTTATAATCTGGATATCATGCTCTCTCGAAGTAACTCATTTACTTCCACTTTGCAAAGATTCACGAGAGTAAGACATTCCTTATAAGAAGGCCCTTTTGGATATTCACCCCTACTGATAGGGTACGTGATTTCTGGACGACCAAACATGTATACTCCGCATTCTTCAGTATCACACCCAATCACTACCGCATGATCGTCCTATGGCTAGGGGAAACCTCAATAGTGTCAAAGCATGGCAATCCACACAGTTATGCCATGTAGACTCCAGTTGTAAGGATAATTATACAACCATCACATAGTGTGACACTTAACAGTGTAAGTGGGTCAGTCTAACGTATGCATTCTCTAATACACGTCTACATACAGTCCAAGTGTCTCTACACTTTGATAGACGAGATCTATCCCACGCACTTAAAGACAGAAGACATCTAATACGTGCTAGCATGTTTGTACTATCAATGCCCTGTTTAATAGTACATAAGCCTAGAGATATTTAAGTATCAAACTTATTAAAATGATTAGAGATCTCATCAACCATAATCGTCTATACTGGTTTCTCTATCACAGTTTAATACTAAGGATGTTGTCATATAACAATTCATAATCGGTTCCTTAAAAGAATAAATATATGACAACAGAAAAGCCATTTATTATATATGTATAATCATAAAGAAATAGTAGAAATGATCCGACCCGGTCGGATCCGGTCCAACCCGAATGAGTTTAGGACACTATTTCAACAGTTCGGGACCGTCGGAAGAGTATGAATGGCCTGTGCTTTGATGAATTAGAATTCATCAATGTCTGTGTATGTGCTAGGGTTTGTCCATGTCTAGGGGTCTAAGTAAGAGAGTAGGAGTTGTGAGTGAGCTTACTTAAAAATACTTAGGTGGCTAGTTAACAAATAACAACATAAAAACAAACATACTTGTGTAGTAAAAAAACTAAACAACATGTCATTCTTGGAAAGGCACCAGGTCATATCGCGATGTGTGGGCTATTCGGATAAAGCGAGTAACTCTGCTGGCCTTTGGAAGGCACCAGGAGTGGAAGGAACTCATGAATGAATAACTTTACTGGCCTCGAAGGGGCACTAGAAGTAGAGGAACTTCACCGAACGTGTATACTATCGGAGTCTACCAGAATAGACTTTCGTGGCTATCGGTGTGATCCACTGATAGGTTGCAAACGATACCTCATGGTGGTAGTAATAGAAGAATATCGCACATACATTTATGCCATATATTCTGTACATATTTGTTGCTATACTTAGATTATTCTCATTTATTGCGTTTACACCACCATAAGTGTATATATATTGTAATATTGTATCACAATCAATATAATTCTTTCTCTCATTAACTTATTAGGTAGCACCATGCGTAGAGCCTTTGGATGTGGTTGTAACAAAGATAAGCTAAGCTAGAAACCAATAGTCACAATATGTTGATGAGCATGAAGTGAACCCTAGAGTTGAGTCGGTCTCATAAAGATATATAATTTAATAATAACTAATGTGCCTTTCGTTGTAAGACTTAACTATACGTTAGCTTCTCACTCTTGCTAAGTACTAAAGTACTTACCTCCTTTGCATGTTTGTTTGTATGCATTGTAGGGTGAGAAGACGGACAGGTTGGCCTTGATCTTGTGGAGGATGATGTTTGATGATATGTGATGAGGATGCCTCGTTGATGCTTTGTTGATATTGTTTCTTTTATTTTATGTTGTACTAGACTTGTTGTTTAGCTTTTCGAGATAGCTGTTGTACTTTCTTTTTTAAGGTTGTAAGACAAGTTTGCTGTAACTTTTACTTTGAACATCATACGTTGTAATTCGTTGTTGTAAATTACCTTTCTATCTTTAGTATGTTTGATGTTTCCATTCTTAGTAGCATTTATAATGTTTGGCGAGTATTTTTAGCTTCCGTTTGCTAAACTCAATACGACATAGTAGAGGTTTACGTATAATATTATACGTGACGAACTTTTTTTCCGGATAAGTACTCGATATCCGGGAACGAAGCATTACAGGTGGGGGCTGGGGTCTTTTTGGAATTTGCATTCTATTTTTTTGAAAAATGATTGTAGTTTAACGCATTTTTTTCTTTTAATAATTTTCAGGTTTAATTTTGGATTTCTGAAATTTATATTTTATTATAATCAGAATTTTTATGAATGGGACATTTAAATAAATATGAATATAAGAGGGTATTTTTTTTATTATTATTATCATAAAGGGATCAGATAAGAAATGTGGACTGACCTCCAACAATAATAATAAAAGCAAGCAAAACGGAAAATTAAATCACCATTGTAAACAGAACAAAAGGAGTAGTCAATTATTCGCAATCTTCCATATAAAAATTTTACAGTCAATTGTAATTGATACATAAGACATTGAAATAACTAAAGATCAATCCCAAGGGTATATTTTTACCAAGTCATCCGGTTTCGGATTCATATAATTGCCTAAATAAAACCCGTCATCTTTCGCAACCCAAAAACAAACATTATCATGTTTGGTACTCTGCCCGCAATGTTCCTGCGCTATATCTTTATCGAAAACGGTATTCGTTACGTTTCTGGGAATCCAATCAAAAATACATCTGAACTCTGTATTCCCCCAGAAATTCATTTTGAATTGAAAATTATAATCTTGTTCGGGTAGCAGAGTATGCCATCCTAAAACATTGTCGTGCGACCAGCAAAAGACTTTCAAGGGAGGATCATTTGTCGGAAGGCCATTGACAATATGCAAATCGTATTTTTCTAGAAAACCTTTTGGTTCATAATAATTTTTTGCATGAACAAGGTAACCAAAAGAAATCAGAAAGATTAAGAGGTAGCCAGGCTTGAGAATATCATAACCCATTTTTGGTTGGGGTTTTTTTCTTTGTTATTCTCTTGGGGAAGGATATGATTTTGTGCAGAGTTGTGGTTATTTGCTCTCACATTTTATATGGAGAAATAAGCAAAAATATGGGTATTATTCACTAACTACTTACTAAAGAAACATTTGATTATTATATTCTCATGTGGACCAATTTCATATAGGGATGTTGATGATACTGGTTCTTAATTAGTAAATAGTTAAACCCTAACCACAAGGTCCCCACTCCTCCTCTCTAACGGGATAAGTGGAGATTTTAATTAGATAACCTAGTGGCTCAGAGTCGTTGTTTTGATATTATACCAAACAATTGAAAGAATTCGTCACTTTACGTAGTTCGAAATTCCACACTCCAGCTTTAGATCCAGCTGTCATTTTAAGGCACCCAAGCATTTTAACACTAGTCAATGCCCTGAGCACAATACTGGTCCTCATTGATATGAGATTCAATGGTTCATGAATGATTTAATAGGCAAAACATTATTGAAATTTGACAAGTGAATTGTATCCCCCAAAATAAAATAAAAAAAATAGAGAATTTGGGAAAAAAAAAGACACATTTTGCAATTTTTTTAATTAACAGGACACCTAAATATTTTTTATTAGGAAAATGACGACAACAACAACATAAAAAAAACTACTTCGCCGCTTCTCATTTATTTTATTATTTTTTTCTCTTTCCACATTCATTTTCGAACACTCATACCTTTTGATATTTATCTCCAAACGTGATGAAAATTTCACCAAATTTTTTTTTCGTGATCTTCGTTTGAGACTTAGTTCGATATCATTACATCATTTTTCGTGAGATTCATTGTCGACATTCACTCAGTGAATCTCGACAATTGATTTTCGGAAATTTCGTCTGAATATGGTGGATGTGATCTTAAAATAAAGATCATCTTGTTTACATTTTGTTACACATGAAAAATATGACGAAATAAGAACATCTTGTTTATATTTTACAAATCCTTCCTAAAGAAAATCATAACAATAACAAATAAACTTGAAGTGTTTGTCATTTACCAAATATATACACTCATATTAAACTTGCATAATTTATTTTAAAGTATTAATCATCATTTATCTTTATTATACCAAATCTCTATTCAAATAAATGCATCAGGATCTCTAATAGCACTTGCATAAGACACTGTAAAACAAGACAAATCTGTAAAATAGAGGTTTAAATCATCAAGATATATAGCACTTGAATTAGATTCTCTTAACAAATCCTATATTTTACAGTTTTAAACACGTTTTTCTAGTTTGCAGAACTTCTATCCAAGATGAAATTCATCATATTTGCTATTTTACATAACGCGGTACATAAAGAAAAATTTACAGAATCTGGATGAATGCGGTATGTGTAAATAAAATTTTACAGAATTTTAGATTTACAGTAAAAAAAATCGAATATCTGCTGCAATGTTATTTTTCCAACTGAAATATCTAAAATATAGTTTTTAAAATATTTACAGCATCCAGCAAGTCCTCTTACTAAAACAAATCTTTAAAATAGATATTTAAATTATCAAGATTTACTAAAAATCATCTGCAAGACTGCAATATGATCAATGTGGTCACGAAATAAAAGAACACACCAAAAAAAAAAAAAAAAAAAATTTATGGTGCAAGAATCATCAATTTTGAAGTTATAGATGAAGACATATGAGTCTTAAGAAATGGTGGATCTCAATTTCTCCTTTCACTAGTCTCTCACGTCAAACACAACAACGTCAGTACTTTTGTTTTAAAAATAATTTTATCATTTATGTAAATGTTTTGAAAACATGTCATGATACTTAATATACATCTTTTCTTTGTCCTTCCTCCTAATTTCCCCTAATTTTTTTTTCATGAACTAATTTTTCTAGAGAAAGGAGTCGGGGTAGTGGTGGGTTGGGATTGATCGAGGCATAGGGGTGCCTTACGAAGCATATTGTTTTTGTTGAAAAAATTAAATGCTCGTGGGCGAAAGTCGGTGGACGGTAGGAGTTGGGGTGTTACCTTTGTTTTTCTTTTAATTTCTTGTCGTTATTTTATTATACATTATCTACTTTATTAATATCTGAAACTATTTTATTTTTAGGGGGATTTGGGAGAAAGACAAAGGTATTTCATCAATTAAATATAAGGACAATTTTTAAAACTTTTGTATAAAGGACAAAATTATTATTTTTTATATAAATTCCGGACGCCTCTTTTCCAAAACAAAAAAAAACCAACACACTTTCTCTCTCATCCATATTTTTTATAGATTTTTGTCCAGAAGGACAAAATTATCAAAAACTCGGGATAGAAGGACACTGTAATTTAATCAGGACAAATGTAACAATTATGTAGTAACAAATATGAAGTAACAAATGTGGAATAAAGTAAATATGAAGTAACAATTGTGAAACACAAAGTAACATTAACACGTGAAGTAACAATTTTAAAGTAACAATTGTGATTTTTGTCCTTTATAATCATGAAAATATTACTTTTGTCTTTCCAGACCCATTTATTAATTTTTTGGGGGAATGAGGGAGAAGGACAAAAATATTTCATCAATTGAGTAGAAGAATGACGCTTTTGAATTTTTTGCATAAAGGACAAAACTATTTATTCATCGTCGAAATTCACTTGTGTTGAAATTCATCATTTAAATTCATCGAAGTTCACCGTCGAAATTCACTAATTTTCAAAATTCATTGTCGTAAATTCACTAATTTTAAGGATTCATCGTCAAATTCATCGTCAAAATTCACCGATTTCGGGATTCACTTGGGAGATTCACCGATTTTCGGGATTCACTATTTGTCCTTCTCCCTATAAAAAAATATGTAGTTGTCTTGTTACTTAAAAATAATCCAGATTGTGTCCTTATCCCTAATTTTCCATAATTTTTTTGTCCTTGTGGCCCCTTCCCCCTATTTTTTAAACACTCATATATGTCAATCTAGAATTCCAAATTTGAAAATTCTTTCACCAATTTTTTTTATTTTTTCATGCTCTTTATTTAGCGACCACATTCAGCATATTCCGACATGATTTCCGAAAATCCGTTATCAAAATTCACTATTGTTCGAAATTCACTGCTTTTCGGGATTTACTAGGGATATTCACTGAGTAAATTCCGTTAGTGAATCTCATGAAAAATGATGTAATGATATTAAACCAAGTCTCAAAAGAAAGAGTATTAAAAAATTAAAAGAAATTAGTGAAATTTTCATCGCGTTTGGAGATTTTAATCAAAAGATATAATTGTTTGCAAACGGGGGAGGAAAGAGAAAAAATTGAAGCAGGCATCCTGCACGCTTATTTCTTTTAATTTTTTTTGCCCTTTAGCCTATAAATATTGTAGGAGTTGTCATTTTCCCTCTTAAAAAATAGCTGGGTGTCATGTTGCTTAAAAATATTGGAAAATTAGGGATAAGGACACAATCTGGAATATTATTAAGTAACAGGACAGCTACATATTTTTTATAGGGAGAAGGACAACTGCATAATTTTTATAGCGAGAAGGACAAACAGTGAATCCCGAAAATCAGTGAATCTCCCCAGTGAATCCCGAAATCAGTGAATTTCGATAGTGAATTTCGACAGTGAATCCCGAAAATTAGTGAATTTCGACAATGAATTTTGAAAATTAGTGAATTTCGACAGTGAATTTCGGCAGTGAATTTAAACAGTGAATTTTGAACACAAGTGAATTTCGACAGTGAATAAATAGTTTTGTCCTTTATGTAAAAGTTTCAAAAGATGTCGCCCTTCTACTCAATTGATGAAATATTTATGTCCTTCTCCCTCATTCCCCCTAAAAATATTCCAAAATGTGTAATTCAACCTAATTCTCTATTATTTTTGTTCATTTTTACATAATTATTTGCAATGGTAAATAAATTTTTTTATAATATATATAGTGTCCGTATATCCCAAAAAAATGTTTAAGGGCTGCAGTACATACTGTAAATCTTTTAAAAACTCTATTTTAGAGATTTTAACACTAAAAATAACACTGCAGATACTCTATTTTTTTTACTCTAAAACACATATTATGTAAAAATCTTTTACATCTACCACAATTATCCAGATTATGTAAATGTTCCTCTATATCCACCAGATTATGTAAAATAGTGAATTTGATACATTTCATCTCGGATACAGATTCTGTAAACTACAAAAACATATACTTAGAGCACTTGCATCAGATGCTCTTAAATAATACTATACTTTACAGTTTTAAATACATATTTTTTTAGTTTACAGAATCTCTACCTAAGATAAAATGAATCAGATTCTCTATTTTACATAATGAGTTAGATACAAAGGAAAATTTACAGAATCTGGATAAATGTAGATGTAAAGGAAATTTTACAGAATCTCTAGTTTATAGTAAAATGTAGAGTATCTACTGCAGTACTACTTTTCCTAAACCTGAATGTTGAAATCTTTAAAATACAGTTTTTAAATGATTTACAGTATCTACTGCAAGTTCTCTTAAAACTGTAAAATAGAATATTTTTTTAAGACTATATGAGTCGAGAGCTCTTAGAGACTAAATGCATACCAGGTTGTTTATTGGCACTGGGATCCCTTTCCCTTAAGCATATGTGTTTAATGTTGACACGTGACTATGTTTTCTAAATTGTAATATTTTGAGAACTGAACAAGTTCGAGTATTTTTTTGGATCTACAGAGATCGTATACATATTTTAGAAACTTAAATCATTCCGGAGGATGAAACCGACCATCATGGACGGGTTAGTGGGCGGTATCAACAACGGGTGGGCGAGTAAATAGGCGGATTCATTCACTATAAGGCAGGGGATAGACGGGGATTTTGAATTTCAAGGAGTGTAGATTTCGGATGTTTTTTCAAAAAAGGTATTGATCGAATTTCCCCCTAATACTTCCCACTTTTATCAGATTCTCTTAACAATTTCTATATTCTACAGTTTTAATCACACATTTTTGTTCAGATTTTTTATTTTACATAATGTTGTAGATATAAAGGAAAATTTACAAAAACTAGATGAATGCGCTACATGTAAAGTAAATTTTATTGAATTTGTATTTTATATTTAAAAAATCGAGAATCTGTTGCGGTGTTATTTTTTCCTAAATCTGAATGTTGAAATATCTAATATAGTTTTTAAAAAAATTACGGTATCTGCTACAAATGTTCTAATAAAACAAAACAACAAATAAAATATTGTCGAATCATTTCTGTCCTTTTGCAGATATTTTTATAAAAATTGTTTTATAATTTTTTTAATATAAATAGAAAAATTACCGTAAAAAAATGACCCAAAAAAATGATAGTATAAAATATTTAATATCACGAATTACATTACAAAATAAACATCATTACGAATTTAAAATTAAAGTAACGTGACGACCGCAAAAAAAAATGATTTACAAGAAAAAATAAATTGTTTTGGGGGTGTGGGGTGAGAGGTTAAGGTGGGGTAGGGAGTGCCCTAAAAAATGAATTTATAGAATTAAAAAAAAAATTAAGGGATAGGCATGGCGTTTTTCTTGAACGGTATTTTTGGGTGGGAAAAAATAATAAGGAGAAGTGAGGTGGGAGATGGGACGGAGATACTTTAGTAATTTTTTATCTGGGATCTAAGGATTTTGCTCTTTGTCTGGACGTGGATGAGATTGGTGTTCTATCCGGTATGGAAATTTGGGGTATAGGTCTATGGATATTTGACTTTGGTGTAGTGTTGGTGTTCTTGGTTTTGGCTGTGCATGCCTTTTATTTCTAGTATAGTGGTTGGTGTTAAGGGTTTTCGGCATGGTTCCCTGCTAGGTGCTTTATTTGTATTGTCTCAGCATCTTGTTGTTTTTTCTTTAATAAAACTAAGGTTAAAGGTGGTAAAGGACATGTTTTAATCTAAAATAGTTGAGAAGGACAAACATGTAGTAACACATGTACAAAAATATAGTAACAAATATAGTGACTGTCCTTCTCAACCATTTAAGTTTAAAATATGTCGTCGTCCGAAGGAGAAAAAAAACCACTAAACAACGTGACGATTTTTTTCGTCACAATCACCTTACTGATGAAAATCAGCACTTTTTGCAATAAAACTTTCGTCACAAAAGATCTTTTTTTTTTTTTTTGATACAAGACAACTTCAAGAACAATATGCCGAACCAGTAAAAGGAAAATAAAAAAAAAGGGGCCAAAGGCCTAAAAGTACACAAAACGAACTTATTGGACTTATAAGGACAAAAAGAAATCTGTTGGATTTATAAGAACACAAATTAGATAGATAGACTCAAATACCCATAATGAAAAACAAAATTAAAAAAATAAAATAAAAAGGTTGAACGCGTACCTGAATGTATGTGTTTTATTTTTTTAAATTATTTTATGAAAACACACGTTTGTGTTTATTTTTTATTTTTTTTTATTTTCCTGAAGGTTGAAAGTTGAATGTTTGTTTGGTTGTCTTTTTTTCTTTTTTTTTTCCTGTGCGCTGAAACGTTTTCTTTTTTTCTTTTTTTTTTCCCCGGTGACCACCGCATTGACCACCCCGATGCAACGACCACCTCGATGCAGAGACACCACGATAAATTGACACCGCGACACAAAGACACCGCGATCAGGTGACCACATTGCAGAGACACCGTGGTGCAGAGATATCACGATATTATGACATCTGACGAGGCAAAGACACCGCGATGCAGAGACGTCGCGATAAAGTGACACCGCATTGACCACCGCGATGCAGAGACACCGCGATGCATTGACCCCCGCAACGCAATGACTACCGTGATGCGTTGACCGCCGCGACGCATTGACCGTCCCAACACATTGACAGCCATGACGTATTGACCGCGACCACGCATTGACCGCCGCGACGCATTGACCATCCAGAAGCATTGACTGACCCAATGGTTGACCGCTGCGAAGCATTCGCCATCGGGATGCATTGACTGCCCCGACGCATTCACTGTCGGGATGCATTGACAGCCCCGACGCATCGACCATCGGGACGCATTGACCGCCGCGACGCATCGACTATCGGGACAGACTGACCGCCCCGACGCATTGACCGTTGCGACATATTGACCGTCAAAACGGATTGACCGCTCCGATGCATTGCACCCACAACTCATTGGCCGCCCGACATATTGACCGCGCGACATTGACCGCACCGACGGATTGACCGTCGCGACGTCATATTTTAGTAGTGACGTCATATTGTATCGATTTGGCGCGGTGACATCATAATGTATCAATTTATGCCATGACGTCTTATGGTATCGATTGGCGCGATGGACGCCTTATTATATCGACTTATGCAGTGACATTTTATGGTATCGATTTATGCAGTGACGTGTTATTGTATCGATTTATGCAGTGGCGTCTTATTATATCGATTTATGCAGTGACGTCGTATTATATCGATTTATGCAGTGACATCATGCAGTGGCCACCCCCGATGCAGTGACATCATGCAGTGACCACCCCGCGATGCAGTGACCACCCCCGATGCAGAGACATCACGATGTTATAACATTTGACGATGCAGAGACATCGCGAATAATAGACACCGCGATGAAGTGACACTGCATTGCAGAGACACCACGATGAAGTGACACCGCAATGCAAAGACGCCGCATTGCAGAGACATCGCGATGTTATAACATTTGACGATGTAGAGACACCGCATTGCAGAGACACCACGATGAAATGACACCGCAATACAGAGACACTGCGATGCAGAGACACCTCGATGAAGTGACAACGCGATGCAAAGACACCGCGATAAGTGACACCGCAATGCAGAGACACCGCGATGAAGTGACACCGCGATGCAGTGACCACCACCAATGCAGAGACACCCCCGATGCAGAGACACCGCGATGAAGTGACACCGTATTGCAGAGACACCGCGATGCAGAGACACCATGATGAAGTGACACCGCGATGCAGAGACACCACGATGTAGAGACACCTTATTGTATCGGTGTATGCAGTGACGTCTTATTGTATCGATTTATTCAATGACGACTTATTGTATCGATTTATATAGTGACATCAATGTCACTTCATTAATTGTCTAATGTATGTAGTGACATCTACAATGACATCAATGTCACTTCATTAGTTGTCTAATGTATGCAGTGACATATGCAGTGACATCAATGTCACTTCATTAATTGTCTACAGTGACATTTGCAGTGACATCAATGTCACTTCATTAATTATATCAATTTGGCTTGTTTCACAACGGAGAAACTCTAATGGCGTGTATGGATTGCGGTAATGGAATGGAATGTAATGCTTTTTTCATCACATTATATCAATTTGGCTTGTTGACAACGGAGGAATGGAATATGATTTCATTCCAACGGAATGAAATTGGATGATTTTCATTCCATCCAAAATTCAATGGAATAGTCGGAATGGAGGGTGTACATCAGGGTCCTGTTCCTTATTGGAAGTTAGTCATATATATATATATATATATATATATATATAGAAATGGGTTCATATACATACCTATTGATCCATACTTACTGTATTTACTACTAAAATAGTGCATCGATCACTATTTTAGTGCACTCAATTATTGTTTGAGTGCACCTAGTTTCCTAACAGATTTTATATAATAAACAATAACAGTTTTATACAATAACTAGGTGCACTCAAACAATAAAAGTGCACTAAAATAGTGATGAGATGCTGGTATGTAGGTATGTATGGATAGTATGGTATGTAGGGAACTCCAACCCTATATATATATATATATATATATATATATATATATATATATATATATATATATATATATATATATATTCACTTGTGTTTATATGTTTTGTTAATAATGTGTATCTGCTATGTATATTACTGCAGATCCAGGGACTGAGGTCTTCTGCAAGCATCGCGTGATAGGAGACTTTTTTCATATTTGGTCCATTTATTCTGTAGTAGTACGAAAAACTGAAGCAGTATATTTATAGCATACCAATTTGGGGTAACCATTTGAGAAAGTTTTGTTTTCTTTTTCATCTGTTTGTTTGATGCACAATGTTTACTACATAATCTTCATTATTTTCTAGCTTGTGGCATTCTATATATATATATATATATATATATATATATATATATATATATTTATTTATTATTTTTTTTTTTTGACATACGACGTAATGTTTGCTCTTTCCCGTTTCAACTCTTATTTTACTCTTCCCAATTCATCTCGGGCTAAAGCTGTATTGAGAGAAATGTTTAACTGGTAGATAAAGCCCGAAAACTACCAGCCGCTGCCACTGTACGGCATAAAAATATGCCCGAAAGATTGACTCCCACGTCGGTATGAGAAGACAACTACCATAGCCGCTATGCAGAGTTCATACGGGCAAGCTGTACTAAATGGTTCGTTATCTGGGCTCATGTTGCCATTTTTACTTTCCTAAAATATCTTAGTAATAGTCTGTCACGTGCAGGGATGAATGTTCTATGTGGGGTCGGAATCTTGTCTACTCCGTATGAAACGTAAGACAATCCAGCTGTTTTTCTCCCTTTTTCCACCATGGATGTTTTATTTAAAGGAGGGTAAATTAGGTAAGCTAAATAAAATGTGTCCTTATAAGTCCAACAGATTCCTTTATGCTATATAATAAGTATAAAAAACTATATTTTTAAGGAATTAACCCTAAAAAAAATTGATTGAATAAGATGGATATTAGTAGTAGACAAACATTGCTCATGCGAACACATCCCATTCTTCAAGTTTTTCCAAATCACCCGGAGAAGGATTTATCGTATCGGCAAAATAAAACTCATCTTCTCTTACAACCACCAGCAAATATTTATATGATTGACGCTCTTAATTCCAGCAGTGCCTTCTAGCCATAGAATTATCTAACGCCTTGAAATCACTTGTTTTAGGAAGCCAATCAAAGTGACAACGGAAAAAAGTGGAGGTTCAAATGGCCTTTCCGTTGCAGAACCACTAGACAAAATTGTTGGTCCAAATATTCATCCTGAAAGACCAATGAGAATCTTGTCGTTGGACATGACCAATGAGAATCTTGTCGTGGGAACTAATAAACGAGCCACGATGTGAATCAGATCCGTCAGGAAACAAACTGCAGGTAACATAATTTCTATAAATCAACATAGGATGCACAAATGAATAAGTGAATAAGTATATTAAAGGTGCCCTTTATTAAGCAAGTTTCCACTTTTCTGTAGGCTTGGTTTGAGGAAATGGCAGTTTATGTGAAGAGCATTGATCCACAGCATTTGCTGGACATTGGTGCAGAAGGTTTCTATGGTCCCTCAACTCCTAATAAGGTTTCTATGATTCGCGTGGATCTATTGCAACTAAGCATAAGCAGTGCCTTTTTGTTTCTTGAAAGTGATATTTAGTAGGCATAAATGTGACTGCACATTGCTGATGTATGTTGGTTAAACACTATACACAAACCTTCTTGGAGTGGCACTTAAACTTCAAGGAGGAAAAAGAGTACCATGAATATACGGGAAGGAATCATTCAGGAAATTGACACTTTCAAACAAAGAAAATCCCACGTCTTGAAATCCCCCCTCCCCACGTCTCACTGATTTGACGCGTTGGAGGATAAATGGTTCTCCAATGACAGTTTAGAATTTTTTCTATTGCTAAAAGAGGACCGAAAAACGACAATCACAAGATCGTGGAGCACATGCAACAGAAAAACGACATGAGACATGTGAAAGGAATACATAAAGCTAAAGAAATGCCAAGTAATCCTATGACCTAGGAGCACCAATTTAGTAAGAGGCTCGAGCACGGGCATATAGTCCTCAGAAGTTTACTATGAAGGTGTGCTCATAGATTACATGGTTGACATGTATACCTAGGTGTAATGAAATATCTTTGTGGGTAGATGGAAAGAGCCAAATAAATGGTTGTTAAAATGACAATGAAATGGAACCTAACAATGGAATATATGAAGTTTCATATTCTAATAGAGTAAACTATTCAGCGTCATCACAAAGACATTTGGCTTCCGCCATTGATGTGAAGTTCGAAAGAGCATCAAGGTCTTCGTTTCTACAGCAATGTACAACGTCAGATTTGTTTGTTGTTTTTTTCAACAACCGTTGTTGAACTCTTAAAGTTTTAGACATGAATGTGTCCAACGACTTGCATAATGTGGAATCATCATCCCAACATACTTTTTGTAAAATTTAAACTATCCCGTGAACAAAGATCACGAACCTTTTAATTATACTCAAAATGTTATTTATCGTGAAGTTTTACATTTAAACCTTCTATTGTAAAAAATACTATTCCCTCACATTATATTACAGATTTTGTTTAGTATGTATTTATACAGTTCAACCATTGATTGTAATAAACATTCTTATTGACTTTTGTATGAGGATATTGTATTCTACTTAATTCAACTTATTCATACTTTATTAAAATATTTGACATAAACGTCTCCTTCCAATACTCACCTCTTCTTGCGTTATACCCGCGTCATACGGAGTGGTGCATCAAGGTTTGGATTTTACTCAGATCAACTTTTTAAATATAACGTTCTCCATGCATCGCATGGGTTTCCTACTAGTATATATATATATATATATATATATATATATATATATATATATATATATATATACTAGTAAAATGGGACTCAGTGCAACGCACGGAGTGCCCATGCTAGCTGTGTGTACTTATGGGGAACTATTAAACATGAAGAAAAATAATATGTAACTAAATGGAAACGGCATACATCTTAAGCACCTAAGTTACAAACCAAGACAAAAAAATGGCATCAAAAATTCTTTAGACCATACGAAGGGTACATATAACACCCAAATGATTGTTTAATATACTTATATTACAAGCATATTATTAAGGGAGCATTAATGAAATGACTTGATTCAGGCCGCGAAAAAGGAAGGCGAATAAATGAAAACAAGGAACTGGCTTGATTCGGGCGGTGAAAAAACCGTTAACCCTCAAAGAAAAGAATAAAAGGCAGTAAAGCATCTATCACCATATTTGTTTCGTAAAATTCGGTTTTAGCTGCAAGAAAGTTATACCTATCAAGCTTCAATATCTAGGGAGTTCAGACCACAGAGGAGCTACCCCTGCAACCAATAGATGCAACAAACCATGAAAGAGAATTTACCAATGAATTGAAAAACGATAGATATAAGCAGTGCAAAGAAATTGTTCCGAAAGCGATAGCACAACATCAAATCCAAAAAAACAATAGGTACGATTTGGAAATCCAAGATGAATGAGCTGCAATAAGAAACCCGTCATTCATCAATAGCATCGGGAAAGGTGATATCGATGTATGCTTATGAAGGTGTGCTACTACAATACGCCATTGCATAGTACAAGATGAAGATCTAAAGAATAAACAACTCACCCAAAGGACAAAACCTTGACAAAAATCCTTCAGCTCCAAGTAGTTACGTATATCCGTTACAGAAACGGTAAAACAGAAAAAAGAACAAAATTACCAAATACAAAATATTGTACGAGTAAAGCAACGGAACAGAGCAACCAAAAAAATTCGAAGACAAAAGCAACAACATCCAAAAGTTTTCTCCATTCAAGGCCACGACGCCAAGATAGTAATGAAATTCTGCAAGACAACATATATTGTCTTCACATCATTAGATATTTGTACACCAAGACCATAACAAACATTAGAAGTTCTAACGAAGAAAAAACAATGCTATAATATTTAAATTTCTTTTAAGAAACTTTTATCAATAGGAATAAAAAACCCAAGAAAAACAGAAATTGCAAATGATATACCTCAATGTAATTTTTGCTTGTAATTCTAAAATCAACGACAGTTTTTTCTCATCAGAGGCTTGCGCAATCAAAGCTTTAATATCTATGCAACGAAAGTACAATTTGTATTCAAAATTAGCTTATAACTTATGCAGTCATAACATCAGAAGAAGCAAAGAAGTAAATACTTACTGATTGGTGCCTCACGATTTGCATACCGGAACATTTCAGAGAATTCTTTAAACTGGAAATCATAAGGAATGGGTTGCGGTATATCTTCATCCATGGGGTGTACTGATGTTGTGTTGTACAGAGTCCATGAATATTCATAATCACTGACCTTATAACCAACCCTAATTGGTTTCACATAAGCATTGCATATGTAATATCGCTTATGGGGCTGAAGCGTACTCTGAAAGTATGCAACGTCTCCTCCATAGCATACTGCTGAAACCAAAGTTCCCTACATAAAAAAAACAAACATTCAGGCACTGATTCATGGGTCAAGAATTTTGAAATTAAAGGATAAGTATTTTTTGAGGAGTGGTGGGGGAGGGGGGAGGGGGAGGGGGCGCTAACAGTAGCATGAGACATTATTAGCTTTACATGTAAATAGTGTTTAAGCGGATGAAGAGAAGAAATCAACATTTTCTTATTTACTATGACAACATAAACACAAGAATCTGAAAGTACCATCGTGTCAGTAAATAGGTAGCCCTTATACTCAGTTGGATTTGTTTAGACCTGCTTGTACCACTTTTTTTCCTCTCTAAAACCTGAATCAACACCTTCCAGTTTTGCCTCCTCGGCAAAACATCTTTGATGTGGCAGATTTGTCTCTCCCTTTGCTATAAACAGTCGACACAAAGTTTGAAACATCATACCAAATTTATTTTATCAGATTCATTAAACAACAACATATATACAAAGCATCCATAGTAATACTGGATTGTTCGTGACAGACCACTATGACGGTACACATTAATACTTCTAACATTGTTCTCTACATTACCTTGTGGCTCTCCAATTATAGCTGTCAATTGAGGTACAATCGGTTTATTATACAATATTTGATATAACGTGGAATTACAATACAAAATAATCTCTAGTTCTTCAAGGTTCTGGTAAAACATTAAACATCTAAAGAAACGCGCGATATGGATTATCCGCCAAGATTGATAATAATTTCGCAGATCGCTTTCTATGGTCTAGACAATCCTTCATTCTATTATCGGCCTCATTCATTTGTGTCATGAAAATCGAATTGTAGATTCTTAAAACCTTTACCTTCATTATCTAAATCATTAATAAAATGATACATTTGACCATGAACTCTGAATGTATATAAGCCTTTGTTTTTTTTGTTGCTAAATCCTCGTCATATTTAACACCTAAAAAGTGAGCCCCAAATGATTATTGTGTGTTCTTATATAGTTCTTAAATTGCTTTGCTTCTTCATCAGCTCCATTAAGTAAAAGTTTTAGTGTAAGCAGAATTTTTTTCGTTGCTAGCACAACCTGACCACAAGAACAACAGAAATCTGCCGTTTCATGTATGAATTTTGTAGCATCACAGTGCAAGCACAAAGGCATTTTTTTTAGTCTAATAGACTCTATAGGAACACATTCAACCAAACTTCTTCCCCTACACCTAGGCTGTTTTTTATTAAGTCCAGTGAACTCATGTTGTATCTGTAAATCTAAAGACATTATTGACACAACATTTTTGTTTGGAAGGAGCTCCAACCCCTTTTTTTTGGCTTCCATCTAATAATTCAGAAGCGACGGTGCTCCTTAAACTCATTGAATCTTCCAACCATTGCTCAAAACAACAGAAGGCAACAGTACAGGCTAATAAACAAACCTAGTTTTTGCTCTATTTTTTCTTCTCATTTGAAGAAGCTAAGGTGTATCAACGCATAATATTTTGTGATTTCATTGATTGAATAATATTGGGTACACAAGTAGTATTTATAGTATCATCTACCGTAGCATAAATATAAAATACAAGAGATATTTATTTATCTAAAATAGTATCCTCAATACGCCCCCGCAATCCCACGGGAAGAGGTAGAACGTGGAGATTGGATTTGAGAGTCGTGAAACGGGGAGTACCCAACGGTTTAGTCAATGCATCGGCGAGCTGATCTTTCGAAGAAACAAAGGCAACCTGGAGAAGCTTCGAGGCGATCAATTCACGAACGTGGTGGAAATCTAACTCAATGTGTTTGGTGCGGGCATGAAAGACAGGATTGGCAGCAAGATAGGTGGCGCCAATATTGTCGCACCAAAGAATAGGGGTGGAAGCAAGCGGGACACGCATTTCTTTGAGTAGCTGAGTGAGCCATTGCACCTCAGAGGCGGCATTAGAGAGGGATTTGTACTCAGCTTCAGTACTGCTTTTGGCCACAGTAAGTTGTTGCTTGCAACGCCAACTGATAAGGTTAGAACCCAAGAAAACACAATAAGCACCAAACGAAAGCGGCGGTCATCAGATCGCAGCCCACCGCACGAGAATAGGCATGTAAGGTTGGGGAGGCCAAGGCGTTATGAGTAAGGCGCCGAAATAGTATGTTTCAAATACCGCAAAATACGCTTGACGGCCGCCCAATGTTCCTCGGTAGGCGAGTGCATGAACTTGTCGACCTTGTGGACCGCAAAAGCAATGTCGGGCGGGTAAATTGAAGATATTGCAAGCCCCCAACAATAGTACGATATAGAGAGGGATCAGAGAATAACGGACCATTATCCTGGGTTAGACGACACTTGGCGGCCATAGGGGATGAACAAGGCTTGCATGTAGTCATAGAGGACCGCTGGAGAAGCTGGAGAATATATTTCCGCTGAGAGAGATATAGGCCGTCAGAGGACGGTAGAACCTCAATGCCAAGAAAGTAGGATAGAGTACCAAGGTCCTTAACAGGGAATTGAGAACCAAGATGCCGAATAACATGATCAACCAAGGTAGGAGACGAACCGGTGAGGATAACATCGTCAACATATATTAAGACGTACACAAAGTCTGTGCCGCGCTGGTAAATATATAAGGAGGTGTCGGCCTTGGAAGCAGTAAAACCGTAAGCAGTGAGGGCAGATGTGAATCGGGAAAACCAAGCCCTAGGTGCCTGGCGAAGGCCGTAAAGACTGCGCTTGAGACGGCAGACATAGTCCGGATAGTCCGGGTGTTTGAACCCCTGAGGCTGTTGCATAAAAACCCTGTCATGTAAGTAGCCATGGAGGAAGGCATTTTGAATATCAACCTGTTTGAGCACCCAACGATTAGTGACGGCCAAAGAAAGTAAGAGACGAACCGTCGTCGGCTTAACAACCGGACTAAAGGTGTCATGGAAATCAACACCCTCCGCTTGGTGAAACCCCTTGGCCACAAGACGGGCTTTGTAGCGCCTCAATGCGACCATCTCAGATGTTGTTTAACACTTAAAGACCCACTTATTACCGATTATATTAATACCGTGAGACGGAGGCACAAGTTCCCAAGTGTCATTTTGTACAAGAGCATTAATTTCATCTCGCATGGCATCTCGCCATACTTGGTGTTTAACGGCCTCGGTGTAAGAGGTGGGTTGTATGGGCAGAGGAAGCAAGAAAGGCTTGCGAGAGAGGATAACGGATAAAAGCCGGGGAGTAGCCTTCGGTTTTAAAGAGTTAGTTTTGGACCGAGTGACCATGTGGCGGGGAGGAGGAGGCGGAGGGGAAGGTGCTGGAGATGAAGAGGTAGGGGAGGGGGGGTCCTCGGGTTGGAGTGGGGAAGGTGGAACCTCGGGTTCAGGAGGGGGAGAATGGGCCGGAGCAGGAGGTGTGGCAATAGTGAGATTGGAAGGAAGAGAAACCGTGATATCCTCAAAAGTGGGAGTAGAGGAAGACGGAGTATAGGGAAATGTGGATTCATCAAAGACACAGTGACGGGAGATATAGATTTTGCCAGTTTGGAGGTCAAGACACTTGTACCCATGGTGAGAGGGGCTATAGCCAAGAAAAATGCAGGACTTAGAACGGAAGTCCATTTTGTGGTGGTTATAAGGGCGGAGGTAGGGCCAACAAGCACATCCAAAGACCCGAAGAAAGGAGTAGTCGGGGGAGCGATTGTGAAGGACTTCAAAGGGAGATTTATTGTTGAGGAGGCGTGTGGGGAGACGATTAATGAGGTAGGTAGCCGAGAGGAAGGCATCTTCCCAGTATTGGAGCGGAAGGTTAGATTGAGCAAGGAGAGAGAGCCCAGTTTCAACAATATGACGGTGACGGCGTTCAACCGCGCCCATTTGCTCATGTGTATGGGGACAAGACACGCGATGATCGATGCCTAAGATAAGTAAGCGATTGGAGAGGCGTTGAAATTCACCGCTTGATCGGTTTGAAGAGATTTAATTTTACGATTGAATTGACGCTCAACAAGGGCTTGAAAATTAAGAAAGGCATGTTCGGCCGACGATTTAAGCTTAAGCGGATATAACCAGATAAATTTCGAATAATCATCAACAAAACTAATATAATAACGGGATCCATAAAGAGAGGGTTCAACACATGGACCCCAAACATCCGAATACACCAAGTCCAAAGGAAAGGCAGAAGTAAAAGCAGAAACAGGTAAAGGAGTCTATGACTCTTATTAATCGGCACGCAAACACATACATGAGTGGTGCTTTATTGAAAAGGAAATACGTAAACTACGGAGAACTTGAGCAAGAGCATGATGAGAGCAATGACCCAATCGTTGATGCCAAAGAGTGGAGGAATCACGACCGAGAGGAGTGCATGGGCAAATGGACGATTAAAGAGATCGGAGAAGTGATAGAGGCCATCTTTGAGGTATCCTCTATGATGGATGTGGCCCCAGTAGTCCTTCACAAGAAAATAAGAGGCATGAAATTCAAAGTAAACAGAGTTATCAAAGGCAAAACGGTGCATGCATGTAAGATTGGTACGAAGAGCAGGGAAACAAGGACATTGGATAATAAATAGGAGTGAGGGGGGAAGTAAAGCGAGATGCACCAACGTGAGAAATATGCATACCGAGCCGTCTCCGATATTAATACGATCTGTGCCTCATAGGGGCTCAACCTCGTAAGTTTAAATTCTGAAGTTGTTGGTCATGTGGTGGGTAGCACGGTGTCGGAACCCACTCGTGAGGTGGCGGTAAGGGCGGGATAGGCTTGAGCCGGATAAGCCTGTGGGGGTGGGGGAGGGGGCTGCCGAGGGGATGAGGTATCATTGTACCTGAAATAGCAATAATTCGCAGCATGACCTTGCTTACCACAGATTTGGCATATCGGTGGTCCCTGTGAGGAATAATTCTGCCCATAGTTCGCTCCATAACCCGCCATAACGCGCCCATAGTGCGTGAAGGGCTTCGGCCTTGACCCCGACCCCGAGAGTTCTGTTGACGACCACGCCCCCTATGCTGCCCAAAAGTGGAACCACTGCCACGACCCCGATAACCAGCAGGGGCTGAATTCCCATAAAATGCCGAAGGTGGGGAAGCAGCGGCGGAGTTGTGCAGGACGGCAGGGGAGGCGGCCGGCGGCGTATGGTGCTGAATCCTTGCTTCGGCTGAGAGCAATAGAGAATAGGCTTCGTCGAGGGTTATGTGATCACGATCGGAGATGATGGTGACCAAGGCATCATATTCCGACGGTAAGCCGGCGACCAAATAGGCAATCACCTCGTCTGTTTTAAGGGCATGGCCTGCCATGGCCAATGCATCCGCAAGACGTTTAATTGTAAAGTAATAATCGGTGGCCGAGAGATTACCTTTTCGAGTAGAAGCTAATTGAGTGCGGACTCGCATAAGTTTGGCCCGGGATTGTGACTTAAAACAGTGGTCGTGGCGCCCCATAGTTCAAAGAGAGGTTTGCGCGATGATAAACTCGCATGAGGACTTCATCGGACATCGAAGAGGTGAGGAGGCTCAAAGACAAATTGTCTTGTTGAGTCCACTTTTCGGTCTCGATTGGATATTGGTGCGTGGCACCGGTAGGAGTGATTGTCGCCGGTGGGGTTTGATTGAACCGCTCACATAGCCACAGAGGCCCCGGCCTCGAAGGTATGGAAGGATTTGTGCCCGCCATAATCGATAATTTTGTCTCGTTAATTTAGTGATTCGGATTTGAGGAAGGAAGGAGAGGGAGCTGCCTTAACGCCATTGCCGGCGGTCTGCGTGCTTGATTCATCGTCAGACACCATGGCTAGGGTTACAGAAGGGTGGCGGCGGCTTCTCTGATACCATATCAACGCATAATATTTTGTGATTTCATTGATTGAATAATATTGGGTACACAAGTAGTATTTATAGTATCATCTACCGTAGCATAAATATAAAATACAAGAGATATTTATTTATCTAAAATAGTATCCTCAATAAGGTGACTATCTTAATTTAGCTGTCCTTTACAAACAATAAACATACAAAACATATATCAAAACACACTAAATTTTAACAAACCAACAATGAGACAAATGGTCCAAGAGAGAATTCAAAGCGCAAATACCACATGTGAAGCCATCGCAGCGAAGCAGCAAATCCGTCTTTCTGAACAGAAGAGGTGATCCTATCCAAGCAAACTCAACAAGTTGCATCATATATGTATATCATTGCATCAGTTACTATGATATTAAATGCCATTTTATACCTTGTTCAGCGATAAGAATACATAGACGCCATCTCTTGATCCTACATTACCACCCAAAACGACCCAACTCCTACCCGATAATGACATTAAGAGGCACCTTTTTTTCTTCTTCTTTTCATTAGCATATATTTTTGCTTCAGTTTTAACTATCAAAACCGCAAAGCAAAACAACGTTTTATCGGTTTAGTATGGTTTTAACTCCTTTAATTAGATTTTACAGCTTATTATTAAAACCATCATTAATGGTCCAGTTTACAACAGGAAAAAAAATTGAACACCAGAAACTCAGAGACTCTATAAGCGGTCTGATAAATTTACTGAGCAAACAGCAAAAGTACATAAGATGAAAAAAATTAGATTAATTGATTTCATGTTGAATTTGTAATTCGAAGATTCAAACAAGCAACATAGAAGTAAGTGCATACATATCACAATGACTTATTATCCCAGCCGTGCAATTTATGCAGATCACCCGGAGAAGGATTTTCATAATTTGCAAAGTAAAACCCGTCTTCTTTCACTACCCACCAACAAATGTTTATGTGGGAGTAGCTCTTGCCGCATTGCTGCATACCGAATTCTGTATAAAAGATATTGAACTCGCATTTTTTAACATCATGCCAATTAAAAGAACACCGGTAATTTGTGTTATAAACAACCCGGAAATGCCAATGCACATCATCATTAGGATGCAGCTGATGCTTCCCAAGATCATCATCTTTAGACCAGCAATGAACATACAAAGGCAGATTCCCCCCGGGAAGGGCATCCACGAGATGAATTCGAAATTCTTCCAATACATTCGGTTTATATTCAGAAGCTTGGATTAAATAGGCTACTGAAATTAGCAAGAGGATCGATCACAAGGGTTTTAGATTTGGCAATATAATCACCCATAATTAAGTTATGGTATGGAATGACAAAGTGTGTTTTATAATTATGGTTGGAAATACCCAGGGCCATTTTATAAGAGTTTTGGATGCTCAAGTCACCAAATTTTTTTGCCCTTTTTTTTAGGTTCCAACCAATAGTTGTTAATTAGTCTCACAAAAATAGATCAACATCTGTTACCTCTCTCCCTTAAAAAATGTCTAATTTAAATAAATTTGTTTCATAAAAAGTGTAGAATATCAATATATTAATGTTTTGTTTCCGTATATACCATTGCATTTTGTAATTACATAGTCATTTCTCCAATACAAGAATTTATAATGAGAGAGGTGTATATGTTTATGTAGTAAAGGGGAAAAAAAACATTAATTAAGTTTTAAAAAATTAATTGAAAAGCAAAAAATTGGATATTTTTTAAGGGATGTAGATAGCAATCGACAACAACAACTTATAAGCTATATACTCCCTCCGTTTTTTTATTAACTGAGATAGTTGTTAAAAAAAAAATCAATTTTACGTGATGTAGTTTTATTTCTATAGCATAATTTTTGATTTTTTTTCTCAAAAAAAAATTATTATCTTTTTCTCTTTCTACCCTTATTTACTGTCAGGAGATATATTAAAAAAATACATTAATTATAACTAATTAAAGATCTTCTGGTTATTTCATTGTTAAAATTGAAGTTTAATTCACCTAGTTAATATGTACTATTTTGGAATTGTATCAATTAATTGGGTACAGAGAATGTATTAGAGGATCAAACCAACTACTCATCAATTAATTTTGAGTACCTACCTACCTACATACCTACCCCTGTCTATCTTCTCAGAATTAATTTTGAACTGAAGTACTTGAAAATATCCGTTTTGAAATTACTCGCTCCGTCTTAAAACATAAGGCATCTTAGATTTTTTTATTACATCTCATTATACTCCCTCCGTACCGAATATCTAAGGCAGTTGCCAAAAACACGTTTATTAAGAATATGATTTATTGCTATGACTTTAATGATACAATGACTAAAAAATCCCTATAATACAATTAATGTTGTCTTCTTTGTATCTTCTTGCCTACTATTAAATAAAGATAAAATAGAAAAATTAGCAATAAATGGTGCTTTGAAAAATGTTATGCCTCAGTTATTTTGGAATAAAACTTTTTGGCAACTGCCTCAGTTATTTTGAAACGGATGGAGTATAAGTTATTCATAATACCAATAGAGCATTTATTAACATTTTTCGTCATCTTACTCTTATCAACCACTTTTACTTACTTTACAATTGTTTCATTAATGACAGTCAAATGTTGTATTAGGCATATTGTTTATACATTAATTATATTTAACAAATTTCTCAAATTATGCTAAAATTTTAGGATGACTTATATTTTAGGACGGATGGATTACTTTATATTATATGAATATTATCAAAATATGAGTTTAGTTAATAGGTTTTCCCACCCTTCAAATTAAAAACGAGTAAATGATATTTTTGGGCTCTCATCTTTTTATAGTTTCTCGGAACTATCCTCTATGTTTCATTTCAGTTCTTGTGAGTGATTCAAAATATATTCACAGGCTTAGATGACGATGAAGCAACTACAGAACCTCAGCCCTCCCATAATGAAGCAAGTCATTCCGCTGGTTGAGCAGCTTCCTCCCTTGTACATGGATTTGATTAATGAAAGAGAAAATTTTATACCAAGACCAGAAGAGACTAAACGCCTGGTACACAACTTTTCCTGTCATTATTGTCATTTTGTTCACCTGAAATTATAGCAGCCAAATGCGTGATTTTTGAATTTCAAAGGGGCTATATATGATGGACTAATGATTTGAAGTATTGATTCAATTTTGCAGAGTTATTTTATGTGGGATTCTTTTATGTCTGGTGTGGCTACTTCCATAATGCTTAATCCGTATAGCGTTAAAGGAGAGAATGAATTTGCTGAAATGGAGTATATGAACATCACTGTTGTTACTTCAAACAAGCCATATGGTGTATTAGATGGCTCGAATCCATTCTTTGATAAAAACAGAGTTCCTAAATTCAACTTAACAAAAGGCAGTGTTCACAGCGGCCATGTTCAAACAGGCCTTAGGGATCCATTTTGTCAAGCTAAGAATGGGAAGGGCAGTTGCCAGGTAACACTCACTTGGTGTAAAGACAAAACATATTTTGTCTCGGAGTTTTACTTATTTTTAGCTAATGCGTGCCCAAAATGTATGTGATCAGGATGGCTACACGAAAGAGGTAATAGGCGAAGATGGTTGAAATTATCTGTTTTGCAATAGAGGTTGAAAAATGAGGTTGTGTATTGAAATGGGAATAACAGTTTTGTTTATTGGAAGAATGTTTTGCAAAAGAGTTTTTCTTTTCATGTTGAAATAAACTGCTGTTTGTTTGATGTTGTTTTTCAATGCATTTCCATTTGCTTCCTCTCACCATTAAGCTTTCTAATAGACTAGTGTTACTTTGTTAGTGTGTTACTTTGTTGAGAACAAAAATAATGGTAGGTCTGTTGTGGTTGATCATATTGGTGATCCCACAGTTTAAGGTTTCGTTTAAGGATGCATCTATGATGTTTTAAAAAGATTGATTGTGTTTTTTTACTTGGTTTATATCATTAAGCTTTGTAATAGACTAGTGTTACTTTGTTAGTATGTTACTTTGTTGATGTGTTACTTTGTTGGTGTGTTACTTTGTTGAGAACACAAATAATGATAGGTCTGTTGTGGTTGATCATATTGGTGATCCCACAGTTTAAGGTTTCATTTAAGTATGCATCTATGATGTTTTAAAGAAGATTGATTGTGTTTTTTACTTGGTTCATATCATTAAGCTTTCTAATAGACTAATGTTACTTTTTTAGTGTGTTACTTTGTTGGTGTGTTACTTTGTTGAGAACAAAAATAGACTAGGTGTTACTTTGTTGGTGTGTTACTTTGTTAGTGTGTTGCTTTGTTGGTGTGTTACTGTGTTACTGTGTTACTTTGTTGGTGTGTTACTTTGTTGAGAACAAAAATAGACTAGTGTGTTACTTTGTTGGTGTGTTACTTTGTTGAGAACAAAAATAAACTAGTGTGTTACTTTGTTGGCGTGTTACTTTGTTAGTGTGTTACTTTGTTGGACTAGTGTGTTACTTTGTTTGTGTGTTATTTTGTTGAGAACAAAAATAGACTAGTGTGTTACTTTGTTGGTGTGTTACTTTGTTATTGTGTTACTTTGTTGGTGTGTTACTTTGTTGGTGTTGAGAACAAAAATAGACTAGTGTGTTACTTTGTTGGTGTTTTGTTGGTGTTGAGAACAAAAATAGACTAGTGTGTTACTTTGTTGGTGTTTTATTTTGTTGGTGTGTTACTTTGTTGAGAACAAAAATAGACTAGTGTGTTACTTTGTTGGTGTGTTACTGTGTTACTTTGTTGGTGTGTTACTTTGTTGAGAACAAAAATAGACTAGTGTGTTGCTTTGTTGGTGTGTTACTTTGTTGGTTCAAATGGTTATGTTTGTGTTTTTTTGTCTTTAGAAAATTGGAGGAGCCTAGATTTTCGATTGATGGTTTGAGCCGATGCTATTTGATGTATTTTACGCTATCTTTCATGGAGTTTGATGTGGTGCGGGTTTGAAGGATGAAGGTCCATATATGGTAAAACAGACGCTTTTGTCTTCAAGAACTTGAAGAATGTTTTAGTTTCATTAATGTGCTTTTTGATTACATCCAATAGTATTAGGTTTTTATTCTCTTGATTCCCCCGGAGTTGCATCTCCATAATGTTTTCATAGATTGTTTCGTTAGGATATGAAGCATTTTTTTTGATAGATTGTTGTATTATGCAATGTTAATGATGATATTTTGGATGTTGATAAACGCGCGTCATCGTTGTGTGTCAGCTGTAAGCGTCGTTATCATATCTTATCTTGTATTCTTCGTGTTTCTTTTGTATTATCGCGATAAAATTCGGCTTTCAAATACTACGTCGAAAATGTATCAAACGTGGTCTCAAATTGAAGATTAAAAAAATTATGAATTTTGGTGAAACAATTTTGATGATCGGTGTTCTAAATCAAAAGTTACGGTTGTTTATAAGAAAAAACGCTCCGGTTAATATAAATGTTTTTTCGTCTTTCAAAATATACCTCGGAAGGATATCGTTTTTGGGCTCAAATTGAAGAGCAAAAAAAAACATGAATTTTGGTGAAAACATTTCGATGATCGGAGTTATAAAACAAAAGTTACGAGTGTTTGGAAAAAAAAACAAACAAACAAACCTGTATCATATATGCTGAAGGGAAAGGCGGAAACAAGTGAATATGTGCGCGCCGCTTGATTAAAAAGGGGTGTTTTTGTCCGTCTGAATTTTTTTTGTCCTTTTTGCAACTAAAAAAAAGTGTGTCTATTTATTTATTTTGTAATGGTTTTGTATTTTTTCCTCGATCCCCTAATTTATAACTCCAAAATTGATAATTCTTTAATCATATAATTTTTATTTTTTTTGTTTTTTATTTCGAGACCACAATGACCATATTCCGACGTAATTTCTGAAAATTTACTGTTGAAATTCACTTGTTCGAGATTCACTAACGAAATTCATTGTTTTTTGGAATCTTACGAAAAATGATGTAATGATATATATCAAACGAAATCACAAAACAAAACGCACGAAAAAAAGGAAAAAGTTTATGAAATAATTATCATGTTTGAAAATCTAGATAAAAAATACAAGTGATGGAGGATAGAAAAAAACACACACAAAAATTGCGAATAACCATTATTTTTTTTTAGGCGTCGGTTCTTTTGTGTGTCTTTTAAACTAAAAATCTTGCGGAAATAGTCATTTTTTTGTTTAAAGGGGCCATTTTAAAACTTAATTAGGCATTTTAGACACACTTTAAAGATAATTGGTAAAAGGACAAAAGTTTATGAAAATTTACTGAGATGCCCTTTCTTATCATTAACCCATTCCGCTTTTGTGATAACCTATGAAACACCGACACTTCAATTTTGGCGTTGTGTCCGACACATTTCTGACACGAGACCGACACGCTTTAACACGTATCCGACAACATGTCGGGTGATTAAAATAGTATTATTTAAAATTTTAATATCCATGCACATCGCCGACACTCCCTACATGGCACCGACACTCTCGACCCAATTTGTTTTTAAAAAAATATTTAAGTTATCTTAAATGGATACGGTAAAATACACGATTTCCATTAATATTTTAATCAATAATACGCCGTATTAAATTTATATATTTCTTGTTGATAAACAACTTTTATAATTTGTCATATTTTGAAGGTCAATTATAATTTTTTTAGCATCGTATAAAAGGTCGAATAAATATTTTAGATATTTATAGAGTTTACGTATTATCTATCTTATTTTGTGTAGTTTTTTAGATTTTTACGAATATTTTTTTGATAAATTGAATCTTATATATATATATATATATATATATATATATATATATATATATATATATATATATATATATATATATATATATATATATATATATATATAACGTCTAGCGTCGTGTCCTTGAATTTTAGAATTAGTCGTAACACTGCGTGTCTGCTGTAAGTAATAGTGCGACGTGTTCGTGTCTATGTCAGTGCTACATAGTTGATGACATAATTCGAACAAAAACCAGTCCCTTTCACCTTCTAACAAATTTGATAGATCAAAAAGTATATTTTTCATTCATTTCCTTCACCATTACACCCAATATTTATACCCCAAACTTGGAGCCCTACATTACGTCTAATGTCAGAAATACCCTTCACATATAAATAATAATCATAACACTATTATTTCCGTGATACCCCCCTCAAGTTGGAGCGTGAAGATCACTAACGCCCAATTTGCGTAACGAAAATTCAAATTGTTGTTTTCCCAAAGCTTTCGTGAAGATATCTGCCAACTGGACTCGCGTAGGCACATAATTCGGTGTAATAAGCCCCTCGGTAATCGCATCATGGACAAAGTGACAATCCGCCTCAATATGCTTCGTTCTCTCATGGAACACCGGATTCTGCGCAATATACAGAGCGGATTGACTATCACAATGAAGAGGGATACCGGTCGGGATTTTTACTCCTAAATCACCAAGAAGCTGCCGAAGCCACTTTAACTCACAGGTAATGAAAGCCATAGAGCGGTACTCCGCTTCGGCAGAGGACCGAGACACCGTCTGTTGTTTCTTAGTCTTACGAGATCGGTGAAATTCCAAGCAACACGAACCAACCACTCAAGGACCAACGAGTAACCGGGCAACTCGCCTAATCCGAATCACACCATCCTTCCAGAGACAAAGGACTATCGCACGTAAGAGAATACGCCCTGGATTTTTCTTCAAGTACCGAACTACCCGCAACGCAGACTTCCCAATGTTCAACACGTGGTTCCCCGTGATAAAGCGAGACAATATATGAACCAAGTATGCCAAATCGACGCAGCGTAACTCCAAGGTAAATAAGTCTTCCAACTAAGCGCTTTGTATTTTCCAGGATCATCCAACAGTCACCTTCGCAATCCCCAAACGGTGATTCTGTTCCATCGAAACTCGGCGAGTCTCGCCCACAATAACCCCTGTTTCTTCGATAATGTCTAACGATACTTCATTTGGGACACGTATATACCCTGTGAGCTACGAGCGACTTCCAAGCCAAGAAAATATTTCAAACGTCCCAAATCTTTCATTTTAAAACAGCTTCCCAAATAGTTTTTGAAGACCTGCAAAGCTGTTGAATCGTTCCCAGCAAGTATCATATCATCAACATAAACTAAAACTTCGAGCCGTACCTCACCTCGAACAAGGGTAAATAACGAGTAGTCCGAGTATGAATGACGGAACCCATACTCCTTTAATGCTGACGCTAGCTTGGCAAACCAGCAACGCGGTGCTTGTTTCAACCCATAGAGGATTTCCTCATGCGACATACCAAGTTTGATCGGTTTTCTCAAACCCGGAGGTATTTTCATATAAATTTCTTCATCAAGATCACCGTGCAAAAATGCATTGTGCACATCCATTTGATGAATCTCTCATTTCTTAATTGCTGCAACTGCAAGAAAAGCTTGAACCGTTACCATCTTTGCCACCGGTACGAAGGTCTCGTTATAGTCTATCCCTTCCACCTGGTGGTTCCCAAATGCGACCAACCTAGCTTGCTTTTAAACGTTGAAGATCTCCCAGCTCATCGTATTTTTTGGTGTAGACCCATTTGCTCCCAAGGGCCTTCTTCCCAGGAGGCAATTCTTGTAATACCCATGTGCCTTGTTCCTCCAAGGCACGTATTTCTTCTGCCATAGCTTTTCTCCATCCCTCATATTTTACCTCCTCTTTAAAAGACCGGGGTGGATTTCCTGCTGTCACATTTGCTAGATTTCTCCTGTGGGCGTCAGAAAAACGAGAATAATTCACAAAATGCGTAAGAGGATATAAACTACCTGAGGAGGTCGATGGACATGAGGAGTGCGTCGAAGGACTTTTCTTATCCACTGCCGTAGGTGTCACGAACTCTCGATATCTGGAATTAGGAACTTTTGTACGTTTCCCTCTCCCCAACTCCACTGTTTCTCCAGACGATTGCTCACTCACAACCACCCCATCTGTGGGTAATCCATCAACTCCCTCACTAGTTGTCGCCACCTCCCCTGCACCAATGTCTACGTCATCCCCACTAAGTGGAGGAGGCTCCATAATCGGATCATCAACCTCCGCATAAAAATTGTCACCTTCAACCTCCGGAAAGATAATCGGGGGAGGAGCAGTTTGGAGTGACTCTCCTATAGGAAATATATGTTCAAAAAAAATCACATCCCTAGACACAAAGATTTCTTCCGTTTCCAAATCAAAGAGGGTCCATCCCTTCTTAGCAAATGGATACCCCAAAAACACGCACTTCCGACTCCGACTCTCAAATTTATCTCCTTTATGGTGAAGATTGTGGGCATAACACAAACATCCAAAAACCCGCAAGGAATCGAGATTCGGTGGTTTACCAAACAAACATTCATAAGGTGTCTTATAACTCAATACGCTGGACGGGGTGCGTTTAATTAAATAACAAGCGGTCATAACACACTCTCCCCAAAATTTGAGCGGAAGGTGTCCCTCAAACCGCAAAGCCCTAGCCACATTCAAAATATGTTGTTGTTTTCTCTCAACCCTTCCATTTTGTTGAGGTGTTCCCACACACGAGCTTTCAAAAATTATTCCATCCTTTTCAAAATGAGGGAGCAACCGTTTAAACTCAGTTCCATTATCACTCCGAACACGCATAATTTTCACATTAAACTGACGCTCAATCAAAGCCATAAAATTCAGGAAAATATATTCGACTTCCCGTTTATTATAAAGCAAATACACCCACACCGATCTAGAATAATCATCAACAATCGTAAGAAAATACGATGCACCGCACGTAGATTAAGTTCCATACGGTCCCCACAAGTCACAATGAACCAACTCAAAAATTTTACTAGCTCTGCTATCACTATTTGGGAAATTTTTCCTAGGTTGTTTCGCCCTGAAACAGACATCACACCCATCGTTATTCAATTTACTAGACTCACTTACATTGGGAATTCGTTTAAGCACTTTTTCCGAAGGATGCCCTAATCGCTTGTGCTACAGTTCCAAAGAATTCTTCCCATCAATCGCCATAACCGTCGCGTTTGGAACCCCCCGAAAAAAGAAAAGTCCATCTTCGCGTTCACCCACTCCAATCAACCTCCTCATCGTTCGGTCCTGCAAAACACACAAAGTGGAGGTGAAATGAGCCTGACAATTTAAGTCATCCAATAATTGAGTCACGGACAAAAGATTGCATGCCAAATTGATGGGAATCAACTTTACGTGATTCCGGTGCATTTTCTACCCCCGTTTACCACACTTTTAGCATGTTTCTTGGTAATTTAGACCGTTTTTTGGGTAATATCGTGAGTTTATAGCACGGGGAGTAAATCCGTCGCTTTGATGGTTTACTACCTCTTTTTAGTGATATTAACCCATTCCCGAGCACTTTTACCCTCCGGAATCGTTTGTGTGTCTTGTTCGTTCATGAGATTGTAGGGTCTAGGTGTCACGAGAACCCGGAAGGCGAAGGTTTATGATGATAAGTGTGATCAAGGTGCAAGAATGAGCCAAGAAAGAAGAAAGAATAGGAAAAGGAAGAGAAATAGTTGGTACTCAACAGACTGTTCCGGTTCAGCAGCATTTTTACCTATGATGGAGGCATTTTCTGATCATGACTTCTTCATGAAAGTTGTAGAGAATTCAAAGAGCTTTCTAATGGTTTTTGAATCAACCCAATCCGAGCTCGGACGAAGAAGTTATGAAGTTTTTACTGCAGCAGAAAATTACATCATCCCAAACGCACGTTTGGAACCATTTCAAACGCGTGCGTTTGGGCTCCAAACTCTCTGTTCGTGAAGCCCTTTCTTCAAACGGGCGTTTGGAACGTGGAACTGGCGTTTGGCTGAAGCAAAACGCACGTTTGGGACCTTTCAAACGTGCGTTTGGGGCCATTTTCTGCACCCTATCTATAAATACCCCCCTTTGGACCATGGAGAAAAGAGGAGCCGCGAAGGAGGAGTAGTTTAGGGTCATTTTGGGCGTTCTCTCTCATCTTTAGGAGTTAGATTTAGTGCTATATATCATTAGAAAGCTCTTTCAATCCTCTCTTTGATTATACAACTCAAATCTTCGATCCGTAACATTTCGATTGTCAAAAATTTGATCTTTTGGAGCACGAATTTTCCCTCTCTTAAATCTCAATCAAGTAAGTATGTTTGCTTGTTCTTTTGTTGTTATTGCTATGTTTTCCTTCATTGTTTGTTGTTTAGATTGTATAATGTGTAGCTAATTTCTCCCCATAGCCAAACTATGTGAAATGTGATGAAATCACCCTTGGGTGATGAAATTGGGAGTGGGTGTTGCGTTTTATTGTTGTTTCTTGCATGTTTCACGTCTTAGAACTTGTTATAACGGATTTGGGCTAGATTGATCACCTAGGTCAAACATCACACACACCACTCTTGAGAGTTGTTCGAGAGAGAGGGTGTGGGAAAAGGGTTCTAGGATCGCGGTGTAGTCTCGGTTTAGTTGTTAAACCGAGCTCATCGTGAGGTTACTCGTTTATACGTTTAAGCGGCTCGAGTGCAAAACATGACTTGTTAGGAGAGAGTTGTTCAGACCTTAACATGGCATAAGGTGTTAGAAGAGAGTTGTTCAGACGCTAGCACCGGGTTTAGGAGTTCGCACCCGTGAAATTGAATGCAAGAGTTCGTTTAGTATAATGCACACTCTCGGTTTTGTCTACCTTAGGGTTGAGATTAGTCACATTGATCATGGTTCGGCTATGTCCCTTTCTCCCTTTAGACTTGTTAGTTTAATTTACTTTAGTTTAATTGAAGTGTACAAACATTCCAACAACTTGTTTGCCTAGACTAAGCAATAAGTTCACTTTGGTACTTACAAGCACATCTTCTCTGTGGGATCGACCTCGGACTCCTGTAGCTTTACTCGCAATCGACCCGGTACACTGCCGGTTAGAGAGCTTGTTTAGTCACCGTTGTCTTGAGAATATTATAAATTTTGTTTGGTGAAATAAACGCTCATCACAAATTAGGCACATAAAGAACATTTTTAAGTTTCAATCCTCCCTGCAATATGACATTTCCCTCATGAGTGGCATGTGAAGTCCTACCATCCGGAAGCCCAACCGGACACTTCTCAATTATCTGCGCATCCCTAAGATTATTCAATGTACCGGTCACGTGGTGGGCGGCCCCCGTATCAATAATCCAAGAATACCCACCTGTTAAATGATCTTTAGGTGTAGCCAAATTTAATATATCAAGTATTCCTTGCCATTGGTCCGGACTCAGATTCGCAAGACCGGCCTGTTCAGCTGTTCCATATTGCCGTTGCCCACCGGAATTCGAAGTCGTTGAATGCACGGTGGTTTTATGTGCACGAATCGATCTCGGCTCGATTCGACTCGGGCCGCTATTCGATTCCATATCCTCTCCCGGTCCAATTCTTTGAACCCATCCGCCTCCACCGCGATTTCCACGGCTGCAAAACTTCACCGAGTTGTCCGCCTTTATTTTCGCCCGAGCATCAGACTGAATTTTAAATGCCATCGTCGTATCTCGTTCCTCTTTGTGCTGGCTGAAATTTTCCGGATGATCCATTGTGCTCAAGAAGAAAGCATCAGCTTTCTTCTCTTGATCGACACCTGCCGCCATGTTCTTGGTCGTAGTTTTATTTTATTTTATTTTATTTTATTTTAAATTTGCTCAACAACAATCTAGTGTTCGAACTGTTGTTGGCGTTCTTCAGGATGCTTTTGAGAAATTCATTGGCCAACCTGTTTCAACCTTTTGCTGCAATTAAATTGATGAATTGCTTCAGGATGCAAAAGGATTCCCGGTGAATTGCTGCCTCCTGTTCCAAAGCTTCGGCCCATCTTTCTTTCTTTTTTTTTTTTTTTTATTTTTTATTTTATTTTCTCAATAACCTGGCTCCGATACCGTGACAAATTTGATAGATCAAAAAGTATATTTTTACATTCATTTCCTTCACCATTACACCCAATATTTATACCCCAAACTAGGAGCCCTACATTACGCCTAATGTCGAAATACCCTTCACATATAAATAATAATCATAACACTATTATTTCCGTAATACCTTCTGTCAAAAATCATCTCAGAACAAAGCTATCTGATTCAAATTGACGATCTGTTTCATTTTTATGATGATGGCAACCTTTAGCAACCGGTCCGAGTGTATTGTCCCTACACTTCTTCGAGATCGGAATGAATCATTGAATCTAAGTCGTAGAGGTAGAATGACAATGATGAATCTGCTATCTCCGGTCTCTTTTCTTCGGCGCCGGTGGACAAGTATTTATCTTGGGTAGCATAAAGCTGTAGGAGTAGATAGATTAAAACGAGATAAAACCTTGAGTCGTGCAATGACAAGATCGTCCTAAAGAAACTATTTCAAGGGATTGAAATATTTCCCCAGGATAAAACAAGTCTTCTCTATTAATTAGAGGAAACAGGAACAACAAAATAAATAACCAAAGATTACAGATTGAAGATACCAAACCCAAAAGCTATGACTTGAAAAAGGAACCGTATGCTCAAAAAGGATAGATGCAGCCAACGTGAAAGCAGTCTTTTAATTGGAAAATATAAAGATAATTTCTTCTGTGTATTTTGTTAACCAAATATACATATATATATATCCAACAAACACTACCGTTGAGTAGAGAGAAAGTTGGCCAACAACTCCATAAAAGTAGGGGATAGAGAAGACTTAGTCCAACACATTGACTAAGTAAATACATATTAAAATAATTTCAGGAAAAAATAATATTTTGAAATATTATATTTAAATAATACAACAATCCCCCACAAATTTCAAAATATTCTAAGAAAGAGTAATGCTGGATTATGCGAGTGCAACATAATAAGCCTGGTGTCTTTTGGACTATGAACCAAACTTTGACTGATACAACATGACTTACACAATTATCGGTGAAATGTAAAATTTCTATGAACCAATAATATTTAGTGTCAGCCAGAGATTTCATCAATCATTGCAACCCATTATTTTGTTGTTCAACGCGTTTTTGCGCGTAATAGGCCATCTGTGCGCTGGTTATTCATGAGAGCTCTAAAGATTTTGGCCATAAAATCTTATAGAGCGCCCCACTCCACCTCATATAGGTGAATTCATCAAGTGTATCCTGGCTTTGTTAATACACCACCCTTAAGGAATATGAATTCATTAAGAGTTTAAAACTCAACCTCACAAATCATAGCGATCAAGCACCCATTGTGCTTCAAATGTCAATATTGACTTGTTATTACCCATATGAACCTACTTCATGGGATCTCCAATCACATAGGTTGGGTTACCATCTCTATTGACATCTTCAGAGGCCTAAGTCCCATTTCCTTCAAGTTTTAAGAATTAATTGTCTTCCCACCGGTTTAGTCAGAGGATCAGCCACATTCAATTCTGACTTCACATAATCTATCGAAATCATTCCATCACTAATAAGACGTCTTACTACATTATGTCTCAATTTTAAATGCCGACTTTTACAATTATACGATTTATTTTTTGCATTGAAAATTGTTGCTTGACAATCGCAATGTACCGATACTGGAGGTAACGTATCCTTAGTTAAAGGAATATCGATTAAGAAATTTCTTAACCACTCAGCCTCAGTACCGGTTAATTCCAGAGCTACAAACTCTGATTCCATAGTCGATCTAGCAATGATCGTTTGTCTAGCAGATTTCCATGCAACCGCACCACCTCCAAGTGTAAACACATAACCACTAGTGGGTTTCGTCTTATCTGAATCAGAAATCCAGTTAGCATCACTGTACCCTTCAAGTACAGCGGGAAATCCACTATATAAGATACCATAGTTCATAGTACCCCTCAAAAATTTCATTAGTCTCACTAATGCAGACCAATGCTCGTGATTGGGATTATGAGTATATCTACTTAATCTGCCAACGGCATAAGCTATATCCGGTCTCGTAAAATTCGTTAAATGCATCAGACTCCCAATAATCTGAGCATATTTAGATTGAGATATTGGGTCACCACGATTCTTTTTTAATTGAATTTTAGCATCATAAGGAGTACTCACTGGTTTTACATCATAATTTTCAAACTTCCGAAGAAGCCTCTCAACATAATGTTCTTGTGATAACATAATGCCATCATCTCTCCTTATGACTTTAACACCCGAGATCGTATTTGTTTCTCCCAAATCTTTCATATCAAAGTTAGAAGACAAAAATATTTAGTACTATTCACAACTTCCAAACTAGTACCAAATATTAAAATATCATCAACATACAAGCAGAGTATTACGCAATCATTGTTTACAACTTTAGTATAAACACATTTATCCACTTCTACCGAGGAAAAACCATCGGTGATCAAAACTTGATCAAATTTCTCATGCCTTTGTTTAGGAGCTTGTTTAAGGCCATAAAGTGATTTCACTAATTTGCAAACTTTATTCTCTTGTCCTTTAACCACACAACCCTCGGGTTGAACCATGTAAATTTCTTCTTCTAAGTTACCATTTAAAAATGCAGTTTTTACATCCATTTGATGAATAAAAAGTTTATGAATGGAAGCTAAGGCAAAAAGTACACGGATTGAAGAAATTCTACTCACAGGAGCAAAAGTATCAAAATAATCAATATTTTGTTTTTGAGAAAAACCTTTTGCTACCAGTCGAGCTTTATATTTGTCTATGGATCCATCGGGATTAAGTTTCCTTTTGAAAATCCATTTACAACCAATTGGTTTTGCACCAAGCAGTAAATCTACCAAAATCCAAGTTTTATTTTTATAATAGAATCAATCTCAGTTTTTATTGCTTCTTTCCACAAAATCGCATCAGAAGAAGAAATAGCATCACTATAAGTTAAAGGTTCATCATCAACAAGAAATGTTTGAAAATCATTTCCAAAAGAAAAATCTTTTCTTGGTCTTTTACTCCTTCTCAATTCCTCATTAGAGGAAATCTCAATATTTCTTTCAACAGGCGCATGTGAAATTCTATCTACCAGGTGGATAAATATGTTCAAAAATTCAGCATTTTTGTTTCAATAATAGTGTTACAATTTAGAACATCACTCTTCAAAACAAGAAATCTATACGTGAGACTATATTCAGGATATCCAATTAGCATGCGATCGATGTTTTAGAACCTAATTTTCTTTTCTTAGGTTCAGCAACAAAACTTTGGCAAGACACCCCACACTTTTAAATATTTTGATTAGGTTTATAACCTTTCCACAACTCATAGGGTGTTTTTGCAGTCTTTTTATGTGGAATTCTATTTTGTAAATGACATGCGAGATAAAAGAGCTTCACCCATAAATTATCAGTGCATCATGAACTAACTAACATAGAGTTCATCATTTCTTTTAATGTTCTATTTTTCTTTCACCACTCCGTTGGACTGAGGTGAATAAGGAGGTGTTACTTCATGAATTATGCCTTCTTGTTCACATAAATCATTTAAAGATAAATATTCACCGCCTCGGTCGATCTCACTCTCTTTATTTTCTTACCAAGTTGGTTTTCCACTTCACGTTTATATGTCAAGAAAGCATTATAAGCATCATCTTTATTATGCAACGACAAATAAACTCTACAATATCTAGAACAATCGTCATGAAAGTAACATAATACCATTACCACCTCTAGTCATGGTTTGTTTCAAATCACCCAAGTCGGTGTGAATTAAACTCAACAATTCGGTTTCTCTATAAACGAGATACACATGTTTTCTTGGTTATTTTAGTCTCAAGCACATATTTCACATTTTTCCAGTTATTATAATTAATGCGAGAAATTAAACCAAGAGATCGCATTTTTCTTATATAAATGACATTAACATGTCCTAGTCTAGCATGCCATAGAGAAATTGAATCAACAATATATAAAGAAGAAGATGCATATTGATTTACCACGACTACACCATTTAAAATAAAAAGTCCTTGATTAATACGGCCTTCCCCACAAGGAAATTATTTTTGTCATTATAATTTTATCGACTCAAAAACAACTTTAACTTACATTTGCCAAAGAGCAAGCGACACTAAATTAAATTTAATGTCCGGAATATGTAGCACTCATTAAGAGACGTAAGTTTTCCCGAAGAGAGCTTCAAGACAACTCTGCCTTTACCCAATACTTTAACAGTTCTTGAGTCACCAAGATAGACAATCTCATTTTCATCTCCTATGAATTTGTAGGAGGAAAAGGCTTCTCGATTAACACAAATGTGTCGAGTAGCCCTGAGTCTATTATCCAATTTTAGCAGATGCTACAGTATTCTTTTGAGAAATGACCGCGACAAAATCATCATCTCCTTCAACCAAATTATTATTTGATATAGGAGGATCACCATTTCTCAGAGCCACTCTTTTACAAAAATGTGAATTTACGCTATGAAACGAATTGTAATGATTAAAGACATACCTCATCGTAGACATTTTCTTGTATGAATTTTGAGATCAAAATAACTAAACAATACTTCAGCCGAAGAGAAAAGTAAAGCAGCTTCCTCTTTTCTTTTCTTTTTTTTTTTTTTTTTTTTTTTTTCTCGCACAACTCAAAGCAAATTGTTAGTACTCAAAAAACTGCTGCTAAAGTAAATTGCAGCAGGAAAAGGAAAAAGATCCACAAAAAAAAATCTATCTATATGAGATTAGTTTCTTTAGATTGTAGGAGTAGATAGATTAAAACACAGATAAAACCTTGAGTCGTGCAATGACTTGATCTGTCCTAAAGAAACTATTTCAAGGGATTGAAATATTTCCCCAGGATAAAACAAGTCTTCTCTATTAATTAGAGGAAACAGGAACAACAAAATAAATAACCAGCATTACCAGATTGAAGATACCAAACCCAAAAGCTATGACTTGAAAAAGGAACCGTATGCTCAAAAAAGGATAGATGCAGCCAACGTGAAAGCAGTCTTTTAATTGGAAAATATAAAGATAATTTCTTCTGTGTATTTTGTTAACCAAATATACATATATATATATCCAACAAACACTACCGTTGAGTAGAGAGAAAGTTGGCCAACAACTCCATAAAAGTAGGGGATAGAGAAGACTTAGTCCAACACATTGACTAAGTAAATACATATTAAAATAATTTCAGGAAAAAATAATATTTTGAAATATTATATTTAAATAATACAACATAAACTTCTCTGCAATCGGAGTAGTACAATTTGAAGTATCAATGATAAATGTAAATGTATCATCAATAGATTCAAGGTATCAAGGGGAGGTGGACGATGGACAAGAGAAAGGGAGCGGAAACCGTGCATTTGCTGAGAGAGCGGGTAAGTCTTTGGCAGACTGACTTTGGACACCACAAAGTTGACATTTGCCTAAATATGGTCGAGGCTGATAGCACTGTCGATGTGGAGACGGAGCACTAGAGCAAGATGACCCAACATTGGTAGCCATGGAGAATACTCTTTCTTCTTTCTTTTGTCTTTTATTATTATTATTTCTGCTTTTTTTCGTTTTGTTTAGTTTTGTTTCGTTTTTTTTTTTTTTTTTTTGGCTGCTGATGGTAAAGTAAAAAACGGAAAAAAGAAAACACAATCAATCAACCTGCTAAGAGCGACGGAATTAAAAAAGTGGAAAGGAGCGGCGGAAATTTGCAGCGACGAGAAAAGCACCACAAGAAGCAGAGCAAACATTACAGACTTACAGTACGTCTTTCTAACCAACAAAAAGGCTTCTTAGTCATTCAATGTTACAATAAGTCACCGAACACCTTTTTAAGGATCTGGAATTGGAAGGGAAAAATTAGGAGAACGTAACACGATGAAACCTTTCAAAAAACCAAAAAAAAAAAACAACAAAAAAAATACGATGAAATATATATTGGATTAATTAATTCTTGTTGCATACTTTCGAGGTTTAATCACACACGATTCCAGTACAGTAGTAATTCCAGATCATTTGCAGAAGGATTTTCGTGTTTCGAGAAGTAAAACCCATCTTCTTTCACCGCCCACCAGCAAATATTGTTGTATAATGTGGCTTTCAAGGCAACAACAATGTCAAAACAAAACCGCAGAAAACGCAGAAAATATGATATGCTTGATATAACGTAGAATCGTGATTAACACTTTCCTACAAAAGTTATTTGACCCTTATAAGATGCCTCGGGTTACACAAACACTCTTGTAAGATAAGACTACGTTTCTCTTCACTTTATGGCACCAAAAGAGAAAAATACTTGAGGAGTTTTATTAGAAAGATATTGACTCTCAAAGATGATCAAGCAATTGAATTCCTTCTTCTATGCTCTTAAAATGATCTAATATATTAGTAGAAAACCGTTCTTACATATAGACACCTTTTGGAAAGGTATTATATGGAAAATCAGTTGAAAACCATTGAAAGGACACCAGTGGCGGAACCAGGAAAAATTTTCGGGGTGGTCTTGGTATATAAACTGTAAAGCTAAAAAAAAATGTTGGTAGTGGGATTTGAACTTACAACCTAGGATTATGGAGGCGAAAAGAGTTTGTTCTTAAACCACTAGGATATAAAGTCATTTGTTCAATAAAAGACACATAACATACTAATATTAACACTACTACTAATACAATAATAAAAATTTGGGGGGCTTGGGACCATTTGGGGGGCTTGAGACCACCTGGGTCAAGCTCAGGTCCGCCCCTGAAGGACACAACAATTATGAGAAAGAGAGTGAAGCACAGTGGTGCTGTGTGAGCCGAAAGTCGTGAAACTCTCTCGATCAACTTTTAGCCTTGAGTCGACTGACAGCGGCCGCTGTCCCTCTGCTTTTCCCAAAGCGGATTTTGTGTCCTTTAAGTGGTTTTCCGAACTCTAATCGATCATTTATATCCGTAAACTCGCATAAATACTTATACGAGTGTGCACTCCGCACCTCCAAACTCGTTTTATAGCATTTCGAGTTCACCCATCTTTGTACCAAACCCCGATTACATAAATGAACACGGTAACACTTAAATTACCAACAATCCTCCCCCATTTAAGTGTAATCCTTGGTTTAGCTGAAAACAGTCAAAACATAACAATTCATGCATCAATGATAATGTCACGAAGATTGAATTATCACCTAGTAATATTACACATTTCAAATATTCGAGTATTGGGTTGTGTCTAAGCATTGAACCCCTTTACACGTTTTGAATACATGAAGATAACATACACATGAGTTAAGATAACTCCAAAAGTTTATTCTTGACACTAATTAAACAGGCCTTGTGTCCATATCCATTCTTGAGCATACAGAAAGCCAACTCTAGAACTTCCTTGAAGCGGCCAAACTTCATACTCATATAGGTGAATCTTTTATTAATCGTGCACCTGCAATAGCACTTTGTCAAAAGACTCATTAAGAAGAAACACTTCAACCTAATCTTACAGGTCATAGCACATACCTTCGGGACATTTTAATGTGCTCAAATCTAAGACAATAGGCCTTCCACATTGAATTCTGCCTCTAACATTGTATTAGAGGGGAATTGGGTATCCTATCACCAAGATTTATATGAGTTGTAAACCCATCCCGTTAACCGACTTTTGTACCAAGTCTCTAGCCAATCCTTGGGTTAAGTGATCAGCTAAATTATGTTGAGATCTCACAAAAACAACCGAAATCACCCCATGAGTTATCAACTCACGTACCGCGCTATGTCTAACGCCCAGGTGTCGCGACTTACCATTATACACTTGACTATATGCTTTAGACAAGGTAGATGCACTATAACAATGGATAGAAATGGGTGAAATTGGTTTAGGCCATAATGGAATTTCATATATCAAATTCTAAGCCACTCCGCCTCTTTTCAATTTCTTTGCTAAGGCAACAAATTCGACTCCATAGTCGAGCTAGTAATACATGTTTGCTTTTGGAAGCCCAAGAAATGGCACCTTCTCCAGCAAAAACACCCAACCACTTGTAGAAGAATGATCCTCTACATTGGATATCCAACTAGCATCCGAATACCCTTCTATCCTTTGAAGGATGTCCAACATAAGTCAAGCCAAAATCCTTGGTTAACTTGAGATACCTTAGTACACGAGTCACCATGACGCCAATGATGACTACTCGGATTACTCGTGAACACGCTTAGCTTTCAACCGCATAAGCAATATCCGGACGTGTGCTAGTCATAGCATACATCAAACATCCTATCACCCGAGAATACTCAAGTTGTAATATCGGATTTCCGTATTAGGCATGAGTTTCTCATTAGGATCCATGGGAGTATTGGTGGAGTAGAATTTTCACAATTGAATTTCTTCAACACTTTCTCAATATAATGAGATTGTGTCAAAGAGATCCCTTTGTCACTCCGTTTGATCTTGATTCCAAGAATCACATCCGCCTCCCCATGTCTTTCATAGAAACTTGATGACAAAAAGGCCTTACAAAGGTCAACTTGTTCTTGATTATTTCCAAAGATTAACATGTCATCAACATATAAACAAATTATCACACCGTTACGGTATTGTCAAATTTGCTATATAAGCACTTGTCTGATTGGTTAAGCTTAAAACCATTAGACAAGACAACTTCATCAAATTTATGATGCCATTGTTTAGGTGCTTGTTTAAGCCCGTACAATGATTTAACAAGCTTACATACCTTATGCTCATTTCAGGCATAACAAACCCCTTCCGGTTGTTTCATATAAATTTCTTCTTCTAAATCTCCATTTAAGAAGGCTGTTTTAACATCCATTTGAAGGATCACCAGTTGTTAATAGCAGCTAGGGCAATCAACAATCTAATTGTGGAGATTCTAGCAACGGTGCATAGGTATCAAAATAATCAATACCTTCCTTTTGTCTAAAGCCTTGAATTACCAATCGGCTTTATACACATCGACGATGCCGTCAACTTTCATCTTTCTTTTAAAGATCCACTTGCGGCCCAAAGGTTTGCAACCACGAGGAAGGTCCGCAAGGATCCACGTGTTGTTTCCCATTATGGAATCCATCTCATCATTGATGGCTTCTTTCCAAAATGACACGTCTCGAGACTCCATAGCCTCCTTAAACGTTTTAGGATCCTCATCAATATTATAACAATATGAGTATTGAAATCCTACTTCATCTCTTGTTCCTTCCACCAAATAAGTTTGATAGTCGGGTCCAAAAGATTTTGGTTTCCTAGCCCTTTTGCTTTTACGAAGCTCGAAAGGCTCATCCTGAGAATCAACATCATTGTTGTTCTCTACTCCAACACTAGTAGGAGTTATATCTTTTGGCCTCGGAATAGAAGTAAACCGATTCTCATCAAAGATGGCATCCCTTGACTCAATCACAGAATGAACAGCAACTGAATCATTAGGCTCTATAACATAGAACCTATATGCTTTGGAATGCAAAGCATATCCAATAAAGATACAATCAATGCCTCTTTCACCCAAGGTTTTAATCTTAGGCACAGTGAGCCTTACAACAGCCCTACCGCCCCAAACTCGTAGATAATTCAAGTTTGGTTTCTTTTTGAACCAAAGTTCATATGGGGTAATAGGATTCCTTTTATTAGGAATTCTATTCAGCAAATAACAAGCCGTTAACATGGCTTCTCCCAAAATCCCTCACTCAAACCAGAGTAAGACCACATGGAATTAACCATCTCTTTAAGAGTACGGTTTTTCCTTTCCGCCTATACCATTTTGTTGTGGTGTGTAAGGTGCCGTAACCTCATGTATAATTCCACATGACCGAAAAGGTAGGATCAAAGTATTCACCACCTCGATCGATGTACGCAACTTTTTAATTTTAGAGGTTAATTGCAACTCAACTTCACTTTTATAGATTTTAAATTTATCGATTGCCTCATCTTTAGAATGAAGTAAAAACACATAACAAAGCCGTGTGCAATCGTCTATAAAAGTTACTACATATTTTTTATTACCAAGAGAAGGCGTAGCACAAAAATCACATAAATCACTATGAATGAGTTCTAGAACGGAAGACGACCTTTCAACACTTTGAAAAGGTTGTCTTACAATTTTGTTTAACATACAAGTATTACACTTATTCATATTCATGTCTAATAAAGGAATTAACTCATTTTTAGACATTACCAACATACGTTTATAATGAACATGTCCCAACCGAGCATGCCACAAAACAGAATTATTAACATCATGAACTGCAGCAACATTGTTTACAACATCATGCTGAGTATTTAACATAAACATACCATTACATAAGTAACCAAATCCAATAAATACACCACACTTACTTAAAATGTACTTATCCGACTCATAGACTTGTTTATAACCTTCTTTACATAAAATACTACCAGAAACCAAGTTTTTCCGTATACACGGAACATGCAACACTTGTTTTAAAATAATACATTTTCCAGAACTAAAAGATAAAACAACACTTCCAACTCCAACTATGGCAGCCTTTGACTCGTTTCCCATAAATAGCATGGATCCATCGATCACAGGTTCATAGTTTTTAAACTAGTTTCGATCCTTGCAAACGTGTCTCGTTGCACCCGAGTCAATCCACCAAGCAACATCATCATCCTGCATATAAAATGCTTCAGAAATTAGTGGTACATAATTCACACTCGAATTAAATCCACAAGTAACATTCTGACCTTGATGTTTAGGAGCACCTTGGTCCTTAGACCCTTGCCCCGAACTGTTGTTTGGTCCTTTCTTCCTTACTCGACAATCAACTCGAAATGTCGGTTTATCGCAATTCCAACAAGCACCTTTCGTTTTTTGTTGGTATCTTTGCCATTGTTTTTGGAAGATTTTTCTTATCTTTCCCTTTGTTCTTATATGAACATTCACGGCTTCCATCATGTTGATAGATGTCGAATCCATTATCTCTTTACCCTTGGTTTTAATGCCTCTTGCGCCCGCCAGAGACTCCTCTATACGCAAGTGACTACCAAGTTCTACCAGAGATAATTCTTCCTTTTGTGCTTTAACATGTGTTTAAAATCTTTCCATGAAGGAGGCAACTTATCTATAATGCTTGACACATGAAATAGACTCATCCATTTCCATTTTATGTTGTGCAAATTGACCCAAAAAATGTGAGTAATTCATTATATTGTTCCATTACCGACCTTGAATCTACCATGTTATATTTCATGAAATTGCCAACCAAGAACTTTTTACTAGAGGCATCTTCATTCATGTATTTAGACTCTAGTGAATCCCAAAGTTCTTTCCCAGACTCAACATTTTGATAAATGTCAAACAAAGAATCAGACATACCGTTTAGAATGTGACCTCTACAGATGTAGTCATCATTCTCCCACTTGTTCTTCCTCCTCAGTTCCTCCAAAGGTCCATCATCCAACACTTCAGGCATTGGTGTACTCAACACATACACCACTTTCAATGTTGTTAGCAGAAAATGCATCTTCCTTTGCCATCTTCTAAAATTAACACCTTCAAATTTTTCCAACTTACCAAAGTTTGCAGTCATCTCCTTGACAATTGACATTGCAGAAAATCTGAAAATAACTTTTGTAGATTGTTGTATAATGTGGCTTTCAAGGCAACAACAATGTCAAAACAAAACCGCAGAAAACGCAGAAAATATGATATGCTTGATATAACGTAGAATCGTGATTAACACTTTCCTACAAAAGTTATTTGACCCTTATAAGATGCCTCGGGTTACACAAACACTCTTGTGAGATAAGACTACGTTTCTCTTCACTTTATGGCACCAAAAGAGAAGAATACTTGAGGAGTTTTATTAGAAAGATATTGACTCTCAAAGATGATCAAGCAATTGAATTCCTTCTTCTATGCTCTTAAAATGATCTAATATATTAGTAGAAAACCGTTCTTACATATAGACACCTTTTGAAAAGGTATTATAAGGAAAATCGGTTGAAAACCATTGAAAGGACACAACAATTCAGAGAAAGAGTCACAAAGGCGCGCGTCAGGAAGCACAAAGGGCGCTGTGTGAGCGTAAAGCTGTGAAACTCTCGATCAACTTTTAGCCTTGAGTCGACGGCGACAAAGGGCGCTGTGGTGGTGACGGCCGCCCTCTCCTGCTTTTTCCCAAAAAGGATTTTGTGTCCTTTAAGTGGTTTTCCGAACTCTAATCGATCATTTATATCCGTAAACTCGCAAATACTTATAAGAGTGTGCACTCCGCACCTCCAAACTCGTTTTATAGCATTTCGAGTTCACCCATCTTTGTATCAAACCCCGATTACATAAATGAACACGGTAACACTTAAATTACCAACAAATATTTCTGTGTTTGAGGTTCTTGCCGCAGCGCTCGGCAGCTAATGTAGGCCAAAAGACCTTGATATCAGCTTTTTTACCCTTCCACTCAAAATGACATTTGAATCTAGTGGTACCCCAAGCATTCATCTTGAAATCCCACTTCCAATCATCATTAGGGTAAAGCTCATGAGTCCCAAGATCATGATCTGCAGACCAGCATCAAAGGCACGTCCTTAGAGGGAAGCGCATTCACAATATGAACTCGATATTTTTCAAGAGTCCTCGGCTCGTATTCAGAGGCTTGCGCCAGATACGCTGCTGAAATTAGTAAGACGATGACAAGGTTTCTAGATTTTGCAATATAATCACCCATAGCTTAGATGTATGGAATGGGCATGAAAAAAAATCTTTAATGGAATGGTATTCGCCAATAGTGGCTATTTCACACGCCCATTATATAGGAGAAAAGAATGATGAAAATTTAAAATAAATAAATAATAATGCCCCAACCGAAAGGGCTCCATACTATCATGTTCTATAAGTGTTTGAATGATGTAAATCGAGCGTTGCAAAAACAAGGTATCAGTCTAGTAGTTAACACTAAGATCATAACCCGACAGTGACCGGGTTCGAGTCCCCCTTCTGGTGAAAAATGGGTGCGTATGTGTATCTTTCGTTTCTGTAAGATAAAAATAAAAAAATGGATGCGTCTTAGTTGTTCAGTGTAATATTTTTTAATATTTTTAACAATAAGCGCTAATTAACAAACTTTAAAAAATCAGTTTAAGCGATTATGATTTTTTTTTTACATGTAAACTATGATATGTTAACGGAATGGAAGTCCTTATTTTCACTCACCCAAGAGTGCGATGCGATAAAGAGCATTACTTCTCGATCTATAATTCCAAAATTGATAATTTTTTCATCATTTTTTTCTTCTCGTTGTTTCGAAACCACAATGACTATATTCCGACGTTATTTATGAAAATTCATTGTTGTTCGACGTTTATTGTCAAAATTCACTGTTGTTTAAACTGAGTGAATTTCGACAGTGAATCACATGAAAAACGATTCAATGATATCAAACGATGTCTCAAAACGAAAAGCATGAAAAATTAACAAAATTTGTTTTTGATATTTTTTTAATACTTTTGGAGATCTAGATTAAAGACGAGTGTTTAAAAATTATAAGGAAAAAATGTTAATGAATTGAGAAAAAAATATTAAAAAAAATAATTAGCCACAGGTGTGTGTTTTTTATTTGTATTAAGTACATTACCTTTAACCTATAAATCTTGAAAAGAATCCTTCTACTTATATTCCCTCTGTCCCAATTTATTTGGAACATTTTAAAACTGACAATATTTAAGAAAACATCATTTAATGGGTTATTTGGTCATTTAAAACTTAACTAATTTACTTTATCATTTTAGGGGAAGGCGCGCAGACAAAAAAAATTAATAAATGGGAATGGAAGGACAAAATAACATTTTCATGATTATAAAGGACAAAATCATAATTGTTACTTTAAAATTGTTACTTCACGTGTTAATGTTACTTTGTGTTTCACAATTTTTACTTCATAATTACTTTATTTCACATTTGTTACTTCATAATTACTTTATTCCGCATTGGTTACTTCATAATTGTTACTTTTGTCCTGATTAAATTACAGTTTCTTTCCATCCTCATTATTTTGATAATTTTGTCCTTCTGGACAAAAATCTAATCATTTTATATGTAGCATTATTTTCACAATATTTAAGAAGACATTAATTAATGAGTTGGGGCAATTCATGCAATTAAAGCAAAAGTTTAAGTCTATTTAGAGTTATAAGACTTATTTTGGAACAGCCAAAAAAGGAATAAGTCTCAAACAAATTGGGACGCATGGAGTATAATTTAGGGGGAATGGGCCACAAGGACAAAAAAATTAATAAATGGGTCTGTAAGGACAAAAGTAACATTTTCATGATTATAAAGGATAAAAATCACAATTGTTACTTTAAAATTGTTATTTCACGTGTTAATGTTACTTTGTGTTTCACAATTATTACTACATATTTACTCTATTACATATTTGTTACTTCATATTTATTACTTCATAATTGTTACTTTTGTCCTTATTAAATTACAGTTTCATTCTATCCCGATTTTTTGATAATTTTGTCATTCTGGACAAAAATCTATAAAATTTATTGGGTTGTCCTTCTAATTTTTTTAATGTAATATTTCCTAATTTACTATATAAGTAAATGTATTACGATATGGAAATAAGTGATTATGGAAAATAGAGTTATGGGAAGATTGCTTTGTGTATTGATTTAATAAGGGTAGATTGGGTATATTGTGTTATTTAGCAACCCTAGTGGAGCCTATAAATATTGTACTCTATTATTGATTGGGATATAATGAATTACTTTGATCAAATCTTAACATGGTATCGAGCCGATTACACTAAATTACCCGAAAAAAAAAAAACAAAACAAAAACAAAAAGCAGATGAGGTCATTTCTTTGCATCTTTGAACATCTTTGCACACCTTTGAACATGGCGGATGGAAAGAAGAAGGAGAAAAAGCTAGATGCTTATTTTCGGCAAAGACAAACGACAATCCGGGGCAATTGATTACCACCGTGCAATTGAAAGGTCCCAATTACGATGAATGGGCACGATCGATTCGATCCGCTCTTCGTGCGAAGCGAAAATTCGGGTTTCTCGAAGGAAAAATCGAGAAGCCAACTGACGGAGAAAGATTGGAGGATTGGTACACAGTCCATTCCATGTTGTTATCCTGGATTATGAACACAATTGAACCGTCAATTCGAGCAACACTCTCTTATTTTGAAGATGCTGAGGCCCTGTGGAAGTCCTTGAAGGGCAGGTTTTCGGTGGTTAATGGCACACGAATTTGTCAATTGAAATCCTCTTTGGCCGAGTTTATACAAGCCAAGGGTGAAACGATTGCCCTCTATTTTGGGAGGATGAGTCGAACTGGGATGAGTTGGGGAGTTGGTGGCGACGCGCCGGCTTGTTCTTGCAAGGGATGCAAGTGCGATCTTGCTTGAAGTTTCAGTGGGTCCTCTTTGATGATCGGTTGCATTTGTTTTTGATTGGGCTTGACTCCACATATGCTTCAATTCGGTCACAGCTGCTTGCCCGGGAACCTCTCCCCGACTTGGACAGAGCTTACCAAGCTCTAACTCAGGAAGAGAGCTTAAGGACAGGGACAGGACCGACTCCGACCATGGACGCCGACATGAAGATGGCGTTCCGACTACAATCCGACGGGAAACCTCGAGACAAGACTGTTGATGAAGATGAGCAGATCTGCTCTTATTGTCACCGCAAAGGCCATGGACAAGAAACGTGCTTTCAAATCCATGGGTACCCCGAGTGGTGGGGTGATTGATGACGGTCAAATTATACCCGTAAAAGTCATCAACGTATACCTTAAATCGGGACGAATAATATATATTTTATGATAAATCACACGTTTATAGTTATTATTTAATGTTATGTGATTAATAAAATATAAATTGGTATTTATCTATTAATAAGATATAATTTGGTATTTATCCGTTATTATTTAAATATGATTTATTTTGGGATAAATATTATTTTGCAGAATTTGGATAATTATGGAGGATAAATACAAAAAGGAGAATTCAATCACAAGATAAATCCAAGAAAATCAAGATGCATTGAAGATAAAGATCGGATAAGCATGACAAAAGCCGGCAACCAATCAAAAGGTGGCGCCAACTTGAACACGCCATTTAGGGGGGGCGCACCTTATTATTTTGCGATCGGCCGGGAGTTATCTCTTATTTGTTTGACATTTTGAAGTATATCTCTTATTTAGCTTGAACACCTATAAATAAAGAGGCATACTACACGCCATATGTACACCATAGAAATACAATATTTTCAATATAGTTCGTTGTTTTCTTTATTTTATTTTATGTTCGTTCATTACGGAGTCGTTAGAATCTCCGGTTAGAGATCGTATCGAGGAGTGGGAATCACGCTCGTCTTCAAGGGTAATGTCTACTCAATTATGCAATCTTTATTCGTGAGATCTAATTCATTTCGTTATGGAGTAGTCTTTTGTGTATTGATTTCGTGATGTAGTTAATTATCAAACCCATGTTTATGTAGATCGAGGCGTAAAATACGTTTCACGAGCAAATCTGGTCCAGATCTGAGCTTGTTGGCGCGAGCTTATGTCTCGTTGGTAGCAAGATCTGTGATGTTCTTGATTTGTCTCGTGAACGCTTCGACTCGTCCAGGTTCTCGCTTTGTAATTCAAACGAGTAATTAAACTTGATCAACTTAATTATTTGTCATCGTAATTTAACATGAGACCCAAAAAGTGATTGTTATTTAGGACAGAGATTGAATCGGTGTCTAAGAAGTACGCCTAATCATAGGAATGTTGCTTAGATGAGGTTACGGTTTATACCGGTATCCCTAGTTTCGTAATTGTGTCAGAAGTTATATGAGATGGAGACACGATGATCTAGATGGCCTAACCGGAGCTAGATCTATTTTAGGGGATGACTCCCGTAGTCAGAATAATTAATCTTAAATGTCTTGTTTTGTCTCGTCGTCAATCTACATAGCATGGGGGAGTAATTACTACTAGCGTTATCAATACCGTTCGTCAATTATTTATAAAACCTATAAAAAACAAGTGTCTTAGTGTCATTGTGTCTTTTGTTGGTTTTGTGTTTCTATTGTGTCAATTTTATTTCTGCGTTATTTGTTGGTCGTAGACCATCCTTTATTTGCTTTTAATCTATTAAGTTATATTTCGTTTAAGCCGAGTCTCTGTGGGATCGACCTCGACTCTATCTAACTATACCGCGATTGAACCTAGTTCTCTTTGCTAGTGTGTTATTTAGGTATCGAGTTATTTTTATAACTTGACCGACATCAAGTTTTGGCGCCGTTGCCGGGACTCGTGTCATTAAATCAAATATAGCTTATTTTATTAAAAGTAAATTCGTAAATATTGTGAATAGAGTCATTTTAGTTTCATTTTTTATTATTTAGTCTAATTAAAGGCCTAGCCTTTAGAGTTTTTAATTGTTTTATTTTTTTTTTTTATTTTATAGTACGCTACTCGAAATCGAAGGAACCACTTGAGCCTTATAATCCCGAATAGAGAAATTTGCAAGGCGAAACAGGAAGTTAGCAGAGAGGCGGCTAAGCAAGGAGAAGAGGATCCAAATCTTGAGGAAAGCGAGCACGAATTGGAAGAAGGACATACAACCGATCATTCGAGCATTCGAATCAAAGCAGAAATGGCGAGACATTCTGTCAATCCAAAACCAGTACCTAATCCTATTATCAATAATGCTAATAATGCGAACAATCTTAATGCTAATAATGGAAACCAAGCCCTAGTTCAAGGAGCGAGGCGCACTTTGCAAAGTTATGCAACGCCCACTATTGAGCAATTCATCATCCGCTATCGTAGCACCGCAAGATGTCATGGAAGTCTATCACCCTAGGCCTAATGTGATCCAAATGGTGACTAACTATTCCACTTTTCATGGAGTCCAAAACGAGGATCCTGGTGTTCACGTGACAAATTTCTTGGAAATCGTTAGCACTTTGTGAAACCGTAATTAATCCCGGAGGGAACATTAAATCTTAAGCTTTTCCTTTCACTTTGAAAGATAAAGCTAAGCAATGGCTTCTCTCTTTAGAGGTCGGATCTATCACTACTTGGGAACAATTGTTGCAAAAATTCATGAATAAGTATTTTCCTTTAGGAAAAACTTTTAAGTTACGCCAAGACATCTTAGGATTTAAGCAACAACTGGGAGAGTTTTGATCAAGCCTGGGAACGTTTTAAGGAAGCTATGAGGAAGTGTCCTCATCATGATATCTCTCTTTGGCTTTTAATGCAAACTTTTTACCATGGATTGAGAGAAACTGAGAAAATTAGAGTAGACGCCTCCAGCAATGGAGCGTTTGTTCTTTTATCTCCTGAGGAGGCACAAGGAAAGATGGAGCAAATAGCAATGAATAGTCAATGGGAGGCAATGACATAGCTACTGTGAAGATGGCCGGTGACATATTTGAGGATAGTGCATCTACCAAAATCTTAGAACAACTGTCTCATTATCACACAGAAGGTAGATGGCATGCAAGAGAGGATGGCAAGAGTAGAGAAAGGGACTGGAATTGAGGTGACACCTCAAAGTGAGAATGCTGGTACGGAAGAAGCCAATTATATCGGGGGAGGGTACAAGCCTAATCATAACCATCCTGGATTCCGATATAGCGACATTAATGCAGGAGAAAGGCCTAAACCGCCTACCACTTATGTACCACAGCAAACTAAAACTTTTGGTTGGGAAGCTGCGATAGAAAAACTAAGTAATGTCGCATCGACAATATGGGACAACTTTCAAAATCAATGGCTGATTTAGCCACTAACTTTAGCCAATATTGTCAGAAGACCGATGCTAAGGTGACCAATCAAGAAGCCATAGTCCAAAATCTCACTCACCAAATAGGACAATTAGCTGAGCAAGTCTCAACTAGACCTCCTGGAGGATTGCCAAGCAATACGGACAAGAACCCTAAGGATTTGAATGCGATCATGACTAGAAGTGGGAAAGAAGTAACTCCACCATCTTTGAAGGAGAAAGAGAAATTCGTAGAAAGTAAGGATGGTGAGCCACGCAAGGAAGCAAACACTTCTGGAACCTTGCCTGAGCAAGAAACCTATAAGGAACCTGCTGGCCCTAGAGTTGAGCTTTATAATGATAAGTATCCTATTTTCACTGATGTCGATCCTTCAACCTTACCTTATCCTCCACCCAAACCTAAGCCTAAGGTTGATAACAAGAGGTATAAGAAGTTCATTGATATTTTTAGAAAGCTACACATCAATATACCTCTAGTTGAAGCCTTCGGCCGAGATGCCCTGAGTACACAAAGTTCTTGAAGAAAATTTGCCTCTACTAAGAGGAAACTCTTAGATTTAGAGACCATTTGCCTAAATGAGGAGTGCTCAGCCATTCTTCAACATAAGTTACCCGCTAAGTGCAAGGATCCGGGAAGTTTTCTCATCCCCTGCACCATAGGTAACGTTTGTTTGAACAAAGCCTTGTGTGATCTAGGAGCGAGCGTAAATCTGATGCCTCTATCCATTTTTCAAAAGCTAGGTATGAAGGACCTTAAAAAGACTTCAATTACTTTGCAATTAGCTGATCGTTCAGTTAAGGAACCTTGTGGAGTGGTTGAAGATGTGCTAGTAAGAGTTGAGAAATTTGTGTTTCCTGTCGACTTTGTTGTGCTGGATATGGAAGCTAACTACGAAGTGCCACTAATCTTAGGAAGACCTTTTATGGCCACTAGTAGGACGCTTATCGATGTTTACAAAGGAGAGTTGGTGTTAAGAGTAAATGGAGATCAAATAGCATTCAACGTGCTTGATACTATGAAAACACCCGATGATGAAGAGGATGCATGTTTCATGTTGGATTCTGTTGACAAAACTTGTCAAGACTTCCAACCAAGATGAGGATATTAAGGATTTCCTCGAGGCTACCCTAGAGTTAGAGGATGAAGTGCCATATGAAAGGAGTGAGGAAGAGAAAGTGGTATGGCCGGGATGTAGTAGAGGTACACATATACATGTTGAAGAGATGAAATCTACCGAGGTTGAGAAGTACTATCACAGACCAACATGGCATAAGTACTTTGAACTTAAGCTAACTGGTCAAAAGTTAAAGACCTCGTTAGAAGAACCACCTACCAATCGACATTGAAGCCTCTGCCTGCACATTTGAAGTATGTATTCCTTCAAGATGAGACCTTGCCGCTTATCATTTCTTCCGCTTGAGTGAAATACAAGAAGAAAAGTCGATGAGAGTGTTGAGAGAGTATCGCGGAGCATTTGGATGGACTATAAATGACATCAAAGGCATTAGTCCGAGTGTTTGCATGCATAAAATCTCGTCGATCTCGCAAAGAAAGCGTTGTACAACCCCAAAGAAGGCTAACTCCACAATTGAAGGACGTGGTTAGGGATGAAATTATTAAGATGTTGGAAATGGGGATCATCTTTCCTATCTCGACGATAGTGAATGGGTTAGCCCGATCCACGTAGTTCAAGAAGGGAGGTTTTACAAAGTGCAAGCCAATGAGTTAAACGAAGTTAATTCTGTTAGACTCATTCTTGGTCATAGAGTATGCATTGACTTTAGGAAACTGAATGATGCAACTCGTAAGGATCACTTCCCTCTTCCCTTCATTGACCAAATGCTAGAGAGACTGAGTGGACATGCGTTTTATTGCTTTCTTGACGGTTACTCAGGATACTATCAAATTCATATCTCACCCGAGGATCGTGAGAAGACCACCTTTACATGTCCATATGGAACCTTCGCTTACAATAGAATGCCCTTTGGTTTGTGCAACGCACCAGCAACGTTTCAACGATGCATGATTTCTCTATTTGCTGATATGGTTGAAGATTTCCTTGAGATCTTTATGGATGATTTCTCCGTATTTGGAGATGACTTCGATTCATGTCTCACGCATCTTGCAAGAGTGTTGAAGAGATGCGAGGAGACGAATCTGTGCTTAACCGGGAGAAATGTCATCGATGGTTTATGAAGGTATAGTACTTGGCCACCGTGATTTCAAAGAACGGTATAGAGGTGGATAGAGCGAAAGTAGAGGTGATTGAAAACCGCTTCCACCAACCAACCTTAAGACATTGCGAGGTTTCTTGGCCACGCAGATTCTATCGTCGGTTTGTGAAGGACTTTTCCTTAATCTCTAGACTCTTATCTTGAGTTATTGGCCAAGGATGTGCCATTTGTGTTTACTAACGAGTGCATGAAAGCTTTCAATAAGTTAAAGAACATGCTTATTACTGCACCCGTTCTGATTGCGCCTGATTGGAATCTACCTTTTGAGTTGATGTGCGATGCAAGCGATACAACCAGTAGTGCCGCCTTAGGACAAAGGAAAGACAAGATCTTTAGGCCCATCTACTATGCTAGTCGAACTTTAAACGCTGCTCAAAGGAACTATGCAACAACCGAGAAAGAGCTTCTGGCTGTTATCTTTGCTTTTGACAAATTCAGATCCTATCTAGTAGGATCTAAAGTCATTGTTTGGACTGACCATGCGGCTTTAAAGTATCTTTTAGCCAAACAAGATTCCAAGCCAAGGTTATTAAGATGGATTCTACTATTGCAAGAATTTGATGTAGAAATCCGTGATAAGAAAGGATCTGAAAATTTGGTTGCAGATCATCTCTCCCGTCTCCAAATAGAGGATAAAGAACCAATGACCGAGATTGGAGAAGCATTTCCTGATGAACAACTATTCTCCATCACGGCCATACATGGAAAGGATGATTGCGCTGCAGTATCTTCGCGTATTGAGGTTGTTAGGGAGAAGAAACAACCATGGTTTAAAGACTTTGTGAATTATCTGTCCGCAAAATACCTGCCACCAAATCTCAACCCCCAAGAAAGAAAGAAATTCTTCAAGGATCTTAGGCACTATTATTGGGAAGAGCCCTATTTGTTTAAGCTAGGATCCGACAATGTCTTTAGGAGATGTATACCGGAAGAAGAAATATACGATATCCTTAGACATTGCCACGCTTATGAGGCCGGAGGACATTATGGAGGAGACAAGACCGCTGCGAAAGTTCTCCAATGTGGTTTTTACTGGCCGACCTTGTTCAAAGATGCGCATCAATATGCTAAATCTTGTCATTCTTGCCAAATGACGGGAAATATCTCGAGAAGAAATGAAATGCCACTGAAGAATATCCTAGAGGTGGAACTCTTTGATGTTTGGGGTATTGATTTTGTGGGACCTTTTACTTCGTCTTTGTCCAACCGCTATATCTTAGTGGCAGTCGACTACGTGTCCAAATGGGTTGAGGCCATTGCTTCGCCCACTAACGATGCGAAGGTCGTACTGAAGTTCTTAAAGAAAAATATCTTTACGCGGTTTGGAACCCCTCGTGCCATTATTAGTGATAATGGAAGCCATTTCTGTAATAGGCCGTTTGAAAAGTTGATGATTAAGCACGGGTTAGACACAAGTTAGCTATCGCCTATCACCCTCAAACAAGTGGACAAGTTGAGGTTACAAATCGAGAAATAAAGCGCATTTTGAGAAAAGCGTGAATACGACCAGAAAGGATTGGTCATTGCGATTAGATGATGCTTTATGGGCTTATAGGACTGCTTATAAGACGGCTATTGGTATGTCCCCTTATAAGATTGTTTTTGGTAAAGCATGTCATCTACCGGTTGAACTTGAACACCGTGCCATGTGGGGCTACGCTGTATCTTTGAATTTTGATGAGAGTTTATTTGGAGAAAGAAGGTTGTTAGAGTTGACTCGCCAGAGGAGTTTAAATCTGGAAGCTTATGAGAATGCAAAAATCTTTAAGGAGCGCACGAAGAAATTTCATGATAAAAGATATTAGACCGCACCTTTAAGGAAGGCGATCCGGGTTCTTCTTTACAACCGCGTTTGAGACTCTTTCTGGCAAGTTAAAATCACGATGGTATGGCCCTTATAGAGTGAGTAAGGTTTTCCCTTCGAGTTTGTCGAATTATTGAACCTTAAAGACCAATCCACCTTTGTGGTTAATGGACACCGTGTGAAACATTATGTTGGTCTTGGTCAAGGAAAGGAGGAGGAAGTCTTCACTCTTGAAGATCCCACCTATACTTAAACCATCGTTGAGTTAAGTCAGTGGCGACTATAAACTCGTAACTATTTTCGAAAAACTATCTTTTGTTTTTGTTTTGTTTGAATAAAGTAGCATGCATCACATTGCTAAGGTTTTTTCATCTCGCCAAGTTCGATTCTAAGTTCGGAATAAACGAGGTTTTTTCCTTGATAGCCGACATGTGAGTTTTATAGTTTTAACTCTTTGGTTTTCCATGTCGTTGGTTGTATGAAATAAAGTGGCTTAAATTGTTTTTGGATATTCTATATCCGACATCGCCACATTATTTTATAACCTCCATTGACATGTTATTAACGGTTTCGTGGAGCTTCTGTTTGGTTTGCTTAAACAGGTTTTTGTGTGCTTCTCTACGACGTGCTTGGTCTACAACTACATTCTGCATCTACTCGAGAGCCGTTTCCAGAGCTAAGTCTTTTCTTAAAATCTCATTTTCTTTGTCATTGGGGACAATGCCAAGTTTAAGTGGGGGGGTAGGAGACTTAGCTATGGTGTTATAATTAAAGATTGAATGAAACGGTGAAAATTGAAAATTTTTTTCAAACAAATGCCAAATTAATTGTCTCGCACTTTAGATTTGTGAGTTCTTATACATAGGATTAATAGGAAAGGAACCAAGTTGCATGATTACGTGATCATTTTATGCTTATGTGAAAGTAAACTTAAGGATATTCATGCCAACTAGTGCAAGTAGTTATTTATTATTTGCTTACTCAATTTGAATCGATTTAATTTCGCACAAATCATAATAAATCAAGAGTTATGTGTACATTGCGTAGATGATTGGTTATGCACAGACTCTAGAGTCGGTATTTATCTCTTTGATGTATTCTTATCTTCTAGCCATCTAAGCGGAGTAATAAGCTTGAGAATTATCTGTGTTTTGACAATGAGTCAAACACTGGGCTTGTAGTAACATTACCAAAGTAGCCCCGCGCTTGTGGTAATATTCGATGCTATGCATGATCTAAGATAGGGGATGCTCTAAAACGTTTTCTTCCTTGAGATTGATAGTATTTGAAAAATGTGAAGATATGAAAAGAATATTCAAATTTTTAAGAGGCTTGAGTAATTTTCTCGGTCTCCAAGTCCAAAAACCTTATGGATGACGCTCTTGCTTATTGCACCATGTCTTTAACCATTGCGAGGCTTAAGAAGTGGGAATGCTGATGTTGGTAGGTTAAGACTTCGAAGTTAGCATAAACTTTAATCTTGCCACGAATATATAAAACAAAATGCACATGCACACATCACTTCGATTCATGACGAGTAGTGAATAATGGGTACCTTATGAGCATAAGTGGTATGAGTTGACTCGAGTTTCTTGTATAGGTATGATTTGACCATGGAAAATGTGTCTTGGGGAATGACTTATTGATGCTTTGTTCGGGACGATCAAAGTCTAAGTGGGGTAGTTGATGACGGTCAAATTATACCCGTAAAAGTCATCAACGATACCTTAAATCGACGAATAATATATATTTTATGATAAATCACACGTTTATAGTTATTATTTAATGTTATGTGATTAATAAAATATAAATTGGTATTTATCTATTAATAAGATATAATTTGGTATTTATCCGTTATTATTTAAATATGATTTATTTTGGGATAAATATTATTTTGCAGAATTTGGATAATTATGGAGGATAAATACAAAAAGGAGAATTCAATCACAAGATAAATCCAAGAAAATCAAGATGCATTGAAGATAAAGATCGGATAAGCATGACAAAAGCCGGCAACCAATCAAAAGGTGGCGCCAACTTGAACACGCCATTTAGGGGGGGCGCACCTTATTATTTTGCGATCGGCCGGGAGTTATCTCTTATTTGTTTGACATTTTGAAGTATATCTCTTATTTAGCTTGAACACCTATAAATAAAGAGGCATACTACACGCCATATGTACACCATAGACATACAATATTTTCAATATAGTTCGTTGTTTTCTTTATTTTATTTTATGTTCGTTCATTACGGAGTCGTTAGAATCTCCGGTTAGAGATCGTATCGAGGAGTGGGAATCACGCTCGTCTTCAAGGGTAATGTCTACTCAATTATGCAATCTTTATTCATAGATCTAATTCATTTCGTTATGGAGTAGTCTTTTTGTGTATTGATTTCGTGATGTAGTTAATTATCAAACCCATGTTTATGTAGATCTGAGACGTAAAAGACGTTTCACGAGCAAATCTGGTCCAGATCTGAGCTTGTTGGCAGCGAGCTTATGTCTCGTTGGTAGCAAGATCTCGTGATGTTCTTGATTTGTCTGTGAACGGCCGACTACGCCAGGTTCTCTCGCTTTGTAATTCAAACGAGTAATTAAACTTGATCAACTTAATTATTTGTCATCGTAATTTAACATGAGACCCAAAAAGTGATTGTTATTTAGGACAGTAGATTGAATCGTGTGTAAGAAATACGCCTAATCATAGGAATGTTGCTTAGATGAGGTTACGGTTTATACCGGTATCCCTAGTTTCGTAATTGTGTCGGGTTATATGAGATGGAGACACGATGATCTAGTATGGCCTAACCGAGCTAGATCTATTTTGGGGATGACTCCCGTAGTCGAATAATTAATCTTAAATGTCTTGTTTTGTCTCGTCGTCAATCTACATAGCATGGGGGAGTAATTACTACTAGCGTTATCAATACCGTTCGTCAATTATTTATAAAACCTATAAAAAACAAGTGTCTTAGTGTCATTGTGTCTTTTGTTGGTTTTGTGTTTCTATTGTGTCAATTTTATTTCTGCGTTATTTGTTGGTCGTAGACCATCCTTTATTTGCTTTTAATCTGTTAAGTTATATTTCGTTTAAGCCGAGTCTCTGTGGGATCGACCTCGACTCTATCTAACTATACTGCGATTGAACCTAGTTCTCTTGCTAGTGTGTTATTTAGGTATCGAGTTATTTTTTATAACTTGACCGACATCAGTGATCGGCCAAGAGGAGTACGAGGTGGGGGGAGAGGCTCCCGTGGTGGAGGACGAGTGCGCAAGAATCGGCCGGGACGGGTGGACAGCAAATTCAAAGACAGCTTCAACAACAGAGGAATGGGCCGACGGGTTCGGCTCAGCTCGATCCACCTTCAAAGCTGCCTTCTTCTTTTGAGCAGGCTGGGTTCGCGAATCTGAGCCCGGCTCAGTGGCAAGGGATTATGGATCTCCTAAAGGTTTCTAAACCCCGTGATCGGTTGACTGGTAAGTGGATAATCGATACCGGGGCAACACATCATGTTACCGGTGATTGAACCTCGTTTGTTGAATTGATACCTATCAAGCATTGCCCGATTGGCTTGCCGGATGGGCGTTCGTCGGTTGCGACCCATTCCGGGACAGTTAATTTGATGGGAAATTTAAAGCTTTTGAATGTTTTATATGTCCCGAACTTAAATTGTAACCTGCTTTCCGCGTCACAATTCGTGGATGACAATGATTGTGTAATACAAATTAATGATTGCTTGTGTATTATGCAGGACCGAGTCATGAGGACTCTGATTGGACTGGGTGAGCGTGTGGATGGACTTTTTATGTTCGTGGGTGTGCCAGAAGTGCGGGCTCTTGCAGTTGATGGAGTACGAGATTTGGATTTATGGCATCGGCGGTTAGGTCACCCATCAGAAAAGGTCATTAGGCGTATTCCAAATATTTCTATTTCTAAAAATTTGAATAAAGACGGGTGTGATATTTGTTTTAGGGCGAAGCAGCCACGTGAACCTTTTCCCATTAGTGAGAATAAAGCTAGTCGTATTTTTGAGTTGATACATTGTGACTTATGGGGCCCCTATAGTGTCCCTGCCACTTGTGGCGCTACTTATTTTTTGACTATCGTTGATGACTATTCCCGTTCGGTTTGGATTTATTTATTATTGAATAAAATGGAAGTCGAGTCTACTTTCTTGGATTTTCTGGCTTTAGTTTCTCGTCAGTTTGAGGTTACCGTAAAACGCGCTCGAGTGACAATGGGACGGAATTTCGACCTTTACTTCCTTATTTTCGTAAAGAAGGTATTATATTTGAAACATCTTGTGTAAGCACCCTCAATGAACGGACGGGTAGAACGGAAACATCAACACATTCTTAACGTTGCACGTGCACTACGCTTTGATGGACACTTGCCACTTAAGTTTTGGGGGGAGTGTGTTATGGATGCGGCTTATATAATTAACCGAACCCCGTCTAGTGTCTTGGATTTTAAAACCCCTTATGAGTCTCTGTTTGGGACAGAACCGGATCTCTCCATGCTTAGAATTTTAGGGTGCTTGTGTTACGCTCATGACCATCGCCACACTCATAAATTTGCCAGCCGAAGTCGTAAGTGTGTTTTTCTTGGATATCCTTTCGGGAAAAAGGGTTGGACCTTGTATGATTTAGATACGGAGGAGATTTTTGTCTCTAGGGATGTTAGATTTTTCGAGCATGTGTTTCCGTTTTCCCAACCAACCGGTACCGAACCCTCCGTAGTTCCTTATCCTTTCTTTGATGATGTTAGCATTACCGCACAGGCGTTCGATCCCTCTCATTCCGGGGGTCCTACCTTGCCGGATCCTTGGGTTGAGGAGGGGCCGGACATGGAAATTGAAACCGGCGACACTGGGGGTACTGTCACACCATCACCACCACCTCAACATCCAGGTGACAACACTGAGGAATTGGGTCGGGGTAAAAGACAGCGGATACCGAATTCACGTTTTCAAGACTTTGTGACGCATACATTGATTGATCAGAAAAGTCCCATTCCACGCTCTTCCACTCCGTCAGTTTCTCGTGTACTCCGTGATCCTCTTATGCATTATATTAATTATGATATGTTCTCTCGATAAACATCGCAAGTACCTTGCAGCCATTATGATGGGCAATCCTCCTAAATCCTTTAAGGAGGCTATGAAACATGAAGGGTGGCGTAAAGCCATGTCGGAAGAAATACAAGCACTCAAGATCGTGGTATTTGTCTTATGCCTCTTCCCCGGGAAAAGGCGTTGGGGAGTAAGTGGGTGTATACGGAGAAATACGATGAGCATGGCATACCGCAGGCGTCTTAAAGCTCGGTTAGTGGCTTTTGGACATCACCAAGAAGAAGGTATTGATTATACAGAGACTTTTGCCCCGGTAGCGAAAATGGTTACGGTTCGGACGTTTCTTAGTGTCGCTGCGGTAAAACAGTGGGATATTCATCATATGGATGTCCATAATGCGTTCTGTGATAGGGACTTGGGCGAGAGATTTATATGAAGATACCTCACGAGTTTGCGAGGCCAGGCTCGGATTTGGTTTGCAAAATGCGAAAAATCGTTATGCGGGTTAAAGCAGCACCGCAGTTGTTGGTTTGCGGCTTGCCTCACTTTATGGGACTATGGTTTTCGCTCGGTCTTACTCGACTATTCGTTATTTACTTTGACTCGAGATGGTATTCAACTTGTGGTGCTGGTTTATGTTGACGACATGATAATTGCGGGAAATGATAAAGTGGCGTTGTAGGTGTTTAAAGCATATCTGGGCAATTGTTTTAAGATGAAGGATTTAGGGGCTCTCAAATATTTTCTTGGGATCGAGGTTGCACGGAATCCGGAGGGGATTTTCTTGAATCAACGGAAATATACACTCGACATCATCCATGAGGCAGGTTTACTTGGGTGCAAACCAGTCGATTTTCCCATTGAACAGAATCATAAGTTGGCCCTTGCCACTGGTCCCCTGCTTTCTGATCCTACGTCATATCGTCGTCTTATTGGGCGGCTTATCTATCTTGGGGTCACTAGACCCGATTTGGCTTATTCGGTTCATGTCCTATCTCAGTTTATGCAGGAACCTCGGGTTGAGCATTGGGAGGCCGCTTTGCGTCTTGTTCGTTACTTGAAAAAACATCCTGGGCAAGGTATTTAGCTGCGCTCTGATAGTTCTCTTCTTCTCGAAGGCTGGTGTGACTCTGATTGGGCGAGTTGTCCTCTTACTCGCCGTTCCTTGAGTGGGTGGTTCGTGTTCCTTGGTCTCTCTCCTATATCCTGGAAGTCCAAGAAACAAACCACGGTGTCTCGATCCTCTACTGAAGCCGAGTATCGTTCGATGGCTTCTTTGACGTGTGAATTGAAGTGGCTGAAGCAATTACTTGCCGATCTTGGTGTTCGGCACCCCCTGGTATTCGTCTTTTCTGTGACAGTCAGTCTGCCTTATATATTGCTCAGAACCCTGTTTTTCATGAACGTACGAAGCATATCGAAGCAGACTGTCACTTTGTACGCGATGCCATCACGGATGGTCTAATTCTTCCTTCCTATGTTCCGACGAAACATCAATTGGCGGATATTTTTACCAAGGCTTTGGGACGCCAACAGTTTGATTTCCTTTTGCGCAAGTTGGGCGTTCGAGATCTTCACGCTCCCACTTGAGGGGGGGTATTACGATATGGAAATAAGTGATTATGGAAAATAGAGTTATGGGAAGATTGCTTTGTGTATTGATTTAATAAGGGTAGATTGGGTATATTGTGTTATTTAGCAACCCTAGTGGTGCGCTTATAAATATCAGTCTTTTATTATTGATTGGGATATACTGAATTACTTTGATCAAATCTTAACAAAATGTTATGACCGAAATAACAAACTCTGGTGGTTTTTTTTCTTCAAGAATCAATAAATATATAACACATTTTGATCCAAATTTGACTCGAACCATTTGATCCTAAGCCCCAGCTCTGACCTTCAAGTCTCGTTGGCAACAAACTCACGGTGTTTTTCTGGTTCTAATATAACAAACTCTGTACCATAGTCTCTCTTTTTCTTTTTCTTTTGTTTTTCTTTTTCTTTTCTTTTTTGAGTGGACCTCTCTTTTCATATAAGTAAAAGTATTTGTACACACATTTGTCCACACAAAGTGTAAACAAATGATCCAAATATTTATAATGAACAGAGAAAATAGAAAGAAAAAAAAAATAATTTCAATCATTGGATGATATTTGAAATGTGTACAGAGTTTGTTAAGATAACAAACTCGTATATTTGAAATGTGTCTGGTCCGCCCACTTGATGAACAATTTTTTATCAATAAAGCATCAAATGATAATTATTGAACTACCATCTCTTTAAAAACTTAAGATGTTATGCCTTTTTAAAAATATAATAAACTCACACTTGAGGGCGTGCACAAGATATAAAATGTTAATTATCTATCTCTCCATTACTTTAACTTTTGTAATAGATGGTAGTTCAACAAGAATATAAAGAAGACAATTGTAGAGGATTTAGGAGAAGGAAAAGAAATATCTAAATTAGTGAAAATGACGTATTCTCAAAAATAAAATACAAAAATGACAAACTTGTTATAAAAAAATGGGACAATTATTCAAAAATGACGATATCGGATTTAATTAGTAAAAAGGACATCCAAAACAAACACTTAGTTATAATGACAAAAATAGGTAGATAGACCCAAATACCCTTAATGAATGGAAAAAAAAGAAGAAAAGAAGGCGGAACGGATGCTGAATGTCATGAACGTTTATTTACAATGTTTATTTACCTTTTATATTTAATTTAAAAACAATGATGTTGTTGTGTTTTGCTTCTTCTTCTTCTTCTTCTTTGACTACTGCGATGGTGTAACCACCCCGATGCATTGACCACCGGGATGCAGTGACTACCGCGATACCGTAACCACCGCCATGTAGTGACCACCCGCGATGCATTCACTACCGTGATGCATTGACCACCTCGATTCATTGACAGCCGCGATGCAGTGACCATCCCGATGCATTCACCACCGCGATGCATTGCCCTCTGCTATGCAGTGACCACCACCGATGCAGAGACACCGCGATGAAGTGACACAGCGATGCATTAACAACCGCGATGCAATGACATCGTGATGCATTAACCACCGCGATTCATTGACCACCCCTAATCCATTGACACCGCGATGCATTGACCACCCCCGATGCAGAGACACCGCGATGCATTGACCTCGGCAATCATATATGCAGTGACATTGACAATCATATATGTAGTGACATTGGCGATCATATATGCGTGACATCAACAATTTATGCAGTGACATCGGCAATCATATATGCGTGATATCATTATGCAGTGACATCGGTAATCATATATGCTTGACATCAATAATTTATGCAGTGACATCGGCAATCATATATGCGTGACATCAACAATTTATGCAGTGACATCGACAATTAGATATCCAGTGACATGAAAATTTTATGCAGTGACATCGACAATCATATGTGCGTGACATCAACAATTTATGCAGTGACATCAACAATCAGATATGCAGTGACATGAAAATTTTATGCAGTGACATCGGCAATCATATATACGTGACATCAACAATTTATGTAGTGACATCGACAATCAGATATGCAGTGACATTAAAATTTTATGCAGTGACATCAATGTCAATGCATCAATTCTGTAATGAAGTGTCAATGCATTAATTCTAGTCGCAAAAAACCGTGTGCTACTGGAAAGAGTGTAGACAAAACAAAAAGCTAAATGAACTTATATTTTGGGACGGAGGTAGTAAGTAAATAAAGAAATGACACCTAAACACAAAGGCTTACAATGTAATAAGCTACAACGTTAAGAAAAAAAAATGCAGTGACATTAATCTCACTCCATCAATTTTATTCCAAATCATACACAAACCCACCATCAAATTTGAACCTTTCTGTTCATAGAAAATGAGGGATATACAAAATAAATACAATACATACACCAGATCGGCAATTATATATGCGTGACATCAACAATTTATGCAGTGACATCGGCAATCATACATGCAGTGACATCGGCAATCAGATATGTAGTGATTAACATTTTATGCAGTGCCATCAACAATTATACATGAATGACATCAACAATTTATATAGTCACATCGGCAATCAAATATGCAATGACATTTGATGAAGAAACACCTTGATGACATTTGATATTTTTCTGACTTAATTTCATACAATCGATTTATTTTATTCATAAAATCGACTTCAAATGGCTATATCTTTTGATATAAAACTACAATCAATATAAATCTTTCACCTTAATTCATATTTTTATGCAGTGACATCAGCAATCATATATGCTTGACATCAACAATTATGCAGTTACATCGGCAATCAGATATGCGTGACATCAACATTTTATGCAGTGACATCAACAATCATATATGAATGACATCAACAATTTATGTAGTCACACCGGTAATCAAATATACAGTGACATCAACATTTTATCAGCACTGACATCGGCAATCATATATGCAGAGACATCGCGCTTAAGTGACACCACGATGCAGTGGCCACCCCCGATGCAGAGGCACCGCGATACAGAGACCATCGAGATGCATTGATCATCGGGATGCAATGACATATGATGAACCAACACCGTGATGACATTTGATATTTTTCTGACTTAATTTCATAAAATCGATTTCTTTTCTTCATAAAATCGACTTCAAATGGCTATATCTTTTGGTATAAAACTACGGTCAAAACAAATCTTTCACCTTAATTCATTTTATTCAGTGACATCAGCAATCATATATGCAGTGATATCAACATTTTATGCAGTGACATTGGCAATCATATATGCAGTGATATCAACATTTTATGCAGTGGCCTCGGCAATCATATATGTGTGACATCAACAAATTATGCAGTGACATCGACAATCAGATATGCAGTGAAATCAACATTTTATGTAGTGACATCAGCAACCATATATGAATGACATTAACAATTTATGTAATGACATCGGCAATCAAATATGCAGTGACATCAACGTTTTTGTTGAACTTTTTGTCCCGAAATTAGGAAGATTTTTCAGGGGAAATCGAGTTTATGAGCCGCGTCGAGCTATATCGAGTACTTAGCCAGTCTAGTTCGATGTTGCCTTTTTATGGCTCAATCGAGCCTGAACTTTTTTAGTCGATTCAAGCTGAAGCCTAGAGAGTATCGACTCGACTCGGATTGATTCACCCTAATGTGAATGACGCCACACTTATTTTACAAAGTTACCAATTTTTGTATGAAACTGTATATGCAGTGACATCAACACCCAAATTGCAAAAACAAAAACTTTGTAAATTGTATATGCTGTGACATATGCAGTGACATCGATGTCACTGCATCAATTCTCTAACTGTAAATGCAATGACATCAATATCACCGCATCAATTTTATTCCAAATCATACACAAACCCACCATCAACATATATCTGATGTATTCAACAAAGGCATCAGAAATACATTGTGATTGTTGTGTAATAATGCCCCAGTTGCTAATGTATAATTTGATTAATTTCATAATGATATCAATCTATGTGTTATAATATTTTTGTCATACTAATGGCCATGAAATTTAAAATTTGCATAATATAGGCAATAGTGTTAGTGAATCGAACTTGTAGTGCATGCGTATAAGACTCAAGTCTCGATAATCTTTTGTTTCAATTGGATTATCCCATTGGTTCTTGACCGATCGTTGATCTTCTCTTGGTATTCGAATTGTAATTAGAAATTTGAACATAGTGGTAATTTTATAAACTTAATCATTGCACTCTTGTAGTACATTATTTGAACTTATTATCAGATTGCATATTTGTAATTTGCTGTAATAAGTACCATTCAACTTGATGTGTACCTTTTTTGGTAACCTGAACTTTTTTGGACTGCATATTCAAGTTGCTGTGTTTCACTTTATCTTAGTCCAGAGTTATTATCAAGTTTTATGGTAATACTTTTTGTCGATTCAAATTCTGCGTTTGTTTTTAAACTCACATATACATCCTGAATTGGTTTGAAATCGAACCTTAAATCAAGTGTATTAATCTGTGCTAAGTGCTCACATCAAACTGTTTATTAAACTTGATCTACGTGTAATAGTTAACACATATAGCTTGGATTTAAGTATTGCTTTGATTATTTTTAAGTGTGTTAATTATTTCATAAACTCGATTTTATCTCATATATTTTGTCTGCAATAATAGTTAAAGTGCTATAAATTTTTAAAAGAAAAAAATTACTACACACTCTATTCACCCCTTCTACAGAGTGTGTCTCACGCATTATCGATCCAACAACGATGCAGCGGTGACATCGCGATGTATTCAACAAAGGCATCAGAAATACATATTAAAACAATCAAATCAGAAGATGGCACTGTATTTTGAGCATTTTTCCAATGAAATGGGATCATATAGTCCAAAAGGCTACCAAAGGCACAAAATTACAACAATTTATTTAGAACAGCATCCCAGGATGCTTCCAAAATTAGATACCACAAGTCCAATGAAGAACCCAAAGTTGCTAAACATAAACCAAAAGCAAAAGTCTAATTACACAAAGACCAACAGAAGTTTTGCAACTGAATAGAATGATTGTTGAACCCTTTTGCTTAAAAAGAAAATATTATCAAGAAAGTCCAATGGAATTGGAGAAATCGAAGAACCCCATTTTCTTCTTCTGAATTGTTATCAGTTGATTTGAAACCAGAATCTTGAACAGAAACTCCACCTTTGATTTCCATTCTTCTGTCAGATTCTACAACTAATCTTTTAATTAGCTTTTCTTCAGCATCTCTGAAGAACTTGAACTTTGGTGGAGGTGAAGATCTTAACTTAATCAAATCTGACAGATGATAAATTAAAGGAAAATTATCTGCCACCTCCGGCTTCTCCTGCGGCGAACCGCCGTCGCAACCACTTTCTCCGGCGGACCCGAATCCAATTTCTAATGGACCCAATTCCGATTTCTACACTTTCTATACACTTCACTATATAGATCTGCAAATCAAACTGAGTCGTACGTCTTGTCGGAAACAATTCAAGGAATGAAGCAGGGAGGGAGAAGAAGCAGGGATGCCAAGAAGCTAGTCGTTGGGTTTTTTTCCTCCTGGAATTCAATTGCTCAAGGGTGAATTAGGAAACTTGGATAAAATGTGTTCTTATAAACGATAATCTTTTGGGTGTCTTAAGTGTACATTGCTGCTCAGCGTGTCCCTTATAAACAAATAACACTAAAAAAATTAAATAAAAAAACATGTTGTGCCCATAATAAATTGAGATGAAGTCACAATACAATTTCTCTCTTATCCAAAATTTTCAAACATTAACGTCTATCGATCTATAACAACTACAAAAAAACTTGCATTTTCTGCGAAGGTAAAGTGCTACTAAAACCTAAAAAAATGATACTATAGATTTATTGTAATGATTTATAGTTTTTTGTCATCACTCGTAACAAGCAACTATGTAGTTAAAAATAAAATGGACTGTTAGAGATAATGACAAGATTGAGTTGTTTAGATAATTATATATTTGAAATTGAATTATGTTAAGATATATTATTTGGTTTAGATAATGTTCTACCTATCGTCTATTACCCTATAAACATTGTAATTATGTTCATTATTATCAATCAATACAATCACTTTTATAGTTCTCTGTTTTGGTAGCAGAGCTTACGTCATTTTCAGATTCTGGTCAATCATAATAAAATTCGTTTGGGTGGGGGTTCGTTACCGTAATCTAAACGAACCCTCACCCCTCATCCGTCTTCTTTCGTTTTTTTCTTCTTCTGTTAATTTGATTTTTTTTTTGTTTTTTAGCCATATGTCAAAAGTCCACTCATCCTTTCCGCCAGCATCCAACAATGGAGAATTTTGCGCTCCTGGTGCTTACAACCAGGGCCGGCCAACCACTAAGGCGATGGATCCGGTGGACTTAGGCCCAACGGTGCTCGAGGGTCCAACATTACATGTTTCGAAATATTGAACAATTATAGATTATATACATTGTATGTCCTTATAGAAGTAAATTTTGCGGCAGCTGAAATGCTAAGATGTATGTCCTTTCTTTGTGCAAGCTTGTGTTCGATTTATCAGCGATTCTGAATTTCGTTCACTCTGGTCACGATGTGCTTTTGGCTGCTGATGCTAGCGTGTCTGATTTGCAGGCCAGAAATAAAATGAGGGTCGTGATCTCTGGGTCATTTGATCCTTTTCTGGTTATGACTCTTTTCAACCATCGCCACATCTCTCTGGTCTATTTTTTTCTTTTTTTTCCCCACTTTTATGTTCTTGTTTTTGTGAATTTCTCTTTTATCGCTCTCGTCATTATTAATCTCATAAACCCAGCAATATGTTGTTTCCTCTTTCTCTAAAAAAAATATAAATTTGGACGGTCCAATCATTTAAATGGTGATAATCCCTCAAAATATTTCTTTTTCTCTCACTCCCTTACTTCTAGTATGACCTCTTCTCTCTGTCTTTCAAGCACTCTACACCTATTTTCTTCCTTCTTTCTAGTCATTAACATAAATTGCATCTCTCAGTTCACTCCTTTCATCGGCAGCTAAACTTTCGATCATTTGATTTGCTCTATCCCAATCGATAAATTCTTCTTTCTTCTATTTCTTTTTTAGGGTATGAAATTCGCTCCGAATACTTCCTCCTCTCTATCACAAGGCAATCCGGATCCTTTGCTTTTGAAACCCCAACTTTCGAGCTTTTGCGCGGAAGGCAAATGCACCACATAAAAACCGAGTCCGCCCACGTAAACCGAGTCTCGGCTTGCCTCTCGCTTTTGTGTGTGGTGCAACCGCCTCACGTCGACAAAAGCTGGAAAAGCTGGGGTAAACAAAAGCAGAGGATCCGGATTGATCACAAGTATGATATTCCCTCTATGACTTTTCCAAACCTGAGTCAATCATTGCAGATTCCAGCAATATCAAGTTGTGAAGAAGTTGATGACGATTAATATGGAGAAGTTTATTGTTGGAACTATGTGAAGGAGACCAGATTCATTCATTACGAGTCAATCTCCATGTTCATTACATTACCCATGGGGTTGCGGGGCGTGTTAGAGATAATGACAAGATTGAGTTGTTTATATAATTATGATTGAATTTGAATTATGTTAGGATATATTATTTGGTTTAGATAAGTTTTTACCTATCATCTATTACTATATATATTGTAACTAGTCAATAACCCGTGCATTGCACGGGGACGTATAATAATGTGATTACATTCAATTAATATGCATAACATGTACTACAAAACAAAGACCCTTCAAACTTATTGTAATGCTAGCTATTAAATTTTTTTTATTTAAGATTAATATTCATTTCCGGCGTTAGATAGAATCAAAAACAGACAACACAAAATGTCCAAAAGTTATACTGATGCCAATAATTGTCGTCATATTTCTGCTTTTAGCATTGTACGGGAGAACATATATTTTAAAACAATAATTTTTTTGAAGGATGAAAAAAAGATATTATTGGCATGTTTGTTACGTAGGAATGAAATTGAATGGGAATAAAATAATAGGAACGAAATGGAATAAATTAATTCTCTTACTGCGTTTGGAATATGCAAAATTGAAATGAAATAAACTATACAAAAGATGACACATTGAGTGATGAATAGAGCAGGGTAGTAAATTAAGGTTGGCTGGAGTAGGACATGGTATGGTTCATAATGTAGGATATAGACGAATGGGTGGGGTAGCCCTACGTCATACCCCATTGCACCATACTTCTCTTCTCACCTAACCCTACCCACCGCTACCATACCCTACCCACCACCCTATCCTACCTTACCCAATATCACTATATCTTACCATCGACATCATACCTACCTTACCCATTACCTACTCTACTCCGCTATCACCCACCCCTACCATACCCATCATACCACCCTACTTTACCCACCACCCACCTTTTTCCACCCTACCCTACCCTACCCACCACCCCACACATTATTATACCATATTCACCATTACACTCTACCATATCTTACCCACCACACCCCTTATCTTACCTTACATACTACCCCAACCTATCCTATCATACTCTACCCTACCATACCCTACATCTCTTCTCACCCAACCCTACCCACCGCTGTCATACCCTACCCACCACCCTATCCTACCCTACCCAATATCACCATATCTTACCCTCGACATCATACCTACCTTACCCATTACCTACTCTACTTCACTTTATATCATGCACCCACCCCTACCTTACCCTACCCTACCTTACTCATCATACCACCCTACCTTACCCACCACCCCAACCTTACCCTACCCTATCTTACCCACCACACCACCCTACCTTACCTTACCTACTACCCCAACCTATCCTACCATACTCTACCCTACCCTACCCTACCAACCTTACACTACCAACCACTTCACCTTACCTTACCCTTCCCTACTCTACCCAACATTCCACTCTACCCTATCTTACTCACCATACCACCCTACCTTACCTTACCCACTACCCCAACCTACCCTACTCTACCCTACCATACCCTACCCTAGCAACACTACCTTACCTTACCTACTACCCCAACCTATCCTACCATACTCTACCCTACCCTACCCTACCAACCCTACACTACCAACCACTTCACCTTACCTTACCCTTCCCTACTCTACCCAACATTCCACTCTACCCTATCTTACCCACTACCCAAACCTACCCTACTCTACCAACTACCCCAACCTACCCTACCCTAGCAACACTACCTTTCCCCCCATTTTACCTTACCTACCCTACCATACCTAACCCACTACCACCCTTACCCTACCCTACCCACCACCACCCCTACCTTACCATACCCACCACCCCACCCTACCCTACCTTCCCCCACCACCCTACCATACCCTACCCACAACCTCATCATACCCCACCTTACCTACCACCCCACCTTATTCAAATACGCTTCCTACCTACCATACACACCACAACATTAAATGAGGTGGCTTATGCGTAGCAGATGACCTAATTTACGAATATCTCGTATTAATTGGCATATTTGAATTTAGTTATTTTCAAAATGTAATTTAATTTCTGAATATTTTGTATCAATGGAGGACTCTAATTTCTTAACATATTTGAATTTATTTATGATCAATATAATTAATTTAAAATAGTTTTAGAGGATTATTATCTTTTGACATATTTGAAATTGATTTTTTTTCAAAATGTAATTTAATGTAAGAATATTTCACATTGAATGACATGTTTATTTAATCTAAAAACATTCTCATTACACCGCAAACATTTGAAGTAAGTTATTCTTGAAAATATATTTGATTGTATGAATATTTGACATTAAATGGGGTGGCTATTTTGCAGGGAATAACTTTAATGTAAGAATATTTCAAATTAATTGGAAAACTTGAATATAGTTATTTTTTAAAATATAATTTAATGTAAAAATATTTGACAATGTAATTTAATGTTAGAATTATATTGCATTAATTGGTATAAATGAATTTATCATTATTCACAAATTATAATTTAATGTAAAAATTTGTCGCACTAAATTCCATTTTTGAATTTAAGGATTTTTTAAAATTTAATTTAATGTAATAATATTTGGTATTAATTGGGGTGTCTAATTTATATGAGATGTATTTAATGTAAGAATATTTCCCATTAAATAACATAAAGCCGCAAAAACAAAACCGGAAAAGATTAATTCAAAAAATATAAAACAAATCGTTGCAATGTTAAAAAAGAATGACCTTAATGTTAAAATATTTTATATTAATTGATAAATTTGAATAAAGTTATTTTGAAAATGTAATTTAATGTAAGAAAATCCGACATTAATGTGGTGACCATTTGCAAGGGATTATTTGATTGTACGAACATTTCGTATTAATTGACAAAGTTGACTACAGTTATTTTTTAAAATATAACTTAATATAATAATATTTAACATTAAATGAAGTGACTAATTTGTATGAGATGAATTAATTTAAGAATATTTCGTATTAATTAGCAATTTGAATTTACTTATATTTCAAAATGTAATTTAAATTAATAAAATTTTGTATTAATATAGGACCCAAAATTTGTAAGGGATAATTTTTTGCATAACATATTTCAATTTATCTATGTTTAATAAAATCAATATAATGTAGTTTAGGGGATTATTTTTCTTAGGCATTTTTTTCAAAAAGTAATTTATTGTAAGAATATTTTACTTTGACCGACATTGTTGTTTAATGTTGAAATATTTCTCATTAAATGACACAATTGAATTTAGTTATTGTTGAAAATATAATTGAATGTAAGAATATTTGACATTAAATATTTCGTATATTGGAAAAGTTGAATACATTCATTTTTTTAAATGTAATTCAATTCAAGAATATTTGTCATTAAATGAGGTGGCTAATTTATAGGAGATGAATTAATTTAAGAATATTTCGTATTAATTATCATATTTGATTTTTTTCCGAATAACTAATTGAATTTACTTATCATTCGAAATATGATTTAGTGTGATTGGAGAGAGAGGTTATTTTGTGATTGGAGAGAGAGATTATTTATTAGAAAAATTAATTAATTAATTATTTTTTTTTTGAAGGGAGAAAAATTAATTTTGATAAAGTCAAATTTCGTAATAAGTGTGAACTGTAAATAGTGTCATTTGAGAGAGAGGTTATTGATTAGGAAAAAAAATCAAATTTTTAAAAATTCAAATTTTGTAATTATTGTGAAGTGTAAGCAGTGTGATTGGGATGATAGGATATTTAGTAGAAAATAAAATTTCGTATATTACTTTTTAAATATTATAATTTAATGAAAAAATATTTCGCATTAGACATAAATTTAAGAATATTTGACATTATTCTGGGATGAATAATTTATAAGGGATGTATTTAATGTCGCAATATTTTGTATTCAATGACATATTTGAGTTTATATATTTATCAAAATGTTATTTAATGTTAGAATATTTTTTATAGATTAGTAAAATTAAATGTATCATTTAGTAAATATTATAACCTAATGTGACATTCAAAAAAAAACTTAGACTGTTTTATAGGGATGTATTTAATATGATAATATTTTGTATTAAATGACATATTCGATCTATATTTTTAAATTATTCCAATAAAAGTCAAATTTTGTAATTATTGTGAAGTGTAAGTAGGGTGATTGGCGTGAGAGGTTATTTAGTAGAAAATAAAATTTTGTAATTAGGGCTTGTTTGAATTTTTTTGATATTTAATTTTTTCTATTAATTATGATTCATTCTTATTTCAATCAAATATTGTATACTATAAATATCATTATTGTCGTATTTGCTATTAATGGTTATATATAATTAGAAAATCAAATTTTAGAAAGTCAATTTTTTAATTCGTGTGAACCATAATTAGTGTGATTGGAGAGAGATGTTATTTATTTAAAAATCAAATTATAAAAATTTAAATTTTTTAATTAGTGTGACTGTAATTAGTGTGATTGGAGAGAGACAGAGGTTATTTATTCAAAAAATCAATTTTAATAAAGTCAAATTTTGTAATAAGTGCGAATTGTAAATATTGTCATTAAATACTGCCATTTGAGAAAGAGGTTATTTATTAGGAAAATCAAGTTTTAAAAAGTCAAATTTTGTTATTATTGTGAAGTGCTTAGTGTGATTGGAGTGAGATGACATTTAGTAGAAAATCAAATTTCGTATATTACTTTTTAAATATTATACTTTAATGAAAAAATATTTTCGCATTAAGTGTCATAAATTTAAGAATATTTGACATTATTTTGGGATAAATAATTTATAAGGGATGTTTTTAATGTCTCATTTGTTTTAAATGACATATTTGAGTTTATATATTTATCAAAATATTATTTAATGATAAAATATTTTTCATTGCTTGATAAAATTAAATTTAGCATTTAGTAAATATTATAACCTAATGTGACATTCAAAAAAAAACTTAATGTGATATTTCGTATTAAGTGTCATGAATTTAAGAATATTTTATATTAATTAGGATGACTAAATTATAAGGATGTATTTAATATAAGAATATTTTATATTAAATGGCATATTCAGTCTGTATTTTCGAATTATTCCAATTTTTCGTTGAACAATTATTGTATCATGTTTGGTTGATATTTTTTTCTTTCATTTTTCTATTTATTATGATGCATTCTGATTTTAATCAACTAACTATTGTATTACACCCTAAAATTTTGTAATTATTGTGAAGTGTAAGTATTAATTTGTTATTGTATATTTAGTAATTAGTGTGAATTGTAAGTAGTTATTTTGAGGTAATATATTTTTACATTTTTCTGTATTTGTCTAATAATTATAATTGATTGTGATTTTAATGAATTATTATATAATATATTCTTCCCTAATTTAAAAAAATTATAAAAAACAACAATAATTGCCTCAGTATACTATTTTCCCTAAAACCCTAAAAAATAACAAAAATATGCACAAATAAAATTAAAACTCAATTTAAAAAATTCGTACCTTGCACGGAGCTAGATGTCTACACAAATCAAATACATATAAAGAATAACAAAAGAAAAGAAATAAAAGAAATCCGCCTTTTTTTTTTGAAAAAAATAACAAAATATGAATATCAGCCTAAACCCTTAAAAAATTTGCCTAAAAACTAACAATATGATTTTCAGCTTAAACCTTAAAAAAATAACAAAAATATATACAAATAAAATGAAAACGTAAATCAAAAATTAAATGTACATTGCACGGAGCTAGATGTCTGCACAAATCAACTACATATAAATAATGACAAAAGAAAAAATATTAAAAAAAATCCGCCATTTTTTATTTGAAAAAATAACAAAATATGAATATCAGTCTAAACCCTTTAAGAGTTAGCCTAAACCCTAAAATTATGAATTTCAGATTAAACCCTAAAAGATTAACAAAATTATGCACAAATAAAAATAAAACACAAATTCAAAAATCCGTACATTTCACGGGGCTAGATGTCTGCACAAATCAACTACATATAAATAATGACATAAGAAAAAATATTTAAAAAATCTGCCATTTTTTATTTGAAAAAAATAACAAAATATGAATATCAGCAGCCTAAACCCTGTAAATAGTAGCCTAAACCATAAAATTTTGAATTTCAGATTAAACCCTAAAAAAGTAACAAAAATATGCACAAATAAAATTAAAACACAAATTAAAAATGCATACCTTTCACGGAGCTAGATATGTCCGCACAAAGGATGAATCAATTCATGCGTTGCAAAGCTAAATGTCTGCACAAATGGATGAATCAAGTGAGATGTATAGATGATTGAATGAGATGAATTAGCATTATAAAAAATTAGACAATGTAATGTAATAGCTTAGAATGCCAATGGAAATGAGGAATATGTGAATGTGAAATGAGATGAATATTAGCTAGAAAAAGATCGAGAAATATAGGGTATTTATTAGGGATATCAAATTTTAATTGATTTTTCTAATTATGGTAGCCGAATTTTCTAGTTATGGTATGTTTGATTTTTTCCTTCATATTTTACGGGTTTGGGTCGGGTATGGAGCGGGTCAATTGGGTAAATGAGTTAAATTGGCTCCTCTATATATTATATATAGATTGTGTTCATTATTATCAATAAATACAATCACTTTTATATTTCTCTGTTATGGACAATGATATAAAGCTCTTTTGGCCAAAAGTACCGAGGAACTTGTCCCTCGTTGGCCTAGCCAAAATTTAGTAGACAACAATTGGGTTTCTAAGCTGAAACTCAACTCAGATGGATTGTTTCAAAGCCTAAGGCAAGGCTTGTTGCTAAAGGGATACACGAAACCCATTGCCTAGGCTATTATAAGACCTTTAGTCGTGTAGTTTAAGGCTTCAACTATAAGATTCGTCCTTGCTATTATTGTGTCGTCATCACGGTGCAAGAGCGACTTTACATAGGGAAGCGGGTGCCGCCGACCCCCTAAAATAAAATATTACGTACAAATAATAGAGAAATTTTTTATACACACATTTATATGTGAAATTGACCCCTTATTTTTATGTATTAACCCCGTGATTTTATCTATTGTCTTATAATTATATGTATAGAATTGAATATCTAAATATATGTGTGATTCAAAAATTGAAAATTGACAAATTTCGACCCCATGTCAAAAATCCACGGAGCCGCTCCATACTAGTGTGCGAGGGGCGGACCCAATTAACAAATGGTGGGGCCGGTGTCCTCACTCAAGATCCGAAAAATGATTTATTTTTGTTAGTAAAAATGTAAAAACACTCACGATGTTCCCACTCGATCTTTGTATTTATTCTGGTGCCCCCACTGAGAATTTTTCCTTGGTCCTATGGTTTGATAACATGAATGCAAATTCCATAGCTCTTAATTGTGTTTTCCATTCATGGACATGGGCAAATCCAGACTTTTTTTCCAGTGGAGTCACCGAAGCGTAAAAAACTAATCGTTTATCCAAAAATTTGTTCGGTAGGTCACCGAAGCCTAAAACTATATTTTTAACAACAAAACTATATCGTTATAATCTTAAAATTTCTCCGGATATCGGTGGGGTCACGTGACCCCACCTGGTATATACACAGATCCGCCTTGTTCACAGACAAAGCACATAGACCTTGATGTTCACTTTGTAAGAGATCAAGTCCGGTTCTACAACAGAAGCTCGGTGTATATATGTCGGGCATCTTGTGACCAGCTTGCTAATGAACTCACCAAGCCTTTGTTCACTTCAAATTTTCAGTCGATCTCGACCAAAATCAATGTGCTTCGGTTACATTTCATTTGAAGAGGTTGTAATATTCCGATTTTCGGAAAGAGGCGAGGCGTGTCTTTTGCGTAAAACGAAATATTGGGTTAAGTTCCTTTTATTCGAATTAATTAATTTGGACGTTGTATATATATATTTTGAGTGATATATATATATATATAGTTAAGAAATGCAATTTTTATAACTAAGGGCAAATAAGGAAAACTAAGGTTTTATGGGAGTGGGTATTTAAGGGAAAATTAACAAAGGTTAATCTCCTAAAAACCTAATCAGAATTTTAGTTTCACGTTTTCTACTCCATCTATGCGCATTTGGGAAGAAAAGAGAGAGACTAGAAGAGTTCTTCAATTATCTAAGGAGGTGTTGAATTGTTTTCAGACCGGACTCAAGATTTGGAACCCTCATGAAGAGTGCACCGTTTGGCACCAATTTCGTGGGAAGTGCAGCAGGCTTTTCTGAGTCTTTTGATAAGTTTTTGGTTGCTTTTAGGTAAGAAAAACTATTCCTATGATTTCAATTCTTTGTTATGGATTAGATCTTTTCTTAAGAAGTTTTGGTGTTAGGAAGATGAGTTATGCCTTGGTTAATGACTATGGATGATAAGGTGCTTTTAGATGAGTATTTTGGTGCTTCAACTGTGTTAATTTTGTTGATGTTTGGTTGAGAAGCGATGTGGAAATCGTGTTGGAGATTTTAGGGTTCTAGCCGAAACCCAGGTCGGACGGGCGCTTACTTATGGACGGGCGTGCGCTTTGGCTACATTTCAAACGGGCGTCTGGTTTTCTCGACGGGCGCCCGAGGTGTTATTTAACATTTAGGTTGTAGCTGTCTTAGGGTGGACGAGAGTCTGGGAAAGATGGACGGGCGTCCAGTCTTGGACGGGCGTCCAGTAAGTTCCAGACGGGCGTTCATCTCTTTAAACGGGCGTTTGGTGGTTGTTCAGCCTTATAAGTACGTTTTATCATTTCTAAACCTTTAAATGTGATATGCTAACACTGTACAAACTTGAACAAGCCTGAATTGAGCTTCTGACTCGTTCAGTTAAAACACCGAATGTACTCTTAAAGGGAGTTGAAGTTCGGATCCTTCGGAAGAGCATGATAGGCTTGTGCTTTGATGAGTTAGCATTCATCAATGTCCGTGTAATTGCTAGGACTTGTCCGTGTGCAGTGGTTCAGGAAGAGAGTAGTGTGTGTGAGGAGATTATTTGAAAACACTAGGTGGCTAGTTAATCATCCTAATAATCAACATACTTGACTAGTAAAAGATTAAACAACTTGTCCTTCTTGGCTACAGCACCAGGCTAAATCGCGACGCGCGTGTGCTACCTCTGAAGGTGGAGGAGGAACTCTGTAGGTCAAAAGACCCTAAGCACGAGAGGACTCTCTTTGAGACACGCATGCTATCGGAGTCTACCTTTCTAGACTTCGTGGATATTGGTGTGATCCACTAATATGTTGCAAAAGAGTGTTCCCGAGGTGGAAGAACTCCGTAGAGTCATAATGACCCTAAGCACGGAGGGACTCTGCTGAGGTGGATGCTGCAGAAGTGCCCTTGAGTGCGGTTGTAACATAGATAAGCTAAGTAGAAACGCGTTTAGTCAATTCATGTTGATGGACATGGAATGAACCCTAGGTTGAGTCGGTCTCACATAAACAACCAATCGATTTAAATATCTTTTCCTTATGAACTACGATTTGTTATCATAGCTTCTCTTCTTATTAAGACGTTGTACTTACCTCAAATGCATGTTTTCTATGTGTTTGGGGATGAGAAGAAAGAACAGTTTTCGAGGAGGAGTTCGACGACGATGTTTGACGGCGCTTCGTTGAAGACTTATCAATTACCGCTTTACTTTTACATTTGGATTACTTTTGATACTTTTGAGGTAGACTTTTGGTCTTTCGAGACGTGTAGTACTTTTCTTTTGGGATTTTCGTATTTTCTCAAATGTAATAAATTTACATTTTCCGCTTTTAGATTCCTTTTTTTTCTATTCTTAAACGTTTAGAAATTTTATACCCAGTTTTGCTTCCGTTTGCTTTTGTTTGATACTGACGTAGTAGAGGCTTACGTATAAAGTGAATTTACTTTTATTTTATACGTGCCCGAACGTTTCATTTCCGGATAAGGACTCGGTGTCCGGGAACGGGACGTTACAGAGGTTGTTAAGCAACCATTTAATAGCTAATGTTGTATGATGCATATATGTATGGATGAGATAAGTGTAATACATTTCATATGTTGTAGTAAATATTATGTGTTGTGTTGTGGGGACCTACTATTAATAATACATATATAATTTTTAAAAACAATAATAATACATATATAAAGAAATTCTCTCACATAGTATATTCAAGCTGGTGAAATTCAATTCTGTGAAATCTTGGATTCTCTGTCTGATTTTATCTTGGAAATTGATGGAATGCTGAAGTTAATATTACACTGAAATTACTGAATTTCAAGTTTCAACTTTTCGCTAATATTACATTGAAATTACTGAACGGATTAACAGCAAAAGGAAGATGAAATATTGGGTTAGTTTCTTGATATTTTAGATAATGTATACATATCACACAGGCGGATCAATTCCATTTTGCTAGTTTCCACAGATCATTTGAGGAAGGATTTTCGTAATTCGCGAAGTAAAAACCATCTATTTTCACCGCCCACCAGCAAGTGTTTAGGTGTTTGTGGCTATTGCCGCAACCCTCCCCAGGTATTCCAGGGGGAAAGACCCTGATAACAGCTCCATTACGCCTCCACTCAAAATGACACACGAATATGGTCTCAGGCGCAGGCCAAATACTAGCCTTGAAATGCCAGTGCAGATCATCTTTAGGGTAAAGATAATGCAACTTAAGATCATCACTTGAAGACCAACAATGAACACTCAATGGCCCGCTCCCAGAGGGAAGCGCATTGACGATATGAATTCGATATTTTGGGGTGATTCCACTAGGCACATATTCAGAGGCTTGCGCTAGATATGCTGCTGAAATAAGCAAGATGATGACAAGGTTTCTAGATTTTACAATATAATCATCCATGATTTATACGTATGGAATGAGAATCAATGTGTGATGGTGGGTATTACACATGCCCTTTATATAAATGAAAAGAATGATGAATACTTAAAGCTAAATAAATAAATAAGGGCGACCTTTGAAAGGGCTCCCTACTATCATGTTTTTAGGTGTGTGTAGATGATGTAAACGAGGATGCGCCTTAGTTGTTAAGCGTAAACTGTTTTAATTTTTATTTTTAAGAAGAATAATTTTTATTTTTAACAATAAACGTTAACAAACTTTGAAAAATCAGTTTGGGCTATAATGAGTTTTTAAAGGTCAATTAGATATGATTTGTTAATATTGTAGTCTTGAAATAAAAGCAATTTAAAAGAAAAATTGGTGGAAGAATTCATTTTGAAGTTATAAATTGAGACATATAAATGCTTATAAATAGTGAAGGAAAGATAAATTCAGAGTGAAAAGCCAAAAATACAAAAACTGGTTTATTGGATTTATAAGGACAAAAAGAATACATTGGACTTATAAGGACACAAATTAGATAGATAGACTCAAATACTCCTTAATGAAGAAAAAAATATAAAAAATGGGGAGAAGAGGCGTGCTGGATCGGATGTGGTGTTGTTGTTGTATTCTTTTTTTATTTTTTATTTTTATTTTTTATTTATTATTATTATGAGATGAAACAAACGTGTTGCTCTTTGTTTGTTTTTTTTTTCGTGAACCTTCGTTCGAGTTTTTTCGAGCAATCGTTCGGTTTTTTATTTTATTTTATTTTTAACCGATGTATTGACCATCGCGATACAATGACCACCCTCGATACAATGACCACCGCGATTCAATGACCACCGCGACGCAATGACCACCCCGATGCATTGACCACCTCGATGCAATGACCATCCTGATGCATTGACCACCACGATGCCCGATGCGATGACCATCGCGATGCAGAGACACCGCGATGAAGTGACACCGCGATGTAGAGACACTGCGATGAAGCGACACCGTGATGCAGAGATACCGCAATGAAGTGACACCGCGATGCAGTGACCACCCCCGATGCAGAGACACTGTGATGCAGAGACGCCGCCCGTGTGGTAGACATCTCGATGAAGTGATACAAATGACGTTGTGACCACCCGCGATGCGCAGACGCCTCAATAAAGTTGACACCACGATGCATAGACACCTTATTGTATCGGTGTACGCAATGGACGTCTTCTTTGATCGATTTATTCGATGACGTCTTATTGTATCAATTTATGTAGTGACATCAATGTCACTTCATTAATTGTCTAACATATGTAGTGACATCTACAGTGACATCAATGTCACCATTAGTTGTCTAATGTATGCGATGACATATGCGGTGATATCAATGTCACTTCGTTTAGTGTATGCGATGACATCTACAAGTGACATCAATGTCACTTCATTAGTGTATCTTGATGATATCTACAAAGTGACATCAATGTCACTTCATATTAGATAAACTTAAATATGGTTTGTGTAAGCTATATTTTACTGTGTATAACATAGTCTCCATGAAATTCTTTCTTGTCTCTCTTTTTCATGTATGTAAGAACATCCATATGAGTTTTAAGTAATCTAGATAGATTACGTAATTCCGCCATTTCATCATCAATGGAACATCTTTACCAAACTAATTTGGAAATCTAATGCACAAAATGAGGCTACTTGTTGCAACACTATAGGCATCCACATTTAAACAAGTCTATGTTCCATACTGAGAATAGAAACCAAGGACACTAAAAAGGATTCAAATAACGAAGAATATTAGTATTGGTAGTAGCGACAACAATAAATAATACATGGAGCGATCGACTTTGAACGAACGAAAAGCATATATGACATAATATCAAGCACCAACTCCTCAATCCGAGGAAAAGAACATAGTCATCCTCCCAAAACATGGTTGCCACTAGTAAACTAAAGTTGATCATCAAACCTATTAAAATTTGAGGTGCACCTATTCACCAGGAAATACGATAATAACGTCACGGTTACTCCGAATGATGCAGCAGATTTAGAACAAACGTACAATTGCTACAACCATCTTCAAGAATGTCTTGCATTCATAATCGAAATCAAAATGCACTGATTCATCCAATCAGGTAAAAATGAGCACAAAGAAAGCAAATGAGATTAAGAAAGAAAGTTGCTAAAAAGAAAAGAAAAAGAAAAGAACCTAAAGAAAACTCATTTCGATGTGGGCTTCAACCAAACCTTATGCTTCGCATTCACGCTAACAAATTCAAACTCAGATCGACAACCTAAATTTCCCACCTTGTGTGAATCTCCCAATTTGGGTAGCGAGTGCAACAAGATTCTTGCGGTTAATATTAGTAGCTCGTTTGACTAGAGACTCTGCGAGATGAAGTAGACTCGATCTTTGTGAGACGGAAACAAGACCCGCCGGGGTTCGATTCAGGGCCTTCTTGTGATGGGTTTGTGATTGTGAGATGGATTAATTAAACGTATTGAATGGATTATATAGGTGAAAGCAGGAAAGAAGGAAATGAAGCATGGGTGGTTTGTGATTGTGAGATGGAAGTGAAAGAACCACCAAGCCCTCTCGACTCATCGCTGGCGTGGAGAGAGCACCCAAGCGGTGGATGAAGATCTCTATAGGATTTCGCTGAGCTTCTATATAGTGAAAGGAAACCCACCAAAAAGAGGGTAAATTAGGTAAGCTGAATAAAATGTGTCCTTATAAGTCCAACATATTCCTTTATGTCCTTATGTGCTAATAAGTATAAAAAACTATACTTTTAAGGAATTAACCTTAAATTATATTGTGTCTTCATACCGATTTATGCACACAATAGTTTCACTTTTTTTTTTATTTTGGATAAGTTTGTCATTTTTACAAGATTTTTGTAAAAAAAGTCATTTTCACTAATTTAGATATATAATTTTTTCCCTTCTCCCTAAGAGCAATTGTAATGGCCACTTGTGTTGAAGGAGTCTATTTAATCTTGGGAACCACAAATTAGATGGGATTAATGGGTTTATTCAAATTTTATGCAGTAATGGCTCACAGTTAAAACATAATCAAAAAGACAAAATTGTTCATGGAAAAAAGAAAAAAAAAAAAAAACACACAGTTGTGGCGTAAAAAGAAGTGCCTTCAATTTGGGAGGTAGTTTGAAGAAAAAAATCGGCAGGATGAAATAAGAAAAAAAAACATATAGAGTTTGTTATGGAAAGAGAAATAAAATTAACCAATCAATTGCCAAATTTTACAATAGATAGGAGTCTAGAAGGAAATCTAAATATAGATGTCAATATAGGTGGAATCTATCTTTTTCAAATCAATTTTAGAGCTATTACTATGTTTAAAATTTAAATTGACATCCAAATTTATTGACTTAATAAAAGATGGAGTCTAATTTTAAGCTACTACAATTGCTCTAAATCCCCTGTAATTTTTATAGAGAATTAGGGATATGTTCACAGTTTTGAAAAAAAAAAAAATTTAAGTAGCAAGAAAGACAACTTCCATACATTTTATAGCCTTAAAACAAAGCCAAAAAATAAAAATAAAAAAAATAAAAAAAATGCGCCTGATGCTGAACGCTACCTATTTTGATTTTTTTTTTCTCCTACCTCTTCCATTTTCAAACTCTCGTATCTTTTGATCTAGATCTCCAAACGCGATGAAACTTTCACTAAATTTTTTATTTTTTAATGCTCTTCGTTTTGAGACTTGGTTCGATATGAAATTACATCGTTTTTGTGAGATTTACTGTCGAAATTCACTCAGTGAATATCACTAGTGAATCTCGAAAATCAGTGAATTTCGATAGCTGATTATCAGAAATCACGTCGGAATATGTTGAATGTAATCTAAAAATAAAAAGAATGTAAAAATAAAAAATTTAGTGAAAGAATTTAGAAATTTGAAGTTCTAGATTAAAAGATACGAATGTTTAAAAAAAGATGGGTAAGAGAGAAATTGATTTGGTTTTTTAGGAGGAAAAGGGGCGCTGAATTTAAAAAAAAAAATAATAATTTTGTTCTTTTGTTAAAAGTTTTGATAAACTGACATTCTCTTTAATTGTTGATATGTCTTTGTTTTTTTCCCAACTACCCCTAATTTTTGGGGTTTGAAGCTGGATACATAAAAATTTGATCGTAAACCGGCTTAGTCTTAACAGGCTACAAATGTTTATAAAAAAGACTATAATTACTTCAATCGAGTTTGTTATTTTAGTACTAGAAAAGCACCATCAGTTTGTTGACAGACGAGGCTTTATGGTCAAAGCGGCCCTAGATTGGTTTGAGTCAATTTTGGTTCGAGTCAATTTTGTTAAGGGAAGAAAGATAACTCTCATATTTTTGGGTGGTTCTGTTGTCACACCCCATATTACTACTGGCACCATTTGTCTGATTTTTTTTTTTTTGCACACCATAACACCACAAACATATTAAAATCAAATTTACTACGTTTAAATCCCTACAATGTTTTTTCAAAAACTAAAGTCCCTACATTTGCAAAACTATGATTTCATTCATCTTCTTCAATTGTCAAACCCTAAAACCTATCTCCGCCTCCCGGCCCGCCGCCGCCCATCCTCCTCCCCAACCGCCTGATCCATCCCATCTTGTAAATCAATCTCCCAAAATGCTCCAAAATCAACCCACCCTTTTCCCCACCACCTCCTCGCCATTTGCGCCCCACCGCCACTAAATCCACAACAACCACCCTAGCCCTCCATTATTTATCAATTAAGGATGAAGATGAGAGAAATCTTCCGCCATCATTTCTATATCTGGAAGCTTTGAAAGGTTTGATTTACATCTCTTCATCACCGGCGGAAGCTTTGAAAGGTTTGTTTTACATTTCTTCACCACCGCCCCATTTTTTATCACCTTCTAGCGGATTCACAGGAGGGAGTAATTGCTTCACCGGAGCTACCATGGTTGAACACAAGGTGAAAATGAATCACCATTCACCAATACTCTTACACTAAGGATAGATAAGTAAGTTACGGTGCCTTCTTGTCGCTGATTTCGTTTTTGGGTTGAGGTGGTGGTGGTGCTGGGTGGCGCTAGAAATGGGGGAGGGGGTTGTATGAATACACAGAAGAGGGGTGGTTTGGGAGGTTGTAGAGACGGCCGTCTTAAGCCAAACGGTGCTAGGAGGGCCCAACGGTACATGTTTCGCTAAAAGAAAAAAAATTCCGTGTAGATTCAATTCGATCCAACCTAATATAATATGTTAATTTTTTTTTTGGATAAAGGTTCAAATTTTTTTACTCCAATCGATAAAGGTCCCAATAAAAAAATTTGAGAAGAATATGGTTAATGAAATTGACAATTCTACTTTGATTTGTGATTTCACCTCTAAATGTGTTGCAAGAGCGATATTGAAATAGTAATATGTAAGTATGTTTCGTGTATACGTATAATTTGGTTTTTGTTTCTAAATATGCTAGTAAAAGACTACTTTCGTAGGCATGTTTTGAGACTATCAATAAATTGAAGCCGATTGAGGGGAAAAGGATAAAATATTTACAAAATGAATAAATATGACACATCCCTTTTTTAGTTGCAAAAGGACAAAAAAAATTGACACGGACAAAATTGACCCTTACACACACACGGCGTCCTCAGTGCGAGCACATCAGTCCGCTTGAATCTGATCCGCTTTGTTGTTTTTTTTTCAAACACCGTAACTTTTGATTTACAACTCCGATCACAAAAAAATTCACCAAAATTCATATTTTTTTGCTCTTTAATTTGAGCCCAAACACGCACACCCTTCCGATGTATATTTTGAAAGCCTAAAAATATTTGTAGTAACGAGCGTTTTTTTTTCTTATAAACGATCGTAACTTTTGATTTATAACACCGATCATCAAAATTGTTTCACCAAAGTTCATATTTTTTTATCTTCATTTTGATACCACGTTTGATACCCCTTTCGACGTAGTATTTGAAAGCCGAATTTTATCGAGCGTTTACACCAACACATGTTATCGTGTGTAGAATGAAAGAATATAACAAGAATAAAGAATAAAGTAACACATTTTATTAACATCCAAAATATCACCATTAACATTATGTAATACAACAATCTATCAAAATGCTTCATATCCTAATGAAACAATCTATCAAAGCATTATGTAGATGCAACTCCGGGGAATCAAGAGAATAAAAGCCTCAATACTATGGATGTAATAAAAAAGCCAATCAATGAAACTAAAACATTCTTCAAGTTCTTGAAGACGTAAGCAAATCTGTTTACCATTTATGGACCTTCATCCTTCAAACCCGCATCACATCAAACTCATGAAAGATGTAATAAGGTAAAATGCATCAAATAGCATCACTCAAGCCTCATCAATAGAGAATCTAGGCTCCTCCAATTTTCTAAAGACAAAAAACACAAACATAACCATTTGAATCAACAACCTTCAACCACCTAAAGCAAAACCACACCACAACAAATAGTGGAATGCAAAGAAATATTAAAACCAAATAAAGACATCATATGCCTGCAATAACACAACCAATTCTGTTTTCCTCTTCAACTTCTCAAACACTCTTTAGTACTAATAACCATATAAAACAAATATCCATTGCATTTCTTATCCAATAATGATGAAATATCATCTTAGTATGCTTTCCAATGTGGGGATGGGGTTTGAATCACACTACTATCGATTCTTTTGAAAGAAAAAAACATTGCAACATTGTATCTTTTAAAGATATATTTGAAGAAAATAGAAGAAGGCAACAACATAAAGTCAACAAATGTATTTCAAGTTTTCAACCCTTAAACACTTTATTTTTTTGTCCAAAATCTAATTTTCAGCCTTATATTTGGCTTATATATGGTTTGAAAATGACACAATAATGATAACATAGTAATAAAGAACACAAGAATACAAAGTAACAGAATTGAGAGTAACACACAAACAAAGTAACACTAGTCTATTAGAAAACTTAATGATATGAACAAGTAAAAACACAATCACTCTTCATTAAAACATCATATATGCATCCTTAAACCAAACCTAAAGCTGTGGGATCACTCAATATGATCAACCATAATAGACTTACCATTATTTCTCGCATTCTCAAGCGTAACTATTAATTCTCAAAAAAAAAAAAATGAGAACTATTAGTTTCAACTTCATGGCTATCAAAAGAGTTGACGATGGTAGCTTCAATATCTACCATGGCGGTTCAATACCTTCAGTTGGGATTCTTCTCAACCCCGTTGCGGAGGAATGTTCCCGGACTCAATACACGAATTATCAAACTCAATTTGCAAATTTCTAGAATTTTCAGAATTTGAAATGGATAAGGGTATACGCCATAGTCATAAATTTAACAAAGAATACATTTTCAGTAGTAGATGCACGGCCTGAATTTGCTCCAGCACCAAGCTTAATAATCAAGTCTCTTGTGGCCTTCATCAATTTATGCTCTAAAAATGGAGTGTACTTCTTGAGGCTTTCATTTCTCTATCAATGAATTCATCAACTTTGTTCTTGAAATGACTATTCGACAACTACTCGTGTTACCACCCGGATTACAAACCGGGCAACATATACAGCACAACATATGAAATTAGCCATTAGATTTCCACTTCAATGACAAGAAACTACTAGCAAAGATCTTTGGGATAAATAACCAAGTGTGTGCCCACTTTCACTGCCAGATATGAATTTTAATCAGCTTTGTATTTTTTGTTGACTTAAGGACAAAAACATTTTCCTTCGGACTACACAAGAGACAAACCTGAATAGGCACATCACGGCACAAACATAATGCTTTCAGTGAATCGACGTCCATTTTGAGCTGCTGTAGTTCGCCTATCACTTGATCAGCCCACTGGGCTCACTTTTCTGTCTTTGAGAGCTCGTCATAAATCCAGTTAAAGTATCTATGAGCCATTTTCTCTTCCACCATTCCGGGCCAAGTGAATCACTTATCCTCCATTCTGACCAAATGAATCACTTAACAATTTCAGCAACTAGAAAACTCTTCTTTCAATTATGTACTAGGTGTTGGGGAAAGTTT